>CAUVYR010000001.1:287741-391488 GCA_963556235.1 Cryptophagus acutangulus
ATGATGCGATATGATGATGCGATGAACCAATGCAGCGTTGTAGTTCGATCTTGCATAAATTAAAACCATATCAGTTTCAACAATAAATGAATCAAGAATTAGTTCGTAATCAACGTCATATTAAAAATCAGAAGCGCACTGCATATTTTTAGGTAAAAACTTCAATAAATTTTATTTCAGCAATGTGAAAACCGATTTTCATATTATTTTTGAAAATAGTATTTAATTACTGACTTCTTCTGCGGGTTTTTCTTTGTGCAGTTATTTCTGGGATGGTGTATTATGTATTCATTTTTAGTTTTTTTAATTTTTGAAATTTTTTGAAAATTTCTTACCGCTCTATTCTAACTCTCTCTAAATGGAATGGAATGCGTACGAATGGAATGCATACGAAAACCGAGTCCACGAAGATAAGTAGCAATCCCAATGCTAAGTAATACTTGCCGACCTATAGAGTCACTTCAAAAAGTATCGGGAGTAAAAGCCATAAAATAGAGCGAATTTGACCCTTATAGTCCGGGAGACGGCCGCGTTTTTAGTACTCCTATCGAGTTATGTGTAGACACTATGATCAATGTATTGCATTATGTTTATCTATGTATTCCTGTCTGCGAGCAAATGCTGCCGGAAATACGTTTTAACAAATTATTACCAAATTGATAAAATCGTGGCAGTACCCCCATAATGTTTTATAAAACAAAATACGTATACGCGTAGGGGGCGGTGCGGGGTGTCAGAATATGCAACTCTGTATCGTCCAACCTTGCCGCATACCACTGGCAGGAGCGCACAAACGGGATGTTTGACGTCGACAAACTACCGCCATCGAGTTTTGCTCTTAATGACGTTTCAAATTAACGGCATTGATGTCCTCTATCTAAAAAGTCGATCCTGCCTAGGAAAAACTTACCGCAAAAGGTAGCTGGGCAGGTATTTGGGGTACGCGCACGCGGACTCATCTTTTGGGTTGAATCATGACTTCATTAGAATGGAATCAATTTGCAATGACATTATTTACATGACAAGTGGCAGGATCAAACCATCATAACACTTAATGTTAGATTTAGCCGTTAAAGCCATGACGAACAGCAAGAAACTTCTCACAACTCTTAACAAGTTCGGTCATTCAATAGGCTATCATAATGTTGAGGAATATGAAACCGAACCGACCTTTACAGCTTACGGAGAGAATCAACTCATTCCTCCTGGTATCATACCATCTGCGGATTTTAGCACACATGTTGCATTTGACTTCTTCGATTGTTTTGTTGGCACTTTAAATGGTAAAGACACATTACATGACACGGTGGGCATAATTTACCAGTTTTCGAATGAGAATATTCCATCCCCTGTAGCTTTCAATTCAAACAAATTTATGAATTCCATCACAAAGAAAGGAGAATCCAACAACGGGGCTAGCTACACAGTTCCTCGCAAAAGGTGTAAATAGGACAAAATACCACTCGAACGCGAATCGACTTAAAACTGCATTGTAATCGGGCACCGCGTATATATCTGGTACCAGTCCGGATTTTGTTGGATATCGGGATAGTTATGTTATACCCAGCCGGGTTCCGGATTAAACAATTACTTCTCTCGTAGAGGAAAGTATTGTATTCATGAATTTTTTTTTTAAAATTTCGCATTTTTCGACCTTATAAAATGCGTAGATTACGAAAATCATAGTCACTAATTTTCGTCTGTCGGTCGGTCTGTTCGTTTCTTTAAACCACTATATTTCGGAATCTACTGACCCGATTTAAACATAATTTGCGTCCTTTTTTTCTACCCGCCCATAGATGATATAGAAGTAAAAACGTTAAAAAAATTCTCAAAGACCTGCGCGTTATAGGCCAAAAACATGCTAAAAATGGCAAAATCGGTGGATCCCCTTAATCTTCTAAAGTTGCGGGCCGATTTTGACCAAATATTGAACATATGTATCGCGTATAGCTCAAGTGGTAAATGCTTTCCAAAAATCTGGAGATTTTTACAGGGTTGAATTTTTATTAAGGTTTGAAGGATCAAAAAGTTGTAAAAATGTATAAGTTGTAACGTGAATATCTGCCAGGAGGAATATTTGATTTGAACCAAATTTGGAATACATAGTAGGAATACATTGAAGAAAATATTAGTGAAAGTTTCATCCTTTAAAAATAAGCCCATGTAGCCAGTTTGCCCATTATTTTAATTTTTCAAAAATTGACCGTGTTTTGGCGCTTATATGTCAGCATAATCCACCATTTTCCATCAGCTATTTCATATATATTTACATAATGAGTGATTACAAATAATTTAAGACTTTTGCCACATACCCCCACCCCTCGTAATATACCGTTTAACTCATATAGATCGATTATTTTCATAATATTTAATTTCCACTATAGATTCAAAACAGATTTAAAAATATTCTTATTCAAAATAATATGCAACCCTTATTTTACAACTTCAACCCTTAATATACCCTTTACAGTAAAAATGGTCGGATTTCTTTCAAAGCATTTTTAAAAAACCCGATACATTTTTTTCCACAAAAAATGCCTCAAAATTCTAAAAATTTAAAACAGAAATTTTTAACATAGCAACGAGAGAAGTACTGTGGAATCTCATTTCCAGCGAATTTTTAATCTTGATATTTATAATACTTGAATATTGAGTATTTAGTATTATTCACCCCATGTAACCCAGTATCCGGCGTAAATTTATAGTCTGGTACCCCGTTTGCTGGATTAAAAAAAAATAAAGAAGTACTTATATAATTTTGAAATTTTCAAAATCGTTTATTATTAACACAAATTTAAACATAAAAAAATAGCTAGGGCTTTTGGAGATGCGAGTTAGATCAGAGAATAATATAAAAACCATATACGTATGATCACGAAAATAATAATAATAATAATAAATAAAATGTAACTGAATGTGAAGCAATTACGTACATTTTTGTAAATGTTATGATAAACCAAAGGGTTATTTAGTTAAGAACAGAATGATTTTAATTTCTATTTCAATGCAATAAAACATAGATGTTTTTCGTACTTTCCAGAACTTTATTATATTTGTATTACTACTTTTTTTTAATGTATACATTTTATTTGGTGTAAATATTATGTGTAAAGTTGCTTCTCGAGTCGGTTGACCTATAAATTAAAATACTTATTAATATTTAATTGTGATATTTTCATGTAGCTAGGAATTAATCTTAATAAAATTTTGGAAATTCTGAGTAGATTTCCTGAGTAAGACAAGAACTACATAGTTTAAAAGCGCCAATTAATATTACAGAAACTTCTAGATTAGTATTTTGCCCTACAGTCAAGAGCCTGCACAATGCAGTAGGCCTATAATACATGCAATTTATCTGCCTAACTATTTAAATACTTCATTAATTATATAATTATTAACTATTTGATAATTCAAACCAAAATTCTTCTTTCTCTCGTCCTGAAGCCTTTTGTCTTTTTCCCGTTGAATCTTCTTTGGCCTCCCTGGTAGACAAAAAATATTTTTAATTTTTAAACTGTACGGTAGTGAAAAGTACAGTACCTACCTACTGTTCAAACAGCGTCGCGGCTCGCGCTTTCTATCATACACTCAAAAAATGTGGCGCATCTCAACAGAACGCCGCACAAAAAACTCGTAGTTTTTATATAACTTGAGCAATAGATATAATTCTTTCACTAAAAACTTCCTCATTATTTTCTTCATATTTTGTTTGCTGGAAGTGTGCATCTATATAGACTAGTTTAAATTATCCCTCGCTGCTGAAGTTTATAGTGCAGCTTTTGGGCATGCTTTATTTAAATTATTTCGGTGGAAATTGTTTACAACAATTTTTTGAACAATTTTGCAGCACCTAAATCTAAGTAAAATACCTTTTTTATCGGTCTAAAAATCATTTTATTTCACACTTTCTATTGGTCATCAAAATCAAAAATGATCAAACATAAGCTTGTAAATGCAATATGAACATAAATTTTAACATTTTTTTATATAAAAAAAATGTGTCAAATATTTTTTTATGGCATTTTGCAAACGCGGATAAATTGGAGACTTCTATATTCAGATCCGCAAGATCATTTTTCAGTAAAATGAATATTTTTGCAAAAATAGGTCCAAAAATGAGTGCAGATTTTTACATGGTTTTCATCTCTAATATTTTTCGCCGCAATATTGTATCAAATTTAGGTCAGGCTAGAACTGAAGGGGGTTGAGCGAGAGTACGAGTACTTAGAAGCAAGCACACCTGCCAGAAACTCACATATGCATTTTGCATATACGCATTTTGTCCACTGATTTTCTGTCATTACTATGCAGACCCGATAAACGAACGGGGTGCGACTAGCAGACGTTCTTGCAAGTTTTGAATTGCTGCTCGCTCTTAATTATTATGTAATTATCATTATACCTGCGAATTAAAACTAGGATCACAATTGAAAGAATTGTTGTTAGCTTTGATATGGACCTAATTGTACATTGAAGATATTGAGATATTGTTAATGAGTACAGATTAAAATAGTATAAAAATAACAAATTTTGTTTGTAAGATGAGGCAATTTTTTTTTTAGTTTTAAACATTTATAAAAAAAAACTTTTTAAATCACATAGTTTAAAATTAACCTGCAAGTGGTTCCTGTAATTGTCAATAGACAAGCGGTCAATTCGTCTGATTTTCCCGAGAGACGACATTATGTGACACTTGATGAGATTATTTAGTATGCTTTTTTTAAACTTAATGAAATGATTAAACATCGTTTCAGACTCATGCAAAACCTGGAAGTGCAATCCGTCCTAGAAGTGCTCGCATAACGCATGACATATAAATGTTAAACATTTTAGAACCCACCTGCAGCCGTGTATTGGTATTTTAATTTTCCTAATGAAAAATGTAGTATTTGTGTTTTGAATAGTACTTTTGAATTCATTTTTAATGATTGGCAGGGAGTTTTATGCACCATGAGCAAATATAAAAGCAAATACAAATTCTAATACTAGTTATACAAATGAATTTTCTTAAAATGCACACTAAACTTTTTTTTTACATTTTAGTATACTGATTGGGAACATGTGCAGGATGGATATTTGAATCAGAAAAGGATTGGCGAAGTTGTTGGGGACTATTTTTTCATTTGTCCTACAAATGATTTTGCTGAAGTAGCATCTGAACGCGGAATGAAAGTTTATTACTACTATTTTACACACGTAAGTATTTTAGTTTACATACAATGCGGGTAAGCATGGGCTAACTAATCGAAGAATCGAAAATAAAAGCACACTGTTTTTCACATAATTTTGTATTTAACATAAAAGCTCTCAAGACATTATTAAGAAAAACTAAGTTTTATTAATAGTGGGAATTTGTGTCAGGCATATATCGTAAAATGTCGGTCCCAACCGTGTAACAGAATATTTAAGTATATCAGTATAACAGTTTTCACCCAAGACGTAAACGTTCAAAAAACTAGTAGAAGTTTTTTGATAGAGTTAATTTCATTAAGAGATGAATGGTCAAAATTGAACAGTTCTCTATAATTTTGTAACGCAAGCTTGTTTAACCTTGGATGAATCTTTTAAACTCTTTTAATATATTTTGGACAGGGATGAAAGATACAGGGTGGGGCAGAAAAAGCTATCCGATTTCAAATCCCTTTTTCTCAGAAGAGGGAACAGGTAGAGTAGTGTGGTAAAAACCGTTAGAAAGCCGGTTTTATGCCATTTGTCATTAGTCAACATGCCTTGGTCTGGTGAACATCGTGCTTTGGTTATTGAGCGATTTATCAACGTGCTTTTCAGATTCATTTCGGACTCGAGCGTCATGATTCTGTTCCCCTTCACGCTAAAGTGTGGGTGTCAAATTATTGGGTTCGAAAATAGACGGGTTCAGCATTAAAAAAGAAGTCGCCTGGACGTCTCTGGACAGCAACAGGACCTGAAAACGTGGCCAATGTGAGAGCCGCGCTCACCGGATCTCACTCCATGTGACTTCTTCCTTTGGGGTTACCTCAAATCGAAGGTATTCCAGCATCGACCAAGGACCCTTCTTGGTTTACGAAGGGAAATTGCTCGGGCAATTGAAGAAATTCCTGTGGAAATGACGGTGAAAGTCATGGAAAGCTACCGCGAGCGCCTAAATCAGTGTATCCACTCCCAAGGACGACATTTGAGTGATGTGCTTTTCAAAACTTAAATTTAAAATGGCATAAAATTTGCGATATGTTAATAAAAAAAAATTGTCAAGTTGAGTGGTTTTAATTTTATAACGTTTTGAAATCGGATAGGTTTTTCTGCCCCACCCTGTACAATAGAAAACATTATATTAGAGGAGCATCGCTTAAAAGTAAACTGCTTCCGCTTTATTTTCATTAAGATTTACTGTCAAAAAATTAATATTACATGACAGTAATTTTAAGCGGATTTATATACAAATACAGTGCTGAAAAATGAGTGCCACCAAAGTGCTACTTTTGAAAATTTGTGCAAAAAATGCGCGAAATGCTAGTTTAGCGTACGAGTGAAATATTATTGGACGGAGCGGAGCTAATAATCACTCGAAGGCACCAAAGTACTTTGCGCACAACATGCACACAATATTTCTTCTACAACTGTATTATTATTTACAAAAAATTAAGTAAAAAAAATCAAAAATGTAATGTCAAGAAAAGGCGGTAAGCGTCAAAATCAAATTGTGAATAGAGAATTTTAAAATTCCTAGATTTATTCCATTGCGTTAAGTCCATCAAATGTTATTGTTAACCTAGCTTTCGAATGTGTGCGCCATAAATGTTTACGACAATTTTTTCACACTATATATTCAGATGCAATAGAAGCGAAATGTGCTGTAGCGTTGCACCTGGTGTCCGCGCGCTATTTTTCGAACGACAGTAGCTAGAAAAGATCTGGCACCGGATTTAACTTTTTGGTGGGCCAATTAATCGTATGTTCCAAAAATTTTGAAATATTACGATCCACGGGACCTTTCTTAATTTAATATTTGGTATACGTTTTGCACAATCATCCAATAGAAGCGAGAAGTGATAACGGAGCACCTTAACCCCGAGCGGTATCTTGCGATCGGCCCTAACTACAGACTAACTAATACCAGAATTGAGTTTTCGGAGGGCCAACGATCGTTTTGCCCCAAAATTATTATTATCCTAAAATTTCTATACAAACTCATTGATATTTTTAATGAATTTGCAATATAGAAGCGGATAGATCATAAATAGTATCTTGAGAACCAGGATTAGACGATCTCACAACGAATTTAACTTTTCAGTGGACTTATTATTGGTATATCCCAAAATTTTGAATTTTTATTATTTGGTATATTGCAATTTGCGAAAGTTTCACACCATTATGTAAAAGTTCAGTAGAAGCGAAAAGTGATAACTCAGTACCTAAACTTCGAGCGGTATCACTGATAAGTTTACAGATAGACCGTGCTCCCACTTTACATGTTTCGCTACCTATTCAGATCCCCTCAGCCGCATGTGTTGTTAATCGCATACATCTAAAAGTAAAACATTTATTTAATTTTGTAACATGATGTTGTGAAAGAAAACTGTAATCACACTATAATTTAACGGATGGATTTAGAAATTGTGTCTGGCTGTGGTCTGGAAACTGTTTTAATTTGAAATGGGAACCGCCCATAGGATTGGCCTAAAATATAGTGATGGAATGCAATGGACATATTATTTTGTTTCTTTTTAGTAGAGAATTAACAGACACATATTTCGTGTTCCGTCTGACATTGAAAAGTAAAAAGTAAGGCTGGGAATTTTATTCGAATATTCGATTACTCGAAGTATTCGAATTAGGGCTGTGAGCTTTATTCGAATTGACGAATATTTGTTATTATTATATAATATTCAAATACAATATATTTCAGAATTTGTAGCCCTAGTTAAAAGCTACGGAATACGTGTTTTGATACTGCCTGTCATACTGAACTACTCCCCAAATTCGTCTGGGGATATCGGCATGCAAACCACCCCCAGGAGGTATAGACCAAAAATGTTATATTCTATCTTAAAAAGTTAGAAGTTTTGGTATTTTTAAAAGTTCTATAAGCAATATATGATGTTTATTATCATCTAGGGCATATCATAAATACATATTAATTTCATGCATATTTACTACAATGAGCGGAACGCGGATCTATTCACTGGTACGAAGAGAAGACTTGGGGTACTGGGCCGCCGCAATTAAGCGTTTTGATTGCGGTTAGGGGCCGACATTCTAGTATCAAACCTCTTGCCAACATCCCTCCTGGGGATTTTATTATTGGGTTGGCGGAGCCCTAAATTTGGCTTAAGCGCCAGAGAAACCTGTGTCTTGACCAAGCATTTTAATCCCGGGGGAATAGGGCGTTTAAATTATTAGGTGTTTGCTAAGAAAGATTTCTTGAAACCCATTAATCATTAAGAATTTGTTTTATAATTATCCCATGCATTATTTATTTAAAATTTTTACAATTATTGAGGATAATAATAGTATATTACAAGGCGAGGTTGAAAGTATTTCATTTCTGTCGAGAGATGAGATAGTTGACCGAGTCGCGAAGCGCCAAGGTCAACTGCATCTCAAGACAGTAATGAAATTTTTCACTATTTTATTCACAATTTATACTATTTATACTATTTTATTTACAATACATAAAACCGAAAACTAGTGATAATAAATTTAAATTTCTGACGTTTTGAACCGTCATACCAACATTAAAACAAAATTCCGATGAATATCAAGCTGGTACTTTTGTTTTTTTTTTTGTGTTGGTGCAATGTTTTTTTGGTTGTGGAAATCCAAGGTTGGAAAGTGTGTGTCATTTTCAAACTTTTAAAAATACAGAAATTGCTCTATTGTTGCGGTATAAGTTGAGTTATTTTTTGTAGAGATTCAATCGCTCTCGAACTGGCAACCCTATTGTTTCGTTCCGCTCGCTGTCTTTTTCGGCTTTAATTTTGTATTTTCCTTTTAATTACGACGCGAACTGGTCTCTCCTTCCAATTCTTCTCTACTCTGTCGACAGATAATCCTACTCGATTCCGTTGGGTTCATTTGAACGACCCCAGACATTTGGAAAGGGTAAATACGAAAATTAATTCAACTTGCCAAATCTAGTCTTAAAAATAATTACAAAAAAATTCAAAAGTTATAGACCCTCGGAGTTTTTAAAACAACAAAAGTGCGAGAATGTATAGAAGGATAGGGGGGTATTTGCGACGAGAGAGTTAAAAGCAAGTATGCACAAAAAGAATTTTAGCGCGACAAATTTGAAATTAATTTGCACTTACTTATGTAATCCAATTAATGCTGTCTCTAGGGTACAACTGGGGGGATGGCGACATAGTTGTTGATACATAGTTATTTATGTATCAAGGCAGTAAAGTCATATTTTTTATCAGGAATGTGGACATTATTTGCCGAGGCGAAAGCCGAGGTAAATAACCGCGTGAGTGATAAAAAATGACTATGATAAAATGATATTAAATTTTATCCGAAATCACATTTATTAAGTCTAATAATAATAATTTTTCTTTTGAGGTTTTTATATCAGTTAAATGTATTGAATTGACAATGACAAATTTTTTCAACTATGTTTATTTAGTAATATTAATGATTATTTAATTTATGTGTGTTTACTGCGAGATGAGGTATGCGTTAGCTGGAATATCAGCGACTATTTTAATAGGTAGCAATATCCGATCACGTGACATATTTAAATTTGAAGTAGGCGACGCGAATTTAATTTTGACATGTTATAATTTTACTGCAAAAGCAATTGAAAACGGGAAAATGGATAGATTTGGCGAAATAAATGAGAACGAAATCGACGAATTGGTCAACCAAGAAGCGCCAATTAATACGTTTGCTTTTTCATTCAATAAATAATCTTTCTAAATACCACTCGACCTTTACAATATCGGCTATTTTTTTTATAATTTATCTCAAATCTTGCATTTTTTAATAATTTAACTCGAACTTATCAAACATTAATAATCAGAGATTATTAATGCTTGATAAGTTCTCGTTTAAATTACTAAAATGCAAGCTTTCTTGATAAATTAATGAAGAAAAAATAGCCGGCTATTTGTAAAGGTCTGGTATTACTGTTGAAAATTTTACTCATGTATATATTATGACATATGAGTCAATGTTTTTCTCGGTTTTTGTGGATGTATGAGCGGATGAAATGAAACAAAATTTTTAGTGGATATTTAGTGGATATTGTAATGTGACACCTCGTTATCTCCATGACTACAAGCACATAAAACCTAAAAATTCAAGTAGTCTGACAATACTTGTCAAATTTTATTAATTAACATAAAATACAAAATGAGTCGATTGATTTCGATTTTTTCATTCGCAAAATTGTCTTGTTAAATTGCACTTGAACTTGTTTTTTATATCGGATATTTTTTGATTTCATTACTCAAACGAGGTTTCCTTTTGGCAATTTGCCTCATCAAGCTGCCATGATAAAAACGCTCGTCCTGCGGACTCGCGTTTTTTTTCATGGCAGCTGGATTCGTCAAATTTCCAGGCATCCTCGTTTTCGTATAAACTAAAAAAATATCCGATAAAAAACAAGTTTTTGTGCAATTGCATACGACAATTTTACTCATGTATATATTATGACATATGAGTCAATGTTTTTCTCGGTTTTTGTCGATGTATGAGCGGATAAAATAAAACAAAATTTTTAGTGGATATTTAGTGGATATTGTATTGTGATACCTCGTTATCTCCATGACTACATGCACATAAAACTTAAAAATTAAAGTAGTCTGACAATATACTTGTCAAATTTTATTAATTAACATAAAATACAAAATGAATTTTTTCATTCGCAAAATTGTCTTGTTAAATTGCACTTGAACTTGTTTTTTATATCGGATATTTTTGGATTTTATTACTCAAACGAGGTTTCCTTTTGGCAATTTGCCTCATCAAGCTGCCATGATAAAAACGCAAGTCCGCAGGACTGTTGATTTGTCAAATTTCCAGGCAACCTCGTTTTCGTATAAACTAAAAAAATATCCGATAAAAAACAAGTTCTTGTGCAATTGCATACGACAATAATACAATTTTCGTTATTTGGTACATTGATAGTTTGTAGCTCGGTCAAAATAGACATTCAAGGTTACATTAATTCGCATAAAGCTGCATTTTGGTTTGATTGTTTATATCATCAATATAAATAAAATGTCAAAAGTCCCCATTGATCCCGCATGTGCAAAAAAAGTTATTGGAGGTCAAAGATCGCAAAAATGTGTTTTTGCATTTTTCAGCTAAACGGTGAGTTTGACCATAAAAATACATCAGATAAAAATTGTAGAGCATGCAATTATCTACAAAAATCGCCCTTACACTTTTTTCTTTGAGAATCATCGATTTTGAGATAAAGGGATTCAAAAGTTGTAACTTCCATAATAAGCACGATTCCACGCCACCTGTGAGATAGTGTATACGCGTGAGATTTAGTATAGACGCGAAAAGCAATAAACCAAATTTATTTGAACTCTTAATGTTCATATTAATTTAACCCTTAATGGTCATTCCTCCAACCTCTGCTTCTGCTCAGCAACTATAAACAGCAACTCAGCACTCTATAAGTTAAAAAAAAAAAACGTGTGTAAAGTACACGGACACGTTTTTTTTTTTAAATTTGGTTTTCCCGAGGAATATTTTACAGTCTTATGTGGTCTTGTTTAATAAAATATTGCTCCTAATAAAAAATTAAATTATCGGAGATGATGAAAGCTATGTTGAACGCAATTAGGGAAAACTATTCGCCAGAATCATAATTTTGTACTGGAACTTCAAAAGCAGTATCTTTGTCTTCGTCTGGTTTTTCTCCTTCTTTCTCTTCTTGTTCTTTCTGCTGGATACACGTGAATGATTCTAACAGCGATGCAGAAGATGTCTCCTCACTGATATCGTAGATATCTTCTTCTGATGGCGATTCAACAGTAGAGCACTTCAAAATCCAACACCAGTCTTCTGGGTTCAGTTGATTAGCAAGCCACACTTGAACTTGATAATATACCCGAATAGATGTTACTGAGCAGAAGTAGAGGTTGGAGGAATGACCATTAAGGGTTCTAATAAATTTGGTTTATTGCTTTTCGCGTCTATACCAAATCTCACGCGAATACACTATCTCACAGATGGTATATACACTATTAAATCCCTATCTATCTAAAGTTTTAAATCCCTTTATTTCAAAATCGATGATTCTCAAAGAAAAAAGTGTAAGGACATTTTTTGTAGATTTGCATGCTCTACAATTTTTGTCGGGTGTATTTTTATGATCAAACTTACCGTTTAGCTGAAAAATGCAAAAAACACATTTTTGCGACCTTTGAACTCCAATAACTTTTTTTGCACATGCGGGATCGATGGGGACTTTTGACATTTTATTTATATTGATGATATAAACAATCAAACCAAAATTCAGCTTTATGCAAATTAATTTAACCTTACCCTTATTTTTTGAGCTAACTTGACCGGACTATTGTAGTTTATTGGAGTTTGTTAGAAAGTGTTGATTTGAAGGGAATGTTGTAATTGGTGTGTCATTATTTACTCGTATTAAATCGGCAGTAAAGTTCTACTACCGATTTCGGATAAATAACTATTTCACACCTTTTTTTCTACATTTTTTTCATTATTTTTACTTTGTTTCATTATTTAAAAAAATGCTAAAAGCCTGGCAAAAAGTTATAAAACAACAATGTTTTATTTTTTGACAATATTAATTAAACAACTAGTAAGATTATTTAACTGAACTGGAACATATAAGCAACACTTCCATTCAATTTGAGTTAGCAAACACTTCTACTCAATTTGAATTATGTCAATGAAACTGTTTCGTTTTTCGTTTCTAGGGGCGATTTCCATTGTTTTATCAATGCTTGCTCTAACTAATAACAATGTTGCGGGTTTCCTTCTTGTTTATTGTAATCACGACATACAAAAAGGTTATTCATCGTTTAAATAAAATCAAGATTCAACATTTACAGAATATAACTATATTACCAAAATCCTAATTTTTACAATTCTAAAGTTTCATAAGGCACATTAGACATCTCATCTTTACAATTGTTTGCCTGAGTTAAGTTTTTGCACTTACATTTTTTACTTGTGCTTTGAAGTTACGATGCTACGAGTTGTAGCCGCAATTGTTGCTGGTTGACAGAGACGTTGAGAATGGGCTGATTGGTGATTTCAATCGCAACGCACAATTTTAAACGCACTTCACTCCTGATTAATTTTAAAGCGCGTTGCACTTATTCTCGTCTTATGTTTAGCCGCTCACTCTCAATGCTTGGTCTAAGATTTGCCAAACATCTACTACTGACTACCCGAAAGTGCTTGACTGAAAAACTCAGCTAAAACTCGCAGACTGCTTGTTTTGCATTATGCATTCCTTATATATACTTCTAATGCTATTTGTTAGAATAACAATTACATTCAATAATTAGTGTAATACTTCATACTATTAGCCAAACTGATGAAAGAGTATTTTTTTAAAAGATTGTTTAAATTTACTCTTGATAATATGATGCAATTACAATTATATAGTTTGGAACATGCATTGTCCATTTAATTTGTAAACAGAATTATAAACTCGTCTATAGATAACATGATCTCATATATTGATTCAAATAATAATTAAATTAAATTTCTAAATTTTAGCCACCAGAACAAATTAAGCTTGAATAAAGCAACCGATTGTCATCTGAGTATTAACTAATATTGATTTTTTTTTATTTTAATTGAAAATTGCAAAAAATAGTTTATACAACACGAGCAAAATTAGTTATTTTTTAATTCGTCGTAAATTTTCCAACGAGGCGTCAGCCGATATTTTTGAATACACAAAGCTGATAGGTTTGATTCTTTATTTTCTGTCAAAAGTAGAATCAACCAATTTCTTACTTTTCAGTCTCTCTAGCCCCTCAATTCCAACTTCAAAATCATGATGGCGGTTTATTTTTGTGCTACCGATGGTGGCTGTACTAATCGACATAATTTGATTTGCATGGCCAAATGGAGGTCTACTTTCAAGCTATTTTCGTAATATTTTGCAGTCAGCGTTATCGCAAGCAACTACAGCTTTTCCTCCATCAGCATGTTGTTCTTTAGACTTGTTATTAGAATCTGTGTTTTTTACTAATTCTCTATTTCTATTATGCTTATAGATCAATTATACATATTGTGATTACTCTCTCAGTAATTGGAGCTTGCTCCGTTAAGAGTTTTAAATATTTTTTTGAATTTTTCGACAATATCAATCATTTTTGGTAAAGTTAAAATCCACTTGTACAATCTTTTTCTTCAGTTCCTCTTCTAATTAAACCTGCTGCTATTAATGTTCGACCAAATTTTAATAATTCTTGACGATTCCCCTCAAATCAACATGTTTTCGGAAAACCGAAAAATGTGTGGAAACCTAATCTTCAAGCGATTCAACAACAAGCAACTCCCATGAGTACCACAACTAGAAATACTTGAAAACCAAATTCTTTTAATAAACTCGACTAATATCCTCTTATACCATTCCCGCTTTCAAAGAATTTAATGAAAAAATTAATTTACAATTTTACTCAAATTTCATAATTTTTTTGATGGACTTTTAGGTATAAATCAAATATCACATTTAAATGCACTTGTAAATTTTCCAGATTTGATAAATTACAGACCAAATACACAAATTGTTATTAAATATTTTTTTGTCAGGCACAATGATTTTTATAACAATTATTACGTAGAAACACAGTTACACAAGTGAAAATTCCAATAACAACACCGTCAGCAGAAGTTTTAATTAATGAACAAGTAATTCAAAACTGTATAATCTCCGATATTTTAACCTATCAACAAACGGCCAGGCAACTGTAGAAATTCATAAAAATGTAAACAATGTTATAAATTTTACATTGTCATCTAATCAAATCAACCCTGGTAGAAAATAATTTTCTTTTTTTAATTAACCTTTCAGAAACTAATGAACCAATTAATGACCATCAAATTGATCAATTATTTAGAGCAAGTCATCTGAATCAAAAACAAAAATTCCAAATTTTGATGTTATGTAGAAAATTCGTTAATATTTTTCACGTAGATGAAAATTCACTATCATTTACCAACAACGTCAAACATGAAGTTAAAACTCGTAATGAAATTCCTGTATATTCTTAAACTTACCGATATCTCTTTCTTCACAAAGTTGACGTTACCACCCGAATTCAAACAATGCTTCGTCAAAATAATATAAGAGCAAGCAATTCACCCTGGTTATCTCCCATCTTGGTACTACCAAAACAAGAAGATGCTTCAGGTAAAAAGAAATGGCGAATAGTACCAGATTATCAAAAAATAGACGATTAAACTATAGACATAGGTACCCACTCCCAATTATCACCGATATTCTTGATAAGTTATGCAAATATAACTATATTTCGACATTAGATTTGGCTAACGGATTTCATCTAATAGAAATGCATCCAAAAGATGTGCAAATAGATATTACGAATACCTACAAATGCCATTCACCTTAAAAAATGCTCCTGCGACCTTTCAAAGAGTAATGGAAAACATTCTTAAAGAACTACATAATCAAATTTGCTAGGTTCCTTAGACGATATTATTGTATACTCAACTTCATTTCGGGAATATATTCTTAATTAAAAAAAGGTTTTTGATCGACTTAAATTAACAAATTCTAAAACTGAATTAGATGAGTCTGAGTTTAAAAAAAGGAACTTAAACTGCTTATTTAGGACACATTATAACGACAGAAGGAATAAAATTAGATCCCGACAAAATTATAGCAATTGCAGAATACCCAATTCCCAAAACGACTAAAGAAGTCAAAAGAATTTTAGGACTTTTTGGATACTATCGCTTAGTAGCGATAGTACTATAGCTTAGTAGTATATCGATAGTAGGATATACTACTATCTTGGATACAATTTGTTAAAAAATTTGCGAGGTTGACGATTCAGCCTCCTCTTTATGTTTTTTTTTCACTTTTGAAGTTGAAGGCCACTGTGAGCCCAAACCTATAAGAAAATATATCTCAAGATCTACTTATCCAAAAAAGGTTCACGGGGCTCAAAATACTCGTATAACTGTCCTCTATTTGCATGTAAAATTTTAGTTCCAACAGAGTATTTTAACCTAAAAATTTCAAAAAAAATTGAGAGATAAATTTTTTGAAATTGCCTTTTTTCTTCATTTTTTCATCAAAGTGGTTCTATTTTAGCAGAAAAGTCCTTAAGCAGTTAGGCTTCGTAAAGAGACATCAATCAAACTTTTGTATTCCTTCTTGGTGAGGCCGTATTTTGAGTATGCTTCAAATGTTTGGTCTCCGTCGTACGAGGGGCACATATAGAAAATAGAAAAAGTTCAGCGTAAGTTTCGAAGATATGTCGCGTTTAAAACCAATAATAATCCGGATGATTATCAGTCGTTGCTTCTTTTGGTTGATTTACCAACACTCAGCGTAGAAGTGCATCGGATGTCACTTTTATGTTCAAATAATGGATTATTCTGACCTACTTGTACTTGTTAAATTCTACGTTCCTTCAAAGATCAAAAAGTACATTTTTTATAGAATCCTTCAGGACTAACTTTGGTGCTCACAATGCTATTACACGTATTTCGAAAAATGCAAATGCTTTAAATTAAGATATATTTAATACCAATATTCGATATTTAAAGCGATTATAATATTTTTTATTCTTTTTTATATTTGTTTTATATACATATATTTTTTTCTTTTTTAGTTTTTATGTTTGTTCAGTTTTTATTATTATTGAATTACTATTGTATATATGTCTATATCTTTCTAATTGTATTATAATATATAATGAGTATCTTTGTTCTTGGGCTAGTCCCGTAAATAAATAAATAATCCGAGAATCTATTCCAAAAAGAATCAAATCTGTAGAATTATTTTCCGAAACCAAAAAACACTGTCCGTCATTTAAAACACTGACAGTGATACTGATACATTTTCAACATTTTAGCTCCAATTCAGAAGTAAACGAAGATGTATCAGATTTCTACAAGTTGTAAAGAAAATCAAAGTTCAAGATTTGAATTTATTCCATCTTCAAGCTCATCCTTATCTGCTTCCAAATCAAATCGGTCAAGCTATAAAAAAATACTCTAGGAAAAATACAAATATGCTGAACTCTTTTAAAGAGAAATATATGAATTTATTATCTGACACTACCCATTGGCAATAAAGTAGAAGTTAATTTACCATCCACTAGTAATGGTAGTGGATGGTAATATGTGTTTATTGTGATCTATAGTTTTGTTAATAATTATATAACAAAGACAATAATGCTCCAATAATATTTTTGTTTGATATTACAGAATACAGCAAACTTGAATTAAACCGAAATTCTGAATTCAGAAACTGATAGCCTAACTGAAAAAAAATTCAAAATGAACCGTTATAGATGAATCTTTTACCGTCCTGTCTGCAACAACTTGTGTAAGTTTGCATTTGAATGACACCAAATAGTATTACAAACTACCCAATCGGTCATTAGATAGTTATGTAATATTATATTATTTATCATTATAGAAATAATTTTGACCTTCTAAGGCTAAGTGTCCACTATAGAGTTTTTTCGGTAGAGTGTAGAGCGTAGAGTGTAGAGACTCTACCTGTAATGTGTACACTACGGCGCGTCTCTACCACTCTACCGCTCTACTAGAGCTGCAGTAGAGATATTTTGAGTAGAGCTCTACCATGCGCTCTACCAACTGTATACACTGTAGACCATAGACAAGATGGCTGTAGACGTATTTGACTCTGCTGTAGAGTCGTATGAATGGGCGCGCAGCTGCAGCCATATTTGTTTGAAATAGAAATTTAAAAAATGAGTTCACGACAAAAACGTGCTGCTGCAGCCGTATTATTGCTAGAAGAAGGTGAAGCAAAAAAAAGAAAATGTTGGGAGCGGGATTGGATTGCGAAAAGACAACAAAACGCTGGATTGTATCGAGGTTTGTTAATTGAACTAAAGGAAGAAGATTCAGCCGCGTACAAAAATTTTCTGCGTATGTCACATCCAAATTTCGAAGCGTTGTTGCAAATGGTTGCACCGATAATTCAAAAGCAAGACACACACTTGCGAAAATCGATTCCAGCTGGAGAAAGATTGGCAGTGACTTTGAGATTTCTTGCTACAGGTACATAAATATTTTTGAGTGAATTTAATGAATTTTGAATTGAAACTGTATATACTTTGTAGGTGACAGTTATCATTCGCTGATGTACCTTTTCCGCATTCCTGTTTGCACGATAGGAAGAATAATTCCTGAAGTCTGTGTTGCTATTTATCAAGCGTTGAAAAACAAATATTTGAAGGCAAATCGATTTATTTTACACTATTTATTTATTATGAATGTTAACATAAATCATTATGAATTTCATTATAAATTCATTTATTATGAATTTATTTAATGTAATTGTTGTGGCTGTGATTGATCTTCGAATACATCTTGTGAGAACGAGATGACAAACGGGTCTTCTTCTATTTCGATAATTGCTTTCTGGATAATCAATTTCAATCGCTTTTGCTTTGGTTCCGTCATGTTTCTCATTTGGTCTGCAACATAATCCGCGAATATTTGATGCGAATCATTTGGGGTACCAAGAATTTTCATCGCGTTGTTCATAAGAGTCTCCTTTTGTAAATTTGCTTTCGATTCCCTTTTTTTCTTCCGGTATGATTCAGTTGGTGAAACGACGGTTTCCAAGCTCGCCGGTGCCGGCGTAGAATTGACTTCAAAACTTGATTCCGAACCGATCATAGAGACATCAGATAAAATTTCTTCGACTTCCTGCAAATAAATTTAAAATATTTTGTTTACTTTTTTAGGTGCCGAACACAGAGCACGAATGGATGCTCCATGTCGATGAATTCAACAGGAAATGGAATTTTCCAAACTGCTTGGGCGCCCTAGATGGTAAACATGTTGTCATGTTTGCGCCGCCAAACAGTGGAAGCATGTATTATAATTACAAAGGGACGCACAGTATTGTACTCATGGCACTTGCCGACGCAAACTGCAAAATTATTTACATGGATGTCGGATGCAAAGGTCGCGTATCTGACGGTGGAGTATTTAATCAATGCACTTTATCGGAGGCATTGGCACGAAATACACTCAATATTCCACCCGCGCGACCGTTGACAGAAAATCGGCTGTTCCCCATGTAATTGTTGCAGATGATGCATTCGCATTGAAACAGTACATTATGAAGCCATATCCCCTTCGTAACTTGAATGGACCACAGCGCATCTACAATTATCGCCTCTCCAGAGCTAGACGAATTGTCGAAAATCTTTTCGGAATAATGTCTGTTCGATTTCGGGTACTATTGAAACCCATTCATTTAGACGAAAAAAAAACTACAAAAATTGTTTTGGCGATCTGTGCGATGCATAATTTTCTGATGACAGAATCGGATAGTAAATATTCATCACCAAGGGATTTCGATAGTGAAACAGACACTGGTGAAATTATTCCGGGCAGATGGCGAGCCGAAGTGAATGGTGAAATACAGGCATTAAACATAGAACATCATGGAAATCTACCAGCAGATGCAAAAATCATTCAAAATATGTTTACAGAATATTTTGTTAGTGCAGCAGGCGAAGTTCCATGGCAATACGGACGTATTTAATTTATATTAATTTCATGATTTTTTTTAAATTTTGGTACTCACTAAATTCGAAGAAGTGTTGCACGACGGACCACCATTCGATAGAAATTTCAATGCGTTGAAATATTCCCAACGAGGCACGTACAATTCGCCTGTTCCCGAACCACTTTTTTTCTCTTTCAATTTTCGCAATTCACCATTGTATTGGCATCGGAGGTTATGTAATTTGGCGGCAACTTCTGCGGCACCAATTTCCATAATTTCAGCGATTTCCGATTGAAGCTTCTGTTTGTGGTTGCTACTCGATGAATCCCAAATTGAATCGATTGAAACACAAAAATAAATGAAGTACCAAAAAAATTAATTATTTACTTACCGATTGCTGTACAGCTTACTTGAAACGTTCCATAAATCAGTGTGCGATTCAAACAATGCTATCAATTGCACTGTTTTCTCTTTCGTCCACAATCTGGCATCACATTTGCCGCGTGATGTCTTTGTTGCAGATGCCATTTTTGCAATAAATTGTTTGTTGTTATTTTGTATTAAGTTGTTATTTTGCGACAAAGTAGCACGATGTGCACAGCCTGGTGCGCATGTCCCTACAATGCAAATGCACAGCGCACTCTGTAGAGCAAAAAACTCTATTGAACAGGTTCAATAGAGTGTAGAGCATATGAAAAGCTCTACCGCGCACCAAAAAGTTGCATATACACTATAGAGTTGTCAAGCGAGAGAATGCTTGTGTAGAGCATATGTAGAGCGCTCGTGTAGAGCTCTACAGGGCGTATACACTTCTCTACTCGTCTCTACGTAGAGTTTTCTCTACACTCTACCTAAAAAACTCTATAGTGGACACTTAGCTTAAGGAGATTTTTTATTCTTGAATATTCTACACTTTTTTACTTCTTCTGTATAGAAAGAGTTTAAATAGTGATAAATTTGACATACCCCCCATATGTCAAATTTGACATATTTTTTTTGCATTTTAGAATATTTACATTACGAAAATCATATTTCCGTCTGTCTGTCCGTATGTTGATTTTTTCAAATGTATTTATCTCGAAAGTGAGTGAACATATTAATACCAAATATGTATCCTTTTTTTCTCATCAATAGAACCTACAATATAGACATTATTGTTCAATCTTATAACTATCACTATAAAACTGTACCATTTGTAATAAATGTATATTTAAATTTGTAATGTAAATGTGTAGTGACACATTGAGTTACTACATGTATATATTATGACCGCTTTGTGACGTGTTTCTACATTGTTTATGCAATTTTGAACTAATAAAACTTCTATTCTATTCTAATAGGCGTTACCAATTAGTGAGTTTTTTCCAATTTTTACCGTATTCCTTTATCAAGTTCTTTAATTTTTTGCAGCATTTACGTCTTGGGGGTAAACAATTTTTGTACACTAATTAGTACAAAAATTGGTCGAAATCGGTTTGTAACTTCAGAAGATTCTCCATTTTGTCTATTTTTGGCGTGTTTTTAGCCTGCGGGGCGATCCTTAATCATTTCATATATTTTTTTCCTTATTTGTTACTAATGACGAGATAAAAAGGGATTCAAATTTGGTTTGAATTGGTTTAGTAGCTTGTGAAATAAATAAATTTCTAATAACGTCAACAGATAGACAGACCGACAGACAGAGGGACACTAGTGAACACAATTATGGTAGGTTCACATTCTAAATGTTAAAAAAAATAAAATTAGGGTGTTAAATTTATCACTAATACAATACTTCCTCTTTGATAACTGTTAAAAAATATAATTTTTTATTTAGGAAAACATTTAACAATACATCAGAAAAGCATTTTACTAGATGTTTGTGTAAACATCATGAAAATCATAAGGATCTGAAACTAATAAGTAGCCTAACACCAGGAAGCAAAGATTGTTTAGCCATGATTGCAGGCTATTCGAAAACAAGGATATTTTTTTGTATGCACTTATATATTATTTTGGGTTGATTAACCTTTGTTATTATGACATTATAACATTTAGTACGTCGGCAGTACTTTGCTAGTTCTTCTGAGCAGGCAAAAATACAGACACTGCCATGTAGGCTGGTTATTCTGCAAAATAACTTTCACATAATTATCAATTAACAAAGAATTAAATTCAGGGTCGCAAGCCCCTTGTTCAGAAAAGCAAACAAATTGGTATTTCAAGTTTAGGCAATCGATTTCTAATATCTTATTTGGAAGACACTGCACATTCATTAAAAAACAGTCAACAGTATGAGTACTTGAGTCTCTTTCATTGTGTTGCTTTGGGATTTTTTTGTGCTACTTTTGTTGCTTGTTAATAGTTCCGATTATATGTGAAATACAATATCAGGCAAATGTCCACCACGAAACCTCTGGCACAGGGTTATTCTTTTGTTGAAATTTTAAATAACGTTTTCGCATAAATGTGGCTGTATTTTACCAATAACGCGCGGTATTTCCTCTTTAAGATGTTCAATTGTTTACGGCTTATTTGCATACATTTTTTTCATTCACATAGCCACAAAGAAGAAAGTCCATCGGCGCTAGATCGCACGATCTTGGTTGCACTACGTGTGTAATTTATTTCAAATTTATTTCAAATTTGTTATTTATTTATAACAAATTTATTTCACATTAAATTTTATGGTGCCATACTACACCTTTTCCAATTGTAATTCAGAAAACATCAGTTGTAATTCAGAAAGCGACAATTGCAATTCAGATACATCACTTGCAATTCAGAAAGTATTAATTGCACTTCGGGTTTATGAATTGTAATTCAGAAATCGTCAATTGCAATTCAGATTAATGACTTGCAATTCAGAAAGCGTCAATTCCAGTTCAGAAAGCATAAATTGCAATTCAGATGTATCAATTGTAATTCAGAAAGCATCAATTGCAATTCAGAAAGCAACAATTGCAATTCAGATACATTACTTGCAAGTCAGAAACATTAATTTTATATTTACATAGATGGTTTTAAAAACAAAATACAGCAATACCAAACGCTAGTTATTTATAAATTGTAAATCAATAATCAAAAACTAGCAAATAGTAATACTTTTGTATTTAATTAATTCCAAATGGAGTTAAAAGATAAATGTGGAATTTGCCGAATAACTTTAGCTAGAAGTGCAGTGCTACGTTTCTTGCCATGTAGAGCCGGATATATTATTCATATTTTATTATACAAAATGAAAAAAACTATGACATATAGTATTTGACGTAAACTAAGTAGTTTATTTTTTTTAAAGACATTTATGTAAAAATAAATTAAATATTTTTTAATTGAAATATAACTTTCTGAATTGCAATTGATGCTTTCTGTCTGAACTACAATTGACGTTTTCTGAATTACAATTGATACATCTGAATTGCAATTTATGCTTTCTGAATTGCAAGTTATTAATCCGAATTACAATTGACGCTTTCTGAATTACAATTGATAAATCCGAAGTGCAATTAATACTTTCTAAATTGCAAGTGATGTATCTGAATTGCAATTGTCGCTTCCTGAATTACAACTGATGGTTTCTGAATTACAATTGGAAAAGGTGTAGTATGGCACCTTTATGGTGCCATTTTATATTCAATGTAAAATAAATTGGTTATAAATATATAACTATATAACAAATTTGAAATAAATTACAAACGTAGTGCAACCTTTTGAAAATTACCATTATAATTTATTGGGTGTAGGAGTGGCGAATTTTCATTTCGCTGGAAATTCATCAGTTTTGCTCCTATTTCAAATTTATTTTTTATTTTATTTTGATGTGTGGTACAAAAATAGGTGCAGAAAACATGTGCTTTTTAGAAAACAGTGAGAAAAGATACTTTAAAGTAATATATGTTTAATAAGAAATGGTTGAAATTTTAATAATATTAATCAATTTCATCTAATAAACTTCAACTATTTCTTATAAGAAATAGTTGAAGTTTAAAAGCCATCGTTTAAATATTTATATAGAAAAAGTTCATCAAAATTTAAGTCATTCATTTGCGAATGATTCGGAAAATACGAGAGATTTTTGTCAATCTAGTTCCGAAGATTTCGTTCATACATTGACAAGACTTAAAATGAAAACTTGCATTCTAAATCACATTCCGAAAGGTGTTCGCTTTTTGGCTGCTGATAAACTGTCAAATGTTATTGAGGATTGTTTAGTCAATAACAATGCATCAAGCTGGAATAACTTAATGTATTTTGCTTACAAATGTCTACATCTGCCTGTTGATATATGCAAGAAGAAGAAGAAGAAGAAGAAGAAGAGGAAGAAGAAGAAGAAGAAGAATCTCACTTCTATTATTAAGGAAAACCTTAACAACTTTTGCCTACCATGTAATAGTATATTACAACCGAGTTGGGAATGATATTCATTACAGCCGAGGGCTAATATCTGACCGAGAGGCGAAGCCTCGAGGTCAGATATAAGCGCGAGGCTGTAATGAAATTCCCACCGAGGTATGTATACTATTTTATTCACAATCGAACAATTTATTATCAAAAAAATAATTAAAAATGTATGAATAAAAACACATTTTCGACCGTGGTGGAAATGCACTTTTCGATCAGCAAATCTGGAGTGAAATTGCAGTTGTCAAAACTCCAGTTCAAAACAAAAATACAGTGTTGCGTGTTGTTTTTTACGATAGTTCAAATAAAATACGATAGTTAATAAAATACGATACGATACGATAGTTCAAATAATTAATTTGTTGTGCTGTTGGATTAGATTAATCTTTAAATGTAATTAAAAGTGTGGAAATAGCGAAATACATTAAATACTTGTGTAAATTCTACTGTTGCAAGTGTCAAACAATCATATTTATTATTTGACAGTATTACGAACCTAGGTATGTAATGTTCAACTTCCCGACCTCTAAATCGTTGGTAATCACAACATTACAATAACGATTGTGAATAAAGAAATTTCCAAACCTACTACAAGTTCTTTCGCAAAACGTGTGATGGCCAAAGTAGCTGATTGTGATTTTGATTTGAAAGGTGCTGTTAGATTACTGACCTTTGACGACTCCTTAGCTCCTTTTGACAAATTTGACAAATCCTAAACTCCTTTTGACAAATCGCGCGCTTTTGTTACCAACAGCTCCAAAAATTGATGACCCAAGCTTAACAGTCACTGCTGAAGAAGTTTAAAAATCAATTTCTTCTTTTAAAAGCGGTTCCTCTGCTGGTATTGATGGAATACGTCCACAAGATCTTAAAGATTCAACTTCAATTTCAACTGGAGAAGCTGGCAATCGTCTTCTATTATCTCTTAGAAAATTATCAAATTTCATGTTAAGTGGTAAATTAAATGAAGAAATATGCCCATTTCTTTATGGTGCTGTACTATGTGCTTTGCGATAGAAAGATGGAGGCTTATGTCCGATTGCAATTGGCTGCATTTTTCGACGTTTGATTGCAAAAATCTCTTGTTCAAAAGTTTGCGGTGAATTGGCTTTCTATTTTAACCCACGGCAACTAGGCTTTGCAACAAAACTTGGTTATGAGTCTGCAATACACGCCACCAGAACTTTCATCAAAGGTCCAAAAAATAATAAAAAAATGATTTTGAAGATAGACTTTTGTAATGCCCTCAATTCTGTCGAGAGAGATGTTATGCTTCGTGTTGTTAAAGAAAAGACGCTTTTATTATTTCCATTCTTGTGGCAATGCTATTCGCAACCATCGTTGCTTTTTTATGGTGCAAAAACTATTTTGTCTCAAGTTGGTGCTCAACAAGGTGATTCTCTTGGCCCATTAATTTTCAGTTTATGTATTCAACCAATTTTAAATTCTTTAAATTCTGAACTTAGTACCTTGATGATGGTTCTTGGGGCGATTTACCTGAGCAAGTTTTAATAGACTTTCAACAAATTATTTGTCTAGCAAAAGAACTTGGACTTGAAGTCAACCCATCAAAATGTGAATTGTTTTTATGTGATGGGAATAGAAATACAGAATTAATTACTTGGTTTCAACAAGTTGCTCCGGGTATAAAAGTTGTAAATTCTTCAGACCTTGACCTTCTTGGAGCTTCTTTATTAGTAGAAGGATGTGATTTTGCAAAATTTTGCAAAATCTGCAAAAAATAAACTTTCTCAACTTAAACTTATGTTTGAAAGGCTTTAAGATTTAAATGCACATGTGGCTTTCTTTTTGTTGAAAAGTTGCTTTGCAATCTTGAAATTAACTTATCTTATGAGATTAAATCCTTTTTGGAAGTATCCGGATAATATTTGTGAATTTGACAATGAAATCAAACTTTGTTTAGAACAAATTTTAAATAATCGGTTATATAATATAATATAATATAATAATGATCAACAATGGATTCAGGCATCACTTCCTATTGGTTTTGGTGGACTAGGAGTTAGGAAAGTTGAAGACATTTGTCTTCCAGCATTCATATCTTCTTCTTTTGGTGTAAAATATCTTTTGGCTTTCATCCTACATAATACGGCTGATAAGATTAATATTCATCATTTTAATGAAGCAATGTCATGTTGGAATTCATTGAACGAAGATATTTCTAAACTACCCAAATTACAGAAAAACTGGGATCTTATAAACATAAACAGAATAATTAAAAACATTAACTTAAACTCCCTTAGAAAAAGTTCGCTTTATGGCTCTTCAATGTTCTGAATCAAATGCTTGGCTTCAGGTGATTCCTTCGCCAAATATTGGAACCAATTTAGATGATATCTCTTTACGCATTTGTATTGCTTTGAGGCTAGGATGCGATATTTGTAAAGTCCACACATGTCGATGTGGTTATATTGTTGACGAAAAAGGTAGACATGGCCTTAGTTGTTTTAAAAGCGCAGGGCGTTTTTCTCGGCACTATGAAATTAACATTATTTGTCGAGCTCTTGGTTCCATCAATTTCGCAGCTATATTAGAACCTACCGGTATGTTTAGGAGTGGTGGTAAAAGACCTGATGGAATGACTCTAACACCTTGGTTGAAGGGACAGCCTCTTGTTTGGGACGCTACTTGTGTAGATAGTTTTGCTGATTTGTACCAAAAACTAGGAGGACACGGAGTAAGAGTTGCATCCGAGATAGCATCGAGCAAAAAACATTTAAAATATAAATAAATAAAATCTAAAAACAACTGTTTTGTGGATTTTGCTGTCGAAACAATGGGTCCTTGGTTGCAGGAAGCAATTGATCTTATAGATATTATTGGAAAAAAAATCATCTATTTGACGGATGACCGACTTTCTAAAAAGTATCTGTATCAACGCATTTCACTTGCGATTAAACGAGGAAATGCTACAAGCATAATGGGAACGCTTCCTGATTGCCTTTCTATGGAAGAAATTTTTTATGTACCTTAGTTTTTTTTTCTATGTTTTTTATTTCATCTTATTTATTTATACAACTTGTTTTAATAAATGGACTCACTTACATCTATAAATGTTTTGAAGAAAGCAAGAATTATTTGGATAAAAGAAGAAATCAAGAGACATTATTCATCATTGAACCTTGTTAATCTAAAACTAAAAACGATTTATTTTTTACTATCAAAAATATTACATCCTATTGAATTTGACATAATGGAAAACAATTTTAGAAATTTAACATATTTTCAAGGTAAAAACAAATTTGAAAAATTAGGTAATAAAATTAAAATTTTAAAACATAAACAATATAACACTAACACATTTAAAAATAATAACAAAAACCAGAATAATAACACTAATATCAATAACTCTAAAACTAATTTCTTTGATCGAGTTCTTAATTTAAGTAAATCAAAATTTTCAATTGAAGAAACATCTTTATTAAATAAAGGACTAAAATTCAATATTCCTGAAGTCTCTTTGAAAATTTAGGTATTGAATGTGAAACAATAATTGATAATTCAAACTTATCGAATAAAGATGAAATGAGAGGTCAAGTTTGTAATAAAATCAAACATTTTTAAAAATTTTAAATTCATTCCAAATATTCACCAAAAAACTTTAAAATCTATTAAAAATAAAATCAAAAATGATAACTTAATAATAACAAAAGCAGATAAGGGAAATTGTATTGTTATTTTAGATAAATCTGATTATGTTAAAATTTTCTTAATTCTCCAGATTTTGAAATTTTACCTAAAAATCCATTAAATTCATTTGTTAAAACTTTTAAATCAACTATTAAAAAATGTTATAATACCATTGAATTTTATAACTCTAAACCAAAATTTTTAACTTCTATGAATCCTCTAACTCCACTTTTATACGGTTTACCAAAAATACATAAAAATAACATTCCTATAAGACCTATTGTCTCTTTTATTAACTCTCCTGTTTCAAAATTAGCTCCTTGGTCAAATATTTTACTTAAAAATATTATAAATTTTGATAACAAATACTCTATCAAAAATTCTATAGAACTCTGCAAATCACTTAAAAATTTATTGATCCCTGATAATTCCTTTTTGGTTTCATTTGATGTGTGTAATCTTTTTCCTAGTATTCCTTCTTTCGAATGTATTGAACTTGTTAGAAATCATTTATTAAAAGCTAATTTAGATTTTGTTCATTTTGAAAATATTTGTTTATTATTAGAACTCACTTTAGAACAAAATTTCTTTCAATTTAATAATAAATTTTTTAAACAAAAAACTGGTTTAGCAATGGGTTCTAATCTTTCTCCATTATTAGCTGATATCTTTATGAATCATTTTGAAAATTTAATTTCCAATAAAACCAATATCCACAATAAACACATTTTATTTTGGAAAAGATATGTAGATGACATTTTTGTTATATTTAAAGGTACAGATAACGACTTATTTTTTAAATATTTAAATTCACAATACTCTTTTTTACAATTTACAAAAGAAAAAGAAATTAATAATGAATTACCATTTTTAGATTTACTAATTTCAAGAAAACAAAATAAATTAGATTTCAAAATATATAGAAAACCTACTACAACCGACAATATCATTCCTTTTGATTCACCACATCCTCATTCTCATAAATTTGCTGCTTTTCATTCACTTTTCAATAGACTTTTTAAAATTCCCCTTTCAGACAATAATTTTAAAACAGAACTAAACATAATTAAACAAATAGCTTTTAATAATAATTTTCCAATAAATTCAATTAACAAAGTTTTTAATAAACATTTTCAAAAAAGTATTAATAAACAATTATATCTAACAAATTCTGATAATTCTAATACTTACTTTTCTATTATTTATTTTGGCAAATATTCTCTATCTTTAGCTAACATTTTTAGATCTTTCGACATAAACATTTCTTTTAAAACAAACTGCTCTCTTAAATCATCTATAGTTAAAATTAAAGATAAAATACCTTTATTTAAAAAATCAGGTGTTTATTGCCTTAAATGTGCCGATTGCAGTGTAGAATACATAGGACAAACTGGTCGGGCACTTGAATTCAGAATTAAAGAACACAGTAAATTAATTGAAAATTTCAAAAATACAAATTATAATAACACTTCATCTAATTTTGCTAATCATATCATTTACACTAAACACAATTTTTCACCAATTTATAATGTTAAATTATTACACAGTTGCTCAAAAAACAAAAAACTAAACAATTTAGAAATTTTAGAAATTAAAAAATCAAAAACAAAAATACTAAGGTTTGTTATTAATATACTTGTATTTTCTTTTTTTTATATCATCTTCAATATATTTAGCCTGATGATGAGTTTATAAAAACTCGAAACACTGTTGCAAAAAACGTTATATTTATTTTTCTAATTTTGGCATGTAAAATGTGACTTTTCAAAATCGATTGTAGTTGGCAAACGGCACATTTTACGCAACTGGTGATGTAATGAAAAATATTTCACAACTGGTGATGAAAAGTTCCGAATAAAGCCTACTTGTTTTGATAAAATTCACTAAATTATTAATATCATAAGTTTAAAAAACTCTTTTTTGAGAAGGTTCTTGTAAAAATTAGAAAAAATCTTGTATGCAACATGTTAGGAAATGCTATTTTGTGTAACTCGCGTTATTTTGCAGAACTCGCTGCGCTCGTCCCGCAGAAATCCGCTCGTTACACAAAAAAATGCATTTCCTAACTGGTTGCATAAATAGCTATTATTTAATAAATATTATTTAAATTGTGGAGAGAAATCAATTTTTTAATAAACTATTGTTTTAATAAATTCAATTTTTTCTTATTAAATATATATTATTTTAATGTACTCGTTCTGTCTATATTCTTAAATGCACATGTTTTCTGAACCCATTCATTTATCACACATCAAAATTGGATAAAAAAATAAAAGTGAAGTAGAAGCAAAACTGATGAATTTCTAGCGAAATGAAAATTTTTGGGCGATAAATTATAATAGCGATTTTCAATGGTTTTTTTTTTTTTATAAAACGGTAACACAAATTTATTTCACATTAAATTTTATGGAGCATTGCTGGTTGCAATCACTCGGCTCAAGGAGTCTTAATAAAAATAAATTCAAAAATAGAATCTTTTATTTATTGGTGTTGGCCATGGTTTCCATTGGCGGGTAATAAACTGTTTAATAAATGTTCAAAGAATTTTTACACACTATCTGAAAGACTTACAAGAAAATTTATTAAAAAATGTTGTAGCTCTTGACGTGTTCTATTACTGGTTAAATGTAATACACTTATTTTGGAAACACCTTGTATCTATATATAAGGTGATTCACATTTAGTGTCCAATAGTTGGTAATTCCTTGAACAAAAACATGAAAAAAAGTTTCTATAAACAGGTGTCCACAAATTCTTCTCTGGGGAGATATTTTAACCTAAGCGAGACACAAATAACTTTTTTTCTGACTTCATGCGGCATGACTAGTTTTCTACCTCGCTATATCGGCTAGGAAGTTTATTTTTCCGGTCTAGGTCGGCAAAGTGTTTCTATAGTTACGGAATTGTTATTAAGATTATTTGAGTGAAATTCAGTCAAGTTCGATTCCAAAATGTAAAATCAAGCAATTTATTTATCATTTAAATAATAATTTATGTACTAAAACGAGTATTTTATGGTTGATTTTAACTTTGCAATTTTTAATATGTGTTGAACTATCCAAATATTTAAAATAATATTTATGGCATTTGTCAAAAAAAAGCGACGTTAAATTTATTTAATTCTGCATTGTCCAGTTACTATATTGCAATTATTTATAGATATTGATTCTAAATAAATGTCGAAACAAAAACATTGTACGTAACACGTTCGGAAACACTTCTTGCAGGCCTCGCAGACTTTCAGGCCTTCGCTTTTGGCGTCGACCTGAAACTCGTCCATTTGTTCTGCAATAGAGCACTTTCCGACCTGGTTACGTAAATAACTATTGACGATTAACAAATAATTACCGGACATATTTATTTGATATTTTTGTGTACTCGAACTCAAACATTTTAGTACATAAAACGGTAAAAAAATTTGGCCATGACTTTGTTTCTGGTAGATTTTTGGTAATTTTTATTGTAGATTTGCATTCGTTTTTTCATCAAAAAGGTACTGTGGTTCCAAGTTGCTCCAGAGCTTTATGTTCGAGTTAAAGTTGATTTTATTTGTAAAGCTCGCATCATCAAGCGCACCAGATCCTTACAGAAAAAAAGTTATGTCCACAAAGAAAAGACTACCCCTGGAAACCATTTTGACCACTTTAGGTACTAAAATATTTGTCATAAGCTAATAAGCAACGAATTTTTTATTCATGTTAAAATATTTCACCAGCGAAGCATTTATGGGCATATGTACGCTGTTGTAAGTTTGGATCCAAGTTGTAAGTTTGGACACATTAGTGGAGTTGTAAATTCCACTGACAACGTATAGATTTAATAGTACTAGGTACTATTAAGGTGAATCAAAAATGCTGTTACAATTTAGACTGATTTATTTGAGATTTTGGCCAATTTATTCATTTTAATTGGCCACGAATATAGTTAATATTTATATGACAAATGTTATACACGTTTATTTATATTTATACAATTAAACATAGATGTATAGTGTTACATATTATGATAACACTTAATGTAGGTTAATTGGTGCGCTAACCTTGAACCGTGATTCTGATATTCATTTGTTTAGCTTTGCCTAAACATTCTGCCACCTCCGCGCTCTCGGCGTTGGTAGAGCTAGGATCGCTTCATCTTCCTGTCGATGGCCCTTCGCTCCAACACAATGTTGTTGCAGCTTGGGTCCAGGTCCAATGCCCAATCTTCATTGCAGTGGAAATCTGGTGGTGTTACTTGAGGGTAGTTAAGCTGGATCCAGTGGAGCTGCCCCATTATATTCTCCATATACTGCTCCGGTTTTGCTGCTGGTACCTCTGGGCGTCTCTCGTACTTGCGTCTCTGTTGAGCCAGTCGATGTGGTAGCACTTTATGGTTTTTATTGAACTCACATTGGATTAGTTCGTCCATGTTATAGCTTAGTTTGTTACTTAATTTGAGTCTACTTTGTCTGTCTTTATATACAATTTTCTCTAGTTTTGTTCTGCATAATTAACCTGATGCATTCTGCCCCTCCTCAACCGCCGAATCCGGATTTATGTTTAGGGCCTGTAATTCCATTTCTTCTAGATTTAATTTTTGACCTTACTTCGTTGTCTTTTGCGATTTTTATGGTTGTAGCCTCTTAACTATGATCCATATTACAATTGTATTTCCACATATTATTCCCACTGTTACGCTACTTGTTAGTATGGATTGCACATGGATCGTGCCCCATATTGTATGTTCCAGATTTTCTTCAATTTCTTTTTCTTCGTCGTCCATTTCTATTAGGTCCTCATCCTTCCCTAATTTTTCCAGTGGTCGTAGTATTATTGGCTGTCGATCTTCTTCTTATATCGTTGTGTTGATATTGAGCATTACATGTTTTGAAAATCCTGCAATGATTGGTGCATCATCAATTCGTTTTGTTGTGATTGTATTCTCCTTCGTGGTTATTACACATTATGGTAATATTTGAATTAGTCCGGTTTTGTTTAACATTACGTTTTTTCTTTCACCGTTGCACATTATTGTAATTTTAATGTCGCTGTTTGAGATACATTTTTTCTGCTTTTACTTTACAGTGTGTTTTTCTTCTGTGGTATATTTCAGCTATAACTCAGTTTCGAGGGTTTTCTATATTTTGTACAGATACTGTTGAGCAGATGTATATTGTTGCCTCGTATTTCATGCTGGATTTTAGTTTTTTGTATTTCAACTGGAAGTATCTTTGATTGTTGTAGTCAATGACTAATATCTTGTTAGGTGTATCTAGTATCCAATATGATCCATTTTCAATTTTTCATAGAATTGGCGTCATTTTGATCAGTGTGTATTTTGTTACTTTCGTCATTACAAGGTACCCGAATACCTGGATTTCTGTTGGCGTGTTTTCTACTTTGCTTTTCAATATTATTGAGTTCAATATTAGAATGTTTGCTGGAATTTTTTTGCTGCCTCTGATATTATTTTCTTCACTTGTGCTGGTGAGATGATGTTGAATATGTTTCCTTGATTGTGGCTTATCTTTAGTATTTTTGTATATTGTATTATTATTTTCGTTATGCAGTTTGTAGCTACTTGGTACGTGCTGAGTATATGTATTACCAATTTATTGTGATCTACTTTCTCGAACCACATCTGCATTTTGTTTATTGATGCTAATCCATTTTTTTAATTTTTGTTGAAAGTGTGTCATTTGTTTGTAAATTCTTTGCTCGGTTTATATTCTTGGAGCAGGAAGATTTTCCATCTGCTGCTGCGCTGCTTGTCCCTTGTACCTTTTGCAGAATTTTGTATTGCGAATGCTAAAGTTAGTCAAGCACCTCCATGCAAGCGCTTGGAGCCGCGTCGAGCGCCTCCATGTCGTGTGCGTTGTTGATTATTAATTTTGTGAAGTGTTCATGATTTGGTAGTATCATCGGATGTTTTTTGTTGAACGATAGCTGGAAATTTTGTAGTCTCCCTCCAACTCCTAATATTCCATTATCATCAATAAATGGCTTTAAACTCAATATTTTACTGTTTTTATTCACTTGCTTGTTTTTTGTGATTGCCTTGATTCCTCTTTGAATTCCATCGTTTTGCAATTGCTTCGTTAGAGATGCCTCTTTTTGTTGTTTCAATTTTTCTACATCGTTGTATGAATCGATTGCAGTAAGATATTACTTTTACCATTTTTGTAAATGACGAGAAGCGATTTGTTATTTCCTTTTCGTGTACTTGTTGTTATTTCTGTCAATCTGCTTTGCCATAGATTTGTTTGTAGCCATGATGGTCCATTCCACCAAAGCTTACTGCTTTTTAATTTTTCCGGATCCACTCTTCTTGATATTGCTTCAGCTGGGTTGTCCTCTGTTTTCACATGTAGCCATTGTGCCTGGGGTAGGTTTTTGTTTATTTCGACTACTCAATTTGCAACAAATGTTTTCCATCTGGCTTTGTCTCCTTTAATCCATGCAGATGCAATCATTGGATCTGACCACACGTATATTGGTGTATCTTTTTTTCTCCAACGATGTTATTGTCCTTTTCATGAGTTTTGATAATAGTAGCGCGGTGCACAGTTCAAGTCGTGGTATCGTTGTTTTGTTTTTGGTCGGTGCGACCTTAAACTTCGCAATTAATAGTGTGACTTGTACTTGACCGGTTAATTTGTTTATAGTTTTAGTATAAACTACTGCACCGTATACTTTTGCCGATGCATCGCAAAACCCATGTAGTTCAATGCCGTATTGTATTTTATTGTACTTATTCCATCGCTTAATTGATATTTCTTCAATTGCTTCAGTTGACTTTGAAATGTGTTCCATTTTTCTTTCGTTTCTTTTGCCACTTGCTGATCCCATTCTAGTTGTTGGGTCCATAGATCTTGAATTAGTAGTTTGGCGTTTATGACAATTGGTGCATCCAAGTGAATCAAATATTTTTGCTACTTCGGATATGATGCACTTATTATCATCACTTGATCGTTTTACTTTAAATTTGAATGTGTCGCTATTTGGTGCCCCATGCACACTCAATGATTTTTTGGTGTCGTCTTTGTCAAACTTGGTTGTGGTGTGATTTTTTAGCTTCTCTGATAGTTTGTTGATTAGTTGAATGTTGTTGCTGGACCATTTTTGTAATGTTAATCCACCTGCTTTGCACATTTGGCTTAATTGTGCTTGAAGTTCTTCTGCTTCTTCCAACGTCTCTACACCTAGTAGTATGTCGTCGACATAAAAATCTTTTATTGTTACTTTTGCTGCTAGCGGGAATTGTTGTGCCTCATTTTTTGCTAATTGTTGAAGTGTTCTCACCTTAGGTATGGAGCTGATGCTGTTCCGTACGTCACTGTTTCTAGGTTGTATGTTTTTATAGCCTGGTTCGTATTGTTCCTCCATAGAATTCTTTGGAATTTTTGGTCATCTTTGTGAATTTTTATTCGGCGGTACATTTTTTCTATGTCTGCCGTAAACGCGATTTTGTGCTTTCTCCATCTAGTATTATGTCCATTTAGGCTTATTCCTTTTGATGTTTTGCATGACGCATCAAATACTACTTTTAATTTGGTGGTTGAACATGATTCTTTTATTACTGCCTGATGTGGTATGTAATATCTGCTGTCATCCTGATTCATGGTCAGTACTGTCATATGTCCCTGGTCGATATAATCTTGTACGAATTTTTCATATAATTCAGTGTTGTTTGTCAATTTTTTATCTAATTGAAAGAATCGTGACATTGCCCTTTACTTTAAATTCTCGATGTTGGTGACCTTTTCTTCTTGTTTGAACGGCATCCTTACTGTGTAAGTACCAACTTGACTTTTTCTTGTGGTTTCCTGATAGAACTTCTCACATTCTTCATCTCCTTGAGTTGGACTCCTCGTGTCCGTTGCTTCCTCTAGCTCTTAAAACTTTGTTAGTTGATCATCTTCTTTCACTCGTGTGACCATGCTCATTATTTTTGTTGTATTGCGGGTTCCGTTTGTTCCGCCTGCAATTAACCATCCAAATTGGGTTTTTGCGCTCCATATCCCACCTTTTGTTTTATGGGTTTCTTCTAGGATTATTTTTCCATATTCTTTGACCCCAAGGAGTATGTCAATTGGGCCTGATATGTTGAACTCTGGATCTGCTAGTCTTCGGTTGTACCATTCTTCAATGTCTGAATGTATCTTGCAGCGTGGTTTTTGTTATTTTTGACCACACTGTCAACTCCACATCTAATCTGAAGTTGCTTGCAAATCGTGGTTTTAGTTCGGTTTTGATCATCCATTTGGCTGTCCTAGTTGCATCATCGTCTCCTTCTCCAATTCCACTTATTTTGGCTTGTATGTTTTACAAGTCCTAGTGTTTGCGCTGCATGTTCTGTTATGAGTGAGATCGGTGACCCTGTGTTTATTAGAACTCTCATTGATTCTCGTTCTCCATTATTATTTTTGCACAAGGTTACCATTGTTGCTAGTAGAGCGTTGGTTCATGGTTATCCTATATGATTCACGTTATGTGAATATGTTCTCGCTTGTTCATTTTGTCTTAGAGTACTTATCTACTGTCTTGGCCATTGTGGTTCTGCCACTCCGGTCTGAATGGTCCTTGTCGAGGCTCGTTCGTTCTATTGATTTCTTCTCTTCTTGGTTCCTTGGCCTATTTTAGTCATTTCTTTGCGGCCCAGCTGCCCTGTGGTTGTCGAACTGTCTGGGACTGGTTGACTGGTGGCTATCGTACTGTCTGGACATATTTGCCTAATTTCCATCACAGTGTCTTGGTCCATTTGACATGTTGCTTTCATAGTGCCTTGGTTTATATATTTGTGGTGATTGGAACCATTTTCCTGGTTGGAATCCACCCCGTGGTCCCTTGTGCGATCCATTGCAGCCAGCGTTGGTGATTTGCTGACAACCATCGCCAAATGTTTTTATGAACGCCAATTTTTCGCTCAATTCAGGTACCTTGTGCTAGTTCTTCAGTGATTGTTGATATAATCAGCTTGTTTCTATGTCCCATTTTTTCGTTTTTACGAACCCCACCATTGGACCCTATTTCCTGGTCGAAATTCCCATGTTTTGAATTGCTTCTAGACATTCTACCGTTACATCATGAAGCGCTTTTAACTTGTATGCTGATTCCTTTTCCATCGGCTGGATTTTCCATAATCTTTCCATTAGGTTGTCGAAAATTAATCGATCATTGTCGTATCGCTTAATTATTATTTCCAGCGCTGACTCGTAGTTTGCTTCGTTCATCTCCAAGTGTTGTATAATTTTGCTTGGTTCTCCTTTCAGGTTTGTTTTGAGATATTGCATGTTCTCAACTCCTGTCAATGACCCATTGCTGTGAATTATTTTCCAAACATTTCACGGAACATTGGCCAGTTTTCATAACATCCGCTGAATATCGGAATCTGCATTTGTGGTAGTGGTACCGGTTTCTTCTCTTCTGTCTTCCTTTCTTGACCGTCTTTTTTCTGCTTATGTTTATCATAGTGGATTTATACACTTCATCTGCTGCTTCAAAAATGTTAGTGTTGAAGTAGTCTGCGCTGTGTTCTGTTTCGTTGACGATTATTTCGTCGTCGAGAGAGCTTATTATTCCCCATCGTGTCATTATTTTTGATTCCCACTAGTCATACCTTTTTGGATTTGTGTCGTCTCTGTCTAGCTCCATGTTGTTCTGATCTGCTGATTTGTGCAGTTGGTTAATTTGGAATATTTGCGTTTTTAGTCGCAGCGCCTGTGCATCCTTCTCTTTGATTGCAGTTTTCTGGCTGCTCTGTGCATCTTCTCCATCATCTTTGGATGTCGATGTTCTTACTGGTGCTGAGTACTTCGTCAATATTTCACACGTATCCTTACACGCTTTTTTACTTGTTTAAGGTATTGGGTTTTCTTGTAACTATGGTTTTCTTCATCTATTTTCATTATCTCCTTGTCGATCGATTGGGAATTATTCCCAATAACCTTCCAAGATTCGTGCCTTGGGTTTTATTGGGTTTTGCGGTTTGCCAGGTCCTTTTTCATGTTGTTTGCCGGGTCCTTTTTCATGTTGAACTATCTACTTTTCCATTTCTTTTTGTTGAATGTCTAACTTGTTGAGTTCTTCCATTATGTAGCTGCTTGATGATTTATTCTTCACTTTTGTGGATTCTTGACCTCTTGGATAGTGTAGTAGTTGATTATTTGCACTTTATGACTTGGATGTTGATAATTTGTTGAACAATCTCATACAGGTTGTAAGTCTATTATGAGTTGTGGTTGTAATTACAATTTACTTGTAAGGTAAACTGAACTGAGTTGCACAATTGTAAGTTGTGTTGCTGCTGATTTCTTCAGTGTAGATTCTGGCTTGAATCTACGGGATGTAGTCGACTGTATTTTGTCACTAATCCACTTTTTGCTCGAAGGACCAAATGTACGCTGGCATCCAAGTTGTAAGTTTGAAAACATTAGTGCAGTTGTAAATTCCACTGACAACGTATAGATTTAATAGTACTAGGTACTATTAAGGTGAATCAAAAATGCTGTTACAATTTAGACTGATTTATTATTTGAGATTTTGGCCAATTTATACATTTTAATTGGCCATGAATATAGTTAATATTTATATAAAAAATGTTATACATGTTTATTTATATTTATACAATTAAACATAGATGTATAGTGTTACATAAATTATAACACTTAATGTAGGTTAATTGGTGCGCTAACCTTGAACCGTGCTTTTTTGATATTCTTCTGTTTAGCTTTGCCTAAACAACATATGTGTGTAGAAACTTATTTAGAGATATTTTTTAGAGAACCAGTACATCTTTATGGGGCGAGTGGATGGGTGTAATGCATGGAGATGAAATAGAATATGTGTTTGGTCATCCACTTAACATATCATTGCAGTTCAATTCTCGAGAGAGGGACCTAAGCCTGAAAATCATGCAATCTTTTGCTCGATTTGCAACAACCGGGTATGTAGTACATAAATATATCTATTTGTGCTCAAGGCATGTCTGCCTAAATCGCAAATACATGATTTTTTTATATTATTATATACAAGTTGTTTATACTCTCTAAAAAATGCTTTGCTTATTCTTGCTTGGGTGCTTCAAATGATACTCGGTAAATATAAAAATTTGCAATCGGGAAAATTCTTAATGTTCTGGGTGTTCAAAAGTTCTGTGTTAACTTTTTTTATTATAAATACATTTTACATCCTCAATATATACGAGTAGTATAAGTAACTATTTACGAATAAAAATCATCTGGATAATTTATAGCTTTTTCACAGAGTTTGCAGACACGGTGTCAAATGTCCACATAGGTAAAGTTACTGAAAGACAAAACGCCTTTTAAAACTTTTATTATTATCTAAATTCGAACCATTAGACTATTGAAACAGAATGAATTAAAAACCATAATTAATTTTGAGGGTGACCTATCGAAAACAAAACACAAGGGTTTTCGAGATGTTGAAATTGATGCTTTCAAAAACATTCAGACAAGCTGATTATATTTTCGAGGGGGAACTATATGATAAACAAAAATAAATATAAAAGTTGCAAAAAACCCACAAAGTTAACATTGCATTTTTGGATCTACACATTTCGAAGAGTCCCCCAAAAACTTGTTGTCGGTTTCACAGAGTTTTGGATCAGGCTAAAAGTCTACATAATAAAGATTATTGAAAGATAGATATCCTTTTTAAAACTAGGATTATTATCTAGGTTCGAACCGTTAGACAATTTGAAACAGAATTAATTTAAGTGCGTAAATAATTTACGAAACAGATGGGTTTTTCTCTAGGGTTTTCTTCTAGCAGTGATTTTCTTGTTGCAGGTTCACGAAATTAATTTTTGTAATGATTTATTTTATAGGTAAGTTGGAATTGTATTTTTTCCTGGATATCTCACAACAAAATTTTTGAAATTCTATCCGTTTGTTTTCAAGATAACTAAAATTTAAGTTTTAAAAACGCTTTTTATTTATGTCAAAAGTTAAAAAAACTATATATTACTCTATTAAATATTCAAACTATCTACCACCAACTTCCAATCAAGTATCATGTTTTGTTCAAGACGAATTCTTACATGTTGAAAGATTTCTGGAGTTATTTGATGACATTCTTCAACAATCCGACGTCGCAACTAATTCAGAGACTTCGGTTTTGAATAAATTTTACTCATCAAATGACCCCACAAAAACAAATCGATCGGTGTTAAATCTGGAGGTTTATTGGGCCATTCCATTGCGCCTCATTGTCTAATCAAATGCATACACTAATTCGTGCATACTGTGGCTGGGTGTTGGCTTATTGAAAAATCAAATGGTTTTTCAGGTAGCGATCGAAGATCAACGAGATTTTTAAGTAATTTCAAATATGATTCACCTGTCAAATTAGTATCATTAAAAATATGTATAATCTGTCAATAATACCAGATCAAATATTTAATATTTGAGGCATTAAGTGTGTGGGTTTTATGGAAAAATCTTGTATTAATATACGACCAATAACGGTAGTTATTTACGATCTACAATAGAATTTGAGAAAAACGTACACTAGTCAGAAATGCAGAAATTATAGAGAAAAGTTCTATCAGCAGCTATGCGGGAAGTCATGTTTTCGAAAAACTGCTGCCGCCGATCAAAATTGTCTTCATTCAATTTGTGTAGTAAATGTATTTTGAACGGATGATATTTGTAATGTTTAAGGATTTATCGAATAATTGTTCTACTAATATTTGCAATACTAGCCGATTTCCTAAATTGAACTTCAACGGCTTCTTTGAATTGAATTTTTTTTTTAAGCAAATAAGTAAAAAGCGCATTTGATATTTGAATTTTAATATTTTGACAACTAGTTGATAGTTTTAAAAATTTTGTTGTTAGATATTTAGGAAAAAATATCTTTTCAGCGAGGTATTACTTACCCTGTCATGACATTTAAAATGTTAGAGGTTATGGTCAAACCGCTAAGGGATGAAACGACTTGTGGGTGAGCTTTATTGCAAAAGTTGTCCCCCTTGAAAATAAAAAATCAGACGTGTCTGAGTGTTTTTTTTTAAATCAATTTTAACCAACCGATGTTTTCGATGGGCCATCTTGTATGAGTTTGCAATCTTTAATGATATTATCAAGATTCTGCGTGAAAAAATTACATGTAGGTATCTCATATTAACATAAGTATTGTAGGAGCCGGTCTTATCAAAAGTGTGGATCTGCTTTATCTCGAAATTGAGAAAGCCACTAACTTGGGTTTGGTTCATATTTTATGCGATTTTCGCAGCGTAAAGACTTGTCTGTGAATTTTACTATTTTGAATATTTGTTGTGTTGTGACAAATGTCATGTGCTTTGTCATAATCCCTACACTACCGGATCAGACAGAGCGAGTCAAATGGTCGTGTCCATAGAGCAAGTCTAGATTACTTGTTAAAATGAAATAAATTTTGCAAAAATTGTGGAAATTTCTTGTAAAAAAAGACCTTCAAAGTAGATGTATGAATAGTGATCATTTGGATTTTGATAATGATAAAGTAATCTTATGACGAAATTTGCGACGATCTAGTTACTGCATCAATTTCTCTAATACTAACAGTGGGGTTAATGGTAATTTTTTCTAGTACATTATTTTGGACAAATTCTTCACGAGCTGGACGACAAACATGCGAATTTGAAGCACTTTCTCACAATCTCCATTAAATACCTCCGTAAACCTGGCGGTCCCAGGTAAATAAAAATTATGTTTCAATATATTAAAATTAAGTACTAATTAGGTGCAATTTAGGGACCCAATTAGAAATTTAGGTGCACAAGTAATATTCCCAAAAATCGCAAAAATGTGGGTGGCTCGCCAGCTCGATGTAAAGCCAGCGGTCCCAGTGTAAGTTTATAAATTTTTTTGATTTTTTAATGCCGTAACATTAGGTACTAATTAGGTGCTATTTAGGGCCACTATCCGAAATTTTAAATTTTAATTAGTAATTGGAAAAAAGTGTGTGGTTTGCTAGCTTGATGTTAAGCTGGCGGACCCAGTTTAAGTTTTTTAAATTTTGTTTTTTTTTTTTATTGTTTGAATCTTAAGTCCTAATTAGATGTTAATTAGGGACCGTATCCAAAATTCGATTATATACGCCAAAATTGCAAAAAGTACTAAATGTGCTAGCTTGATGTAAAGCTGGCCGTTCCCAGCATAAATTTTTAAAATATTTGTTTTTTTAATGTCTAAAAATTAGATACTAAATAATTACTATTTAGGGTCACTATCCAAAATTTTAAATTTTAATTAGTAATCCGAAAAAAATGTTTGGTTTGCTAAGATTGATGTTAAACTGGCGGACCCTGCAGTTTAAAGGTTTAAAATTTTGGATTTTATATTGTATCAAACTTAGGTTCTAATTAGGTGTTAATTAGGGACCCTATCCGAAATTTGAGTATATAGATTTCACACTCGAAAGCAAACAATCCGACACAGCGACACGCGTATACATTCAAACATCTTAGAATTCGCGGGTAAATGTTCGGTAGGTGCTCGGTTAAGTTCGTATTGTGGGAGCCGAATTTCAAATGGCATTAGACTCGGGTTTGCAGCTAACCTATCTTTATTGAATCATGAGTATGTACTCGCAAAAATCGCAAAGAAGTGACGGGCTTGCTGACTTGATGTAAAGCAGCATTGTCTGGGTTTCCCCTAATTTTCTCATCTTCTCAGATTCGGTATCGTCACGTGATTCGGGTACCCAATCACGCATCGACGTGCCACTCCACATGCTTCCTCAATAATATTTGCTATTTGTTTCACCCTGGAGATTAATTGAACGTTTTGAACTAGTTCGGTTAGAATCTCTGTTATCAATTCACGGAAAATCGAGTGACGTGTAAAGTATGAAAGTGACAACAATGAAGAAGCGAGGAAGACCTACCGAGACAGATCTGTCGTTGTTGACTGATATACTTGTAAATAATCGAGATCAGTTAGTGAAAATCGATGGCTCTATTATTAGTCGATCGGATGCAGTTTGGGTGAAAATGGCAGAGCTTTTTCGCGAAGGTTTATTAAAAAAAAATCGTCAGCAAGCGCAAAGACACCAACAGCAATTTTTACATATGTGTCGTGCAATAAAAATAATATAAAGCAAAAGTTGAGTGTAAATCGCGAGATAAATCGTAGCAATGATTTTATCGACGACTCTTATGGTGAATGTTCGATTGATGAACGTGATGATGTTGGTGATTCAACGTTAGATTTAAGCCAGTCCCAAGGAGGAAGTACTGAGTTCCTCATACATGTTTCAGGATACGATTTCGATAAATTAACTGAAACACGAGTAATCAAAGACAGGTCGCACAAAAAAGGCACCAGAACACGTCTAAAGTTAAAAAAGGTAATTTTTTATTGAATTAAAAAAATATATTTTAAACGGAGATATAAAAATGCGAGTAAAAATGCAACGAAAACGTTTTGTTGTATTACTAAAAACTTACAAAACCAATACAAAAATGATAGGCCACTGGTTAAAATTCTCGCGCGTTTTGCTGACATTCTCGCGCGTTTTTCTGTCATTGTACCAACCTCATTTCAATCCAATTCTACGTATTTGCATTCCTAGATTTGTGGACCAGATGGATAAACGAAAAAATGTTCAAACATAATCGCATCCAATGTGGATATTACTTCAAGTATCAATTTCTAAACGGGAAATCATGGCCACATGCAAGGCCGTTGCGACTGTGGATCAAACCTAGAAGTTTATCTTCGAAGGAGCGACGAGAATATAATGACACTAAAGTGCAATGTTACAGAAGGAACGGGTAAATGCGGTAAGGTATATCTAAGAGGAGAAGAGAGAAAATTAGTTGCTAAAACAGTTCATGTCAAATCTGCATACGTTTATCTTGCCGAGAAAGCTCAGATAACAATAAACGCAGGAGAAAAAAAACCAGGGATTCTGCCAAAGAGTTCAGTTTTGAGAACAGCGAGTTCGCAAGTGGCTTCTAAAACCTATCACGATCCTGATCCAGTAAAATCTCTCCACATATTGAAATTAACATCAATGAAAGATACCATTTATAATATTTCACTATCGCCATTTATTGTACTCTATTCCACAAAGCACCAAGACACAGTATATCGAACGCTTTGCAAAAAAGAAGAATTTTTGATAGCAATTGATGCAACAGGATCTCCAATTCGTCGTCTTGATCTTCCGGATAAGAGTAAATCTGGACCAATTTTTTCTGTTTTTTTTTCAAATCTTGACACAAATTCCGTTACTCATTGGTTGAGTGAATGGATTACCAATGCTGGTCTTCCTTATCCACCCGAGGTAATATGTGATGGAGCCAAAGCACTGCTAGCGGCCGTTGTAAGAAGATTTACTAAGTTTTTCACAATAAACGAATATGCAGATTCACTAAGGGGCGATAGTATTCCATCGTGTTATATCCGCATGGACGTCGCGCATTTCATAAAAAAATATGCTGTCATCTTCAAAGATAGCCGTAAAAAAATTAAGCAATTTTATCTTGCATCAATTGGAAAATTGAATCTCTGCCGAACTAAAGATGATGCGGAACGGATTATCTATGCAATCTTAACTGTTGCGTCAAGTCAGAGGGATGGAACCCTGGAGTCTGGCGAACCTTCAATATGTCAAGTACAGAAAGACTTTATATATAATTTATTGTCACAAGAAGTTACACATAATCCCGGGTATAATCCTATGCAAGAATACATAAATGATCCTGACAATCTAATAACAACAGATGCTGATATAAATGAAAATGAGTCCGATGAAACAGGAACCAATTGGTGGCATAGTTTGACTTTGGAGCTTTATAAGTCTGTGGAAACAGATATCGCTAATTCTATCGGAAATGGTATCAATGCACATTGGTTACCAAGCTTGACAAAATACTTGATGATGGATTTACTTACATTACCCATGTGGTCTTGTATTGTTCGTGATGAGTTTGGCTATGGGCGAGTACCAGCATCAAGTGCTCATGTCGAAGCGGAAATAAAAAATATTAAGCAGCTCCTACTAAAGCATGACACCTTACCAATGAGAGCGGACGTATTTGTCGAGAAACACATTAACCACGTCAGTGGTATCACCAAACTTTATGATGCTGCTTTGCAAGAAGAAGTCAATTCTGAAGATGACATTTTATTATTCTCAGAAGAGTCTGTGGGTGCTCATATAATGGTGACAAATACCCATATGTGTATGGTAATGCTATCAAATAATAAAACAATATTTTTTTAAATCCTTATGATGTGATGAAGAATAAAGTTATACTTAGATAATTTTGTTTTTAGGCTTGTAAATATATTATGACTGATGGCAAAATTATGTGCGACAAATGTTCAAACATAGTGAACACACCGATAGACAAGGATGAGTGGGATATTGCTCAAGACGTGGCTGCTAAATCTAATCTAGATACTGGTACCAGTGAGTTTGACAAATTGCCATCAAAAAATAATATGAGACTCGATAGTCCGTCTGTAATAGGATTGCTTGACACTAATTACCCTGCATGTAAACGAGGAGACTTTCCAGTTGGTGCCCACAAATGTATTGTATGTAATATTAATTTAATTTGATTAACAAATCTTCAAATCATATGCTTTGAATATTTTATATAAAAACATATACCTTTTTTTTTTACTTAAGGTCTGCAAAACTGCAGTCCATGCTCTGGAGGAATGCTCTCAACACTTTGGGGGTGAAGAAGGATATGGCCAGGCACGAATTTGTAACAATTACAAACAACAAACCAATATTGCAGACATTATAGAATCACGATCTCTAGAAAATTGGGGCGGACAGGTTGAACAATGCGACAACAAAAAAAAAAAAAGCAAATGTGGCGTCTACTTACAAGAAAAATTTCCAGCAAGTCGGTTAAAGAAACAGCCGATTCTTACAAAAATTCCAATACTGAGGAGTGGAGAAGACAAGAAATTACATTCAATAATGGACGACAAAGAAAATATTGACGTCATCAATACGTGTGCCTTTCATGCACTGTATCACCTCTTTCTTGCCACAGCCTTAGACTCCAAGGATTTTTTTGAAAGAGTAATTGAAAAATATTTGAAAAATAGTTTATTTTTTGAACTCTTAGAAAAGACGGTGGTGCATCGCGCGCAAAGAAGCTGTTTTCAAAGCAAGGCAATGATATGGCGAAGTGTTATGTGATTAACTGCAACATAACAACAACAGCTTTGTGCAAAAAATTATTGACCTTTGCACCACTGTTTATTGAAACAAGAAAGTGTTGCAGTGAAAAAATTGTAGAAAGCACTGTATTAATGATACAAGATGTATCATTAACAGCTGCAAATTACAACGACCAAATTCAAAAAGATCTTCTCATGGAGCCAGCAATCTGTAATAAGTGCTTGGAACCTCAAACCTGTAACATGATTGTTAATGGTAAGGATTATAATTACTTATAACATTTAAAAGTGAGTGAATATTATTTTCGTAATGTACATGTTATCACCGTGTTCGAATCTACCCAAAATGCTTAAAATTCATTCGATGCAATCTCAAACGGTCAAATCTCGTCTATCACTATATTACAATACTATATCTACGAGAGAAATAAAAATCGGATTTTATTGGTTTTAGGAGATTTGGTATTATTTGAAGTGGTACGTGAGTATGGATCTGCTTCGGATAATCTTGATCCAAGCATAATGTTAAAAGATATCCCGACAACACTTAAATTGCCGTCTATGACGAAACAGTTACATCTAAGAGGATTAATTCATTGGATGCCGTCAAACATAAATACGAGGAAATCTGTAAATACCGTTACAATAGGTCACTATAGCGCGTATTGTTTCCGAAATGGAGCATGGGTGGAAATCGACAAAAAAGAAAAGAAAAAAACAGAGCGTACTAAAGTGACACCACAAATACTGATGTATTAAATATAAATGTATGAAATGTTATTTTTATTAAACCACTATGACTAATTTAAATAAATCATTTCTAATTCCTAAAAATAATCCTCGCTTCTTCATTTTTGTCACTTTCATACCTTACACGTCACTCGATTTTCCGTGAATTGATATCAGAGATTCTAACTGAACTAGTTTAAAACGTTCAATTAGTCTCCAGGGTGAAACAAATAGCAAATATTATTGAGGAAGCATGTGGAGTGGCACGTCGATGCGTGATTGGGTACCCGAATCACGTGACGATACCGAATCTGAGAAGATGAGAAAATTAGGGAAAACCCAGACAATGCTGCTTTACATCAAGTCAGCAAGCCCGTCCCTTCTTTGCGATTTTTGCGAGTACGTAGTCATGATTCAATAAAGATAGGTTAGCTGCAAACCCGAGTCTAATGCCATTTGAAATTCGGCTCCCACAATACGAATTTACCCGCGAATTCTAAGATGTTTGAATGTATACGCGTGTCGCTGTATCGGATTGTTTACTTTCGAGTGTGAAATCTATTTACTCAAATTTCGGATAGGGTCCCTAATTAACACCTAATTAGAACCTAAGTTTGTTACAATATAAAAGCCAAAATTTTAAACCTTTAAACTGCAGGGTCCGCCAGTTTAACATCAATCTTAGCAAACCAAACATTTTTTTCGGATTACTAATTAAAATTTAAAATTTTGGATAGTGACCCTAAATAGTAATTAATTAGTATCTAATTTTTAGACATTAAAAAAACAAATATTTTAAAAATTTATGCTGGGAACGGCCAGCTTTACATCAAGCTAGCACATTTAGTACTTTTTGCAATTTTGGCGTATATAATCGAATTTTGGATACGGTCCCTAATTAACATCTAATTAGGACTTAAGTTTCAAACAATAAAAAAAAACAAAATTTAAAAAACTTAAACTGGGTCCGCCAGCTTAACATCAAGCTAGCAAACCACACACTTTTTTCCAATTACTAATTAAAATTTAAAATTTCGGATAGTGGCCCTAAATAGCACCTAATTAGTACCTAATGTTAAGGCATTAAAAAATCAAAAAAAATTATAAACTTACACTGGGACCGCTGGCTTTACATCAAGCTGGCGAGCCACCCACATTTTTGCGATTTTTGGAAATACTACTTGTGCACCTAAATTTTTAATTGGGTCCCTAAATTGCACTTAATTAGTACTTATTTTTAATATATTGAAATATAATTTTTATTTACCTGGGACCGCCAGGTTTACGGAGGTCCAATAAATCGCAGCAAAGGTCTTTTTATTTGGACATCTTCTTTGTGGATATTGTTTTTGGAATTGTTTAACGGCAGCGTTTGAATTGAAATTACATTGAACATACACTACGGGTGCATCTATTAGTTTTTTATTTGAATAAGTTTCCTTTGAAAACCGAATTTTTTGGGAATTAATTGGCAAGTCATATCATTTTTGTTAAGAATGCACACTACAAAGGTGTACATGTGACCAGGGTGGGGACTCAAGTGAAGACGAGCAGATCGGTCTCTTCGGTTCCGACCTTCCTGGCGTTAAGACATAGAATAACCTAAACCGTTTGTTGCGTAAAGACTGTACAATTAATGTAACTTAATTAATAAACCTATGTATATATTGTGACTAGAGCACTAATTAGCAACCACTATTGCGGGACAGAACAACTTTTGTCAACACATTTGACAAATAGGGAAAATAAAAATTCAATTGAATTTTTGGTGCCTGCAATGAATCTTTAATTAATTTGTAATTCTTAAGCTAAGCAAAATGTTATTATATTTTTTTGTACAAATTACTTGAATTATGTTTAAGAATTGCTAGATAGAATTAAAAAAATAAAATAAATAGTTATGTTATATATGTGTAAGAAAGATAGACAGTGTAATTCAAATGTACCGCCATAACATGACAGGTAGCACGAGTGGTGCTTTGAAACGGTAGAGCCACTTCCTATGAACCTGACTTGTAGCCCAGTAAATTGGTGCTTAAAAAGGCATGGGGGATGCAATATTTGGGGAAGTTTTGATTTTACTCATCTTATATGTTTTTTGGGGTGCTGAACACGAATCCGGAGCTTTCCACCAAAATTTCTGAACGCAACATGGTCAAAATCGGGAAAAACTTCAAAATTTTTGGATTTCTTTTCATTTTTGACTTATAACTTGAAAACATTGCATTCTAGCTAAAACAAAGCTTAGTAGTAAATTAAAGAGCATAAACCAAAGGCAGTAAAAAGAGGCAAATTCGGTAATGAACTTCTAGAACCAATGAACGATATTTACGATCGCCACAGCCGGGGCCATCCAAAAAAAGAAGAACAATTTAGATAAAACTATACATCAACAAACTTCAATATTGAAATTATTGAACAACTATCACCACATAGGAAAAGAAGTACAAATATATGTTATAAGGAGGCACACGCGTAGAAACTAAAATTTCCAATTTTCAAATTACTCAACTGTGGTTTGTCCAAATTTAAAGTGCATATCACTTTTTTGATAGAGAATTGAATGCTCTACAACTTTTTTTGCATATATTTTTGCGTATCAGAAGCCGTTTTCATGTTATTCACGTTCAACTATGGCCTTAACGGAATTTTATGGAAAGTTAAAAACGTTTTTTGACTGTTGATTGTGGTCATACCACTGAATCGAATTAAATGTTATTTTATGTCAATCGACGCAGAATTTTATGCTCTTTAATTTACTACTAAGCTTGGTTTTAGCTAGAATGCACGGTTTTCAAGTTATAAGCCAAAAATAAAAAAAAAAATCAAAAATTTTGAGGTTTTTTGTCATTTTAACCATGTTGCGTTCAGAAACTTTGGTGGCAAGCTCCAGATTCGTATTTAGCAACCCAAAAAACATATAAAATGAGTGAAATCAACATTTCCTCAAATATTGCATCCCCAAATCACCAATTGACTGGGCTATTGGTAAGCATTGCTTGTAAGGTTGACTATTATATTAAAGGTATAACGAATTATTGTGGCTATCATTATTCCTATTCACTAATTGAGCAGATATATATCAGTGGCGAGGAGGTTAAGCGGTATTAAGTACATATTTTGTGGGTAACATATTTTTAAATTGCAAAACCATGAACATTAGGTAAAGTGTGTGTCTTGCGTAATCAGTGCAAAATCGTAAAGTAACCAAGCAGTATTGCCTCGCAACGGTGAATTAATTAAAATAATCCAAGAATATGATTATGCAGAACAGGACTGGATTATCTATGCCTAGAAGGTAGAACAGTACTTCCAGGCAAATGCAATAATTGCACCAGGGATCCAAGCCGCTCAAGTTTATTGAGCCGAGGCTCAATAATGTATGAGCTTGATCGGCACAAATACATACAAGTTAGTACGTGACCTTTCATTTCCCAAACTGCCGAAGGAGAAGTCGTTTGCAGAACTAATGGCAATGCTGAATGCACAATTCAGCTTTCGTATATCAATATACAGGAGGAGAGAAAACTTTTACATGTCTCAAGAAGAAAACGAGGCCTTAGCAGATTTGAATGCGCTTGTCAGGAATTTGGCAGTCAACTGTAAATTTGAAGAGTCTTTGCAGTGCGTATTGCGCGACCGATTTGTTTGTGAAATAAAAAGAGGCAAAATACTGGACCGCCTTTGTGAAGAGGATGACAGCAAAACGTTAATCCAACTTTTGCCAAGTTTCTCAGAGTTCGATTTTGGGTCCATTGTTTTTCAATGTGTTTATTAATCACATAGTGGCTACTCTTTCTGTACACCATCTCTTGTATGCTGATGATCTTAAGATATTTTGTAGAATCAGTGACTTTCCTGGTTGCATTCGCCTACAAAAGAATATTGACATTGTTCAGTCTTGGTGTACAGTTAATAAGCTGCCGCTCAACATTAATAATTGCATTGTCATGTCCTTTCCCCAAACAATCTATCTTATTCTTTTCGACTACCAACTTGCTGATACTGTCCTCAATAGAAGTGAATCAGTTACCTACTTGGGTATCACTTTTGATAGTAAACTATAATTTATTCCCCACATTCAATCAGTAGCATCCGGCGCTTTTAGGCAACTTGGTTTTTTTCTTCGGAATGCTTGTTACTTGGCTGATTGCAACATTTTGCATATTTTATACTGTGCACTTGTTCGGTCGCGGCTGGAGTATGATTGTCGTATCTCTATGGTTGTTGTATATAGTCTCCTTTGTACCTGGGACAAATGGCTTGCTCGAAAAAGTTTAGCGGCGCTTTTTAAAATTTTTGGTTTTTCGCAGTACTGGAACTTATCCAGCTAGAGGTGTCCCGCAGATTGAACTCTTGCAGCAGTTTCGGATCGATAGTCTCAAAGATCGCAAAAATTTTGCGTTAACGGCATTTCTTCGCAACCTAACAAATGGGTTGTGGATTGAATATACCTCTAATAATGGGGATTAATTGTCCTGTGCTGCTTAAAAAACTTTCATTTCATGTTCCAAGACTGGCTGGTAGATCTACAATTATGTTTTATTGTGACGTATTTAAGACTAACTTGCTGATTTCATCGCCTTTGTACCAGATGTATTCAGCTTATGCTGCATACTCTGATACTATCGATATTTTCTGTTGTACGAGAGCTGATTTGAAATCATCAATGTTGGGAAATTTTAATTATATACAGGGTGATTCACGAAGGGGTACCCATTAGACGTATCTGGTAAACGAATGGAAATTAAATTTTGAAAATTTGGTTACAATAGTTTTCGCATATAATCTATCGTTTTAAAATATTTTGGAATGTATATCATTTCCGGTTATACCGGAAGTTGACACTAACTTTGTTATTTTAAATAGAACACCCTGTATATTATTATCAATTTGGGTTCTATTATGAATTTTAAGGCTAGTTTGTTCATACAACCATACCTCTATTCTTAACCATTTCTGAGATATTTAATGATTTTCCATAATTTTGACATTTTTAAAGGGTTTCTGAAAATTAATTATCTCTGAAAGTAGTGCATGTTTAACAGTAATTTTTTGTCAGCTTATTGCTGATATGATATCCTATCAAGTGAGGAAAAAACATTTGGAAAAAAATATTGGTAGGTTTTTAAAAAATGTGCCAGAAACTTGACAATACAAAAATCAAAAAATCTCCCTTATTTCAAATGCAACCCCTTAATTTTTATAATTTTGTTTAATTCTACATACAAAAATACACAAAAAAATTATTAAGGTTTTATGTACCTAAAGTGATTATTTCATAAGAAAATTTAAAAAAAGGGTTAAATTACACTTATAATTGTTCAAAACTGAGTTGAAAAGATTGTAATAATTATTTTTCATTGTCATTATAAAAATACAACATAATGTATCTGGTTGCATTAAAATAACGTAATCCAGTAACTGAATTAATAATTTAACTCGTAAATTTAATTAACAGCAAAGCTAAATTAAAATGACGCAACTCACAATACACTTAATTTTATTTGTTGAGCGTTGGCGCTGCTGTTGTTACTTCTGTTGACAGATGATTTGAATATTTGAACTTAATTTGGGGTTAATATTTCAAAAAATGTCTTACTCTAATGAAGTTGTTCTGGATTTATTCTTTATTCATGGAGAATGTCAGAGAATCATTCAAAGAACCTGCAGACGATTCAATGAAAAGTATCCCAATTTGTCAAGAATGACACGGCTCAAATTTCGAAAGTTGTACAATCGATTTGTCAATTTTGGTTCTGTTATACCAAGAATAGAACGTGTTAAAATTGTTACGGATTCGGAAGTTAACGTTAGAAACGTTTTGGCATATTTTTCTGCATATCCTTACGCATCTATAAGGAGTGCTGTTGATGCAATTGGGTTGAGTTATTCGTCAGTTCAAAGAATTTTAAAGAAACATAAAATGCACGATTTTAAATCTACTAAAGTGCAGGCTTTATTAGCTACTGATCCGATAAACAGAATACATTTTTGCGAGACGTTATTAGTAAATATTCAAGAAGACCCGCAATTTTTGACTAAAATTATTTGGACGGACGAAGCTAAATTCGATCGAGAAGGCTTATTTAATAGGCATAATGAACACTACTGGGCCACTGATAATCCTCATATGGTAAAAGAACAAGGATTTCAACAAAAATTTAGCTTAAATGTGTTTTGTTTGCTAAAAAAAAATAGACTTTCGTATGTAATTTATGAGGGAAACTTAACTAGTGCCAGATATGTAGATATTTTAAATAATACTCTGGTAAATTTCTTGGATGAATTGCCATTAGCTGAATATCTAAGTTGCTGGTATCAATTAGACGGAGCTCCAGCTCACTGCGCACGAAATGTTTCTGACGTTCTGACAAGATTATTTGAAGATCGGTGGATACGACGTTTGGGACCATGGACATGGCCTCCTAGGTCTCCAGATCTTACTCCGCTAGATTTTTTTCTTTGGGGGACTTTGAAACAGAAAGTGTATGGAACACCTGTTCAAACTATTGAAGAACTGCGAGCGAAAATAGTTAGAGCATTTGAAGAAATTACCCCTGATGAGATTAATCGAACAGTTCTCTCAGTGGAAAAGAGAATTTTAAAATGTTTAGAAGTGAACGGAAATCATTTTGAACATTTACTAAAACGGAAATCACTTTGAACATTTATAAAATAGTTTGTTTTTTGTTCAATTTGTATTGTGCGTTGCAGTTTTTGTATTTCTAGCATTTTTTTAAATTTTCTCATGAAATAATCACTTTAGGTACATAAGACCTTAATATTTTTTGTGTATTTTTGTATGTAGAATTAAACAAAATTATAAAAAATAAGGGGTTGCATTTGAAATAAGGGAGATTTTTTGATTTTTGTATTGTCAAGTTTCTGGCACATTTTTTAAAAACTTACCAATATTTTTTTCTAAATGTTTTTTCCTCACTTGATAGAATATCATATCAGCAATAAGCTGACAAAAAATTACTGTTAAACATGCACTACTTTCAGAGACAATTAATTTTCAGAAACCCTTTAAAAATGTCAAAATTATGGAAAATCATTAAATATCTCAGAAATGGTTAAGAATAGAGGTATGGTTGTATGAACAAACTAGCCTTAAAATTCATAATAGAACCCAAATTGATAATAATATACAGGGTGTTCTATTTAAAATAACAAAGTTAGTGTCAACTTCCGGTATAACCGGAAATGATATACATTCCAAAATACTTTAAAACGATAGATTATATGCGAAAACTATTGTAACCAAATTTTCAAAATTTAATTTCCATTCGCTTACCAGATACGTCTAATGGGTACCCCTTCGTGAATCACCCTGTATAGTGTAACGCTTGTTTTTCCAAAGTGGAAAACTTGATCGAGTTAGTGAAATCTCGGGCGCCAGTTTTTGCATGAGTTTACTCTCATTTGCGGGGCAGACTCTTTTAGCCGAAGTCTTCAACAGGGTTCAAAACAAATCAAACATGAAACGATGGTGGTGATAAAGTGAAAATTTATTAATGATAACAGTATGTGAATGTGATACAAAGTATTTCAACGTACAAGTGCAGCAGATATGACGATGCGAAGAATGCCGACCAGCCTAACACTATCGGGCGTGGACGGTGGGTTATTTGACGGTTCAAAAATGTATACAATGCAAGTCTTGAGTAACCGCGAAACAATTGGGCGTGGAAGGTGGACAAAGTGCAGAAAACTAATGGTAAATAATTACAAAACAGCTTACGGCATAATTGGCGATTGGAATTTGTAGAAAATGTAGCAAAAACGAAACAACTGGCACTGGTAGACACTGGTCAAACTGGTGAACGCTGGAAATTCGAGATTAACTTACTTCTTGGCCGAAATCCTGGTCCTTTATACTGAAAAAGGGTGCAAAAAAGTGTCTTTTGGACCTCCAAAATCGGGGGCGGATGACATTGGGAGGTCATCGAGGCCAAGTTCATGGGTGGCGTGATCGTATATTTGTGTCAAAGTCTCGTACACCAGCAACGCGTCATTCCTGGGTTCAAGATTGTTGGTGTTTCCATTTGACGCTGACAGTTGGTGACATTGCAAACGACTTTGGTGCGAGATGTGCCTAAAACTCAGGTTAAAATTGGATGATACTTACTGAATTGGATTTCCTGGACTACTGGGCACACCTGGAGCAGTTGGTGAGTAAACGGAATACATATTTGTATTAATTACAGCTAATTAGTTTCGTTTTCAGGAGGCTTTGACTGGGTCGCGAAAAAGGCTCCGTTACATCTCCCTCTTACTTCGGAAAGAAAAAAAAAGATTTTTTTTCCTTCAGACTGAAAGTCGGGATTAAAATAGGGGTTTTCGAAATGAGGGTCAGTTTTTCGGGTGTAACACGGTTTTATTGTATGGGTACAATTTTACCGCATTCGCAGCTACGCGTCAGGCGGCCGCGATAATCGCAACGGCAACAGAAAGGCACTCGTTTTCCCTGGCATTGGCTGCGAAGATGTCCTATAGTACCGCATCTCCAACATAGATCCGGGTGATAGACTGGAAACGGTGTGTTTAGATGCAGCTATCGTTGACGATTTAGGAGGATCGTGACGTCTTCTTCGGAGAAGCCCATGACTGCAAGAGCGGTGGACAGTGGTACCAGATGGCAAGGCTGAGCGTCGGGAAATGGCAGAAAATCGAGCGGGAGCATCTGCACCCTTGGGTTGGTCACACTTCCGAGGAGTTGCGGGTCGGCGGCGGGTCGGCGGCGGGAAAGGGTCGATCATTTCTCTGGAGAATCTCTGGAGAATAAGGCTGGCTTCGGCGTCCGTCTGCAGTCGTCGGTGGAGTCCGGCTATCTGGTCGTCCACGGTTGTCAGCATGCCGACGTAAAAAACTAAAAGCTCCCTGGTCTGCGGGGGGCATCGTTGAGGACGATGCCGCAGGAGATGTTACCTCTTCTGTGGGGGGCATCGTTGAAGACGATGCCGCTGAGGTGAAAGGAATCGGGGGGCCTGGCTTTCCTGTCGGACTCAATGTCCGACGTCTCCAGGTCCAGGGCCCAGTCTTCATTGGTCCTCCTATAACAGAACGGTATTAGTAGGAGTAACAGAAAGAAGGAAAACACGCAGACAGGTACAGGACGACGAACAGAACAGTACAAGTTTTTCCTTTACATGAGGCGGCGGCGGGATTGCCGGTAAGCGCAGCGTCGCGGGGCGGTTGTCGGGGCGGCGGAATCGGATGTTGTAAGGGTGTGCTATGTGACGTCGCTCTGGCACAAGCCGCAGCGCTGCCGTATGGATCTCCGCACTCTATGGGGCAGCGAGGTGGAGGAGCTGGTCTCTCACCGACTCGAGACTAGCCTCCTCCAGCTCCGAGTCGGTGTCGTCCTGGGAGAGCAAGCTCCCCGAGGAGTCATGGGTGGGCCTCTCCTCTTGCTTGGGCCCGGAGATTCCTGGCTGCGGCTCCCCCGTCCCTTCTTCTTCTCTCCGCCGCATTTCTTCTTCCGGATCGATCGGACTATAATTGGGAGTGGAGAATGGACTACGGTTCCTGGGAGGTGGGGAGGGACTCTCAGGAATCACGACCGGAATCCACGAGCGTTCCGTGGACGAGTTTCTTGTAGGGTACTGAGAGGGGCGGAAAGGAGGCGGGGATGGACTATCAGGAAGCGAGACTGGACTCCACGAGCGTCCAGCCAATAGGCTTCCTGTTGGGGTGTTAAAGGGAAGGATGTGAGGCGGGGATGAAGTGGTGTTCCTGGTTTCCCAGGGATTGGAGAAAACGGGGGTCGGCCCAGGTCTGAAACAAAAACAGTGGTTAAATATATTACGTAATGCGCGGTGTTTTTAATCCGCGGGCGGGTCGTCTATCATCGCGGGCTTGAGATCCTTAATGTGGATAACGTTTTCCTTGTGCGTCTTTCAAGGAGTAGTCTACAGGTGAGATGACCTTGTAGACTGTATAGGGACCAGTATAAAGGGGGGCCAATTTGGCCGCAAAGCCTTTACTGGCCGACGACAGGTAATGCTTTTTTTTCATTACGTGGTCGCTGGGATGACATCTCCAGTCGCGGCGTCGCAGGTCGTAGTAACGGCTTTGATGCGTAAAAGCGCGGTTCAGGTTTGTACGCACCAATTCAAAAACCTCCTGGAGTTTTGCGAGGCGTGTTGCCTGGTTCTGCGCTGGCTCTACGTCGTCAGTGGCGTCCTTGCCCGTTTTGTTTGTTTTTTTGTTTGTTTTTGTTTTTTTTTTTTTGTTTTTTTTTTGTAGAAGGGGGAAATCCGTCATAGGACAACATTGCATTTACAACTGTTCCCAGGACCTTCCGTTTGCTAGTCTTCGGGCCTCCAGTATTTGGCATAAGTCGCCCTAGCGCTCCTGCAATCCTTCCTGCTCGTTTTGTTACTTCTGTAAAGTGGGTGGCAAACGTTAGTTTTTTGTCCAGCCACACACCCAGATATTTGACAGCGCCTTTTGGGTAGACATCTGTTTGATTCACGGTAAATTTGATGGGGTCTAGCTTTTGCTTAGTTGTGAGGATTACTGCTTCAGTTTTTTCCGCTGCTAGTTGTAAGTCGTTATCGTTTAGCCAGAAGCCATTCATCTCAATAGCTCTGTTCGCTGAATGTGTTAATTGTAGTTCTGTTTTTGCCGTCACCACTATTGCTAGGTCGTCGGCATACGCTAAGGTCGTAACCCCGTCAGGCACCAAGGTATTGAGTACGTCATCGTAAAATATATTCCATAGAGTTGGACCGAGGATGGAACCCTGCGGAACTCCAATATACATATCCATCGTTTCAGTTTGGTTCTCGTACTCTAACATAATCTTTCTGTTCTCCAGATAGTTCTGAATTAATCGCGTGAGATATCCGGCAATTTTTCTCCTTCTAAGCGCGTATATAATCTTCGTCCAAGGTACAGTATTAAACGCGTTTTTAACATCTAGCAGTATTACTGCGCAGATCTTTCTGTTTCTGATGGCCGTTTTTCTGAGTTCCAGTGCAATGTTTACTATCTCTTCTATTGCCATGATGGTGGATTTTCCTTCCCTGAAGCCGTACTGTCTTGGATGAAGATCGCCTGTTTTCTTTAGTTCTTCTTTTAGTCGCTCATTTATCAAACTCTCCAGAAGTTTTCCCATAGTGTCCAGAAGTCAGATAGGTCTATATGCCGATGCATTTCCTAATGATTTTCCTGGCTTAGGAATGAGCACTAGGCGTGCTATTTTCCAGCAGTCAGGGTACTCCCCGCTATTTAAGATTTTGTTAAACAGTTCTAGTGTGAGTTCCGGGTTTGTTGTGGCAAAAAGTTTAACCACTTCAGGCGGTAAGCCGTCTGGGCCTACTGCTTTTTTATCCTTTAATTTTATTGTGGCCTTTTGTAGTTCATCTCTTGTAAAATATTCGGGTTGAGCTACTGTGATCTTTGTCCATCTGATGCGTGAGGTTTTAAGGAAAAGGGCTTGTGTTACCTCTTTTGCTTTTTCTAAAGACATGCTTGTTGATGGCATTATTAGTTTCAGTCTTTGTGTTACTATTTTGTAACCTTCCCTCCATACGTTATTGTCTTCTTCTTAGCAGACCTTTTCCCAGCAGGCTTTTTTGGCGTTTATAATGGCTGCTTTTAGTTTCTTCCGGCTTACTTTTCATATCTTATTTGCGTCTTCTTGTTGTTCTCGCGTGACTCTCGAGTTGATCTGCAGTATCTTCTCCTGTTTTTTATGCATTCGCTGCGTATTTCCGCAATATTTGAGTTCCACCAGTAAGCTTCTCGTCTAGGCTTTCTACTAACGTTCTTGGGTATAGCATTTTTGCAGCATTCTGTTATGTTTTCCACCATGTTTTTAGCTGTTAAGAGTTTTCCAGTTGCAACTTTGGCTTTAAAAAGCGTGGAAAGCTTCTCTTTTTTTATTTTTGTCCATGTCCATCTCTGCTTGTGCTAAGGGATTCTCGAAGCTGGATGGCCAGGTAGGATGTCAAAATTCAGATACCTATGATCACTGAGCGTTTCTTGTTCCATTATTTTTCAATTGGCAGTTTTTGCCGCTTGCTCCTGAGATGAAATGGTGAGGTCTAGGATAGATCTAGACATTCCTCGTTCGAATGTGTGTTCGCCTCCTTGATTTAAGACAGCTAAATCGTGTTGGGATATCCATTCAGCAAGTTTAGTTCCCCTCCTGTTGCTGGTGTTACAGCCCCATTCTGGTGCCTTAGAATTAAAGTCTTCAGTAATCAGAATGTTTCTTTTGTTGCCAAAGCTATTTTCGAGGTTCTGTATGTTGCTTGGTTTGTTTTTTATTATTTTTTTATTTAAATTCTATCACGTATTTTTTCTATCTGTTGAAGAATCGTAGCCCTGGTTATAAACAACACAATGGACACAAGTAAGGGTGTCAGATTTACATTAATTGGCTTTGTGCTCACCGGAAAATCGGGGACAGCAAAGTTTTCGCTTAACGACTCAAATAATATTTTACCATAGTTTTGAATGTAACATTTATGATTATTTGACAGATATTAAACTTTGCAAAAAGTATTATACGTTATGTGGAGCAATTGTTTAATATTTTGTCGACTTAAACTATTATTTAATATATTGTCTTTCCTTGTGTTTCTCAGAAAAACTCTTAATTCTTCATACAAGTACTTAAATTCATTCCCACTATCATCCCCTTATACGTACAATAGTTTCACTAATTACTTCTATAAATTTTCTTTTTGCACTTCCGGGATTAAACGCCTACTTTAGGCGCTATTTTGAGGGACTAAAGTGGTACTTTTAATCCCTTGGGATCAAAATATTTTTTAATCCCCCAAATATTTTACTTCTCTTGTCGAGGAAGTATTGTATTCATGAAAAAAAAAAAAAATCTCCAAATTTCATTTTTTTCTACATTATAGAATGCGTAGATTACGAAAATCATATTCACTAATTTCCGTTTGTCGGTCAGTCGGTCTGTTCGTTTCTTTATACCGCTATATTTCGTAATCTACTGACCCGATTAAAGCAAAATTTGCGTCCTTTTTTTCTACCTGCCCATTGATTAAGTCAAAGCAAAAAAAGTTAGGAAATTCTCAAGGGCCTGCGCATTATTGGCCAAAAACCTGCCAAAAACAGCAAAATCGGTGCATTTACTTAATCTTCTAAAGTTGCAGACCGATTTTGATCAAACATTGAACATATGTTTTGTGTATACCCCAAGTGGTAAATGCTTTCAAAAAATCTGGAGTTTTTTTAAAGGTTGACTGTTTATTAAGGGTTGAAGGGTCAAAAAGTTGTCAAAATGCATAATTCGCAACGTGAATACCTGCCAGGAGAAACATTTTATTTGAACCAAATTTGGCATACATATTAGGAATACATTGAAGAAAATGCTGGTAAAAGTTTCATCCCCTAAAAATGAGCCCTTGTGGCCTGTTGGTCCTTTAAATTATTTGTTCAAAAATTGACAGTGTTTTGATCTGTATATGTCAGCATAACCCACCATTTTCCATCAGTAATTTTATATAGATTTACATAATGAGTGATTAAAAATAATTTACGACCCGAACTACACACCCCCACCCCCCAAATATACAGTTTGATTCATATGGATCGGATTTTCTTCATATTATATTTCTACTATACATTTGAAGCAAATTTACGAATAATCTAATTAAAAATAATCTGCGACCCTTATTTTAGAACTTCAACTTCAAATATACCCTTTATAATCAAAATTTTCGGATTTCTTCCAAATTTGGATTCCAGTAGTAATTTTAACTTATTTAACTTATCATTATTTAGTTAATTTAATTGAAATTAGGGTAGAACCTACATATTACAATTGTAACCCTTAATGCATCTCTTACAGTTTGATTTGTCAGATTTTTTCAAATTTGTTTTCTAATAATAAATTGAAATATAATTTTAACTAGTTTATTCAAAAATAGGCTAGAATCCTCAATTCATGTTTTTAACCCTTAACACACTTCGTTTCACTGATAGTGCTAGGATTTACTTCAAACATTGATTTATATTGGTAATTTTAAATCTAGCTTCAAATATTTTCATTAAATTAGAGTACCTACAACAAATTTTTCACTTTTTAATCTTTTCATACACACGTTTCAACTTTATTGCTTAAATTTGTTTAAAATTTGGTTCTTAGTTAAAATTTAAAAAGCATTTTTAGATAACCCGATAAATTTTTTTCAATAACAAAAAATTTGCCTCAAAATTCTAAAAATTTGAATAACAAATTTTAACATAGCAACGAGAGAAGTACTGTGGAATCTCATTTCCAGCAAATTTTTATTTCATTATGTTTAGTATTACATTAGCAATAGCTATTGTTTTATCGAGCAGCAACTTGATTTATATATATATATAAATTACTAATCAAGTTGTGTTTACATCATTTTAATTTTTGATCTATTTGAAAATCAGTAATTTGGAACTCATTGGAAGTGCAAAAAATAGCGTATATACCACTGGACTAAAGTGTCTTTTAATCCCTGAGGTGATTATTAATAATAATAAACCACCCACGGGATTAAAAGACTCACTTTAGTCCCTGGGTATATAATATACTATTATTTTCCTTACAACATTTTACATAACATTCTAACATTACTTTGTATATCTAATTATTTCCCGCACACGCGTTTTTCTACAGTTTTATTGTTAGTTACTCACTACTTAAATTTGCTCTCTACTTCTTGCGATTTCCTGTTGGATCTTCCGTTGGAACATCTTCTTACATCTACAGACCATCCACCAAACCGCTGCTGCAAATATTACGGCCAATGCTATTAGTCCAAATAGACCGAGGGTGGAGAACTGATGTTGGTTGAGGTTGTCCGCTGTGCCTGTTGGGATTGATCCTGATGTTGAAGCTCCTCCATTATTTTCCGTTTGGGCAATGATTATTTTCTTATCTTTAGATTGTGTTATGCCCATTTTGTAACACTAATAACTCATTTTTCACTTTTATTTTTAGTTATTCCCACTAATTGTCAATTTTCATTTCTCGTGGCTCTCCGATTTAATTTAACTTCACTACTCCTTCAGATTATTTTATTTCATTTCTACCGCGCCTAACTATTCGGCTGGCAAGATCGCCATGTGATAAACTACTTCTTCGGGTAGTTTGTCGCGGGGTTCTTAAAGGTAGAATTAAACAGTACGCTTGGTTAAGTCGTTTATTCAATCAATACTGACGATACCTTCTTATGGTACTTCTTAGCATTAGCTAACTCCTGAGTGAACATAAAGGTATTGAACTACTTAAAATATGCTTAAGTGTTTATTGTCATATATTTTGGAAGAGCTGTGTTGGACTATGGTGAAATAGCTGCGTATGCTATTTCAACATTCGGTACCAAAGTGTACCAAGTATGTTAATAGATTATTGAACTTGTGTACTATACACTCCGTTCATCCATCACAATATTATAAAATGGGTGTATCATTAAAAAGGGCGTTTTCTGCATTACTATTTGTTAGTTGTTATTGTCATAGTGGCGTCAGAAAAATATAACACAATAATGTAATTGGGCCACAGTACTGGATGTCGTTTATTACAACAGGAATGTGGTTCTCCATGCGTGATTTTTATTTTAGTTCACTTTCTCAGATAACATGTAATCTATCTTTAAGGAACGATACTAGAACCTGAAAGCTACAGTTTTTAAAACCGTAGTAGGAAAGTTTATATAGCAACATTCTTTGAGACGCAGTCACACGTGTTAAACTTTTGTAACATTATAGAAATTTCCCAAAACGTATTGATTGTTTTCAAAGCCGCCTAAGTTAAGATTTGCTAACTTTATTATTTCGGAAGTTGTTGACAGATTGTTACTGAAATCTAACTGATATTTACTAAGTAGAACCTTATTGTATAAGTAAGATTGGAGTTGACTTAAATAAGTAAAAGCTAAGATAGTTTTAAAATTGACTACAATGGTTCAAAATTATTATGTTTCAGGAAACCAGTAACCGATGACGTAAATTGGCCGCTGTATACCAAAGACCTACCTCAGTATTTTATTTTCAACGCAGATATAAATGGAATTGGAAAAGGACCACGAGCCACTGCTTGTGCTTTTTGGAATGACTTTTTACATAAACTGCATGACAATCCAGGTTTGAAAGTTTTATATCTAAAAAGACATAAAAGACATATTGTTAAATGTTAATATTATACGGCGAGTGCGGACGAAACGCGAATGCGGCAGCGAGAGAATATGCAGAACGTTTCCCACAATATGACCATCCTACAGTTAATGGTTTTTTACGTTTAGTCAATAGAGTAAGAGCCACGCGCTATTCAAATAATTTAAGAAAACATTGTGCAGGTGCACCGCGTGAAGTGCGTACTCCTGCAAATTAAGAAAAAGTTCTTGAAATTTTTGATATCGATGGCAATCGTAGTATACGACCAGTTGCGAGAGAATTACATTTATCCTAATTACGTATATTCTAATGCCACAAAATTATGATTCGAGAGTCAATTTTTATGTGTGGTTGTTGGAACAGCATGGCGGCATGCTGTTCCCGAGTTTGTGCAGAATATTTTATTTACTGACTAATCTTGTTTCTCTCGAGAAGGAACATTTAATTACCATAATTATCACGTTTGGGCTGATGCAAATCAACAGGCTATTTCAGTTATGTCTTTTCAGCAAAGATTTAGCATTCACTTGTAGCATGGCCTGGTATTTTAAGAAACTCTGTGACAAGTTTTGACAAGGATAGGAATATTTTACTGTATTTCTTAATATTTCTAATTTAGATTGGACCTTTCGAATCACTAGCACGTTTTAATGGAGAAATCTAGAGACATTTTCTTGAAGACGATTTGCCTGTATTATTAGAAAATGTACGATTAGCAAATTTACGAAATCTTTGGTTTCAATACGACGGCGCTCCTTCTTATTTTGAAAGAAATGTGCAGAACTTTTTGAATGCAAATTATCCAAATTAAATTTTTTTGGGAGCTATTGCTACCATCTTGGAAAATCTTCAACGTCGTGCAAACGCTTCGACAACAGCTGGACCGACCGGCATAAATCCTCCACAAACGCCTGTTACCTTACCGATTTTTGATCCTGAGAGTACGGACACCAGTGTTTGCATATCTAAAATTGACGGATACAAAGCCGAGTTTGATTGGTCTGATCATGAAACTGTAAGTAGACTTGGTCCATTTGTATTAGAAGCCGCGAAGAGTTGGTTTACCGCGTGGTGACCAGTTAAAAAAAACCTGGTACGTTTTTAAGCAAGATTTTTCTATTTCGTTCCCCCCCCCCCAAAAAAAAAAAATGGGAAAGCTTTTAACTGACCCAATAAATTATAAGAGTACCCGCGCGTGTAGTTGAATATGCGCGGATTAAATTGGAAAAAACTAAAATGCACGCGAGCAAACTGGTCCGATGCTGATTTGATAGAAATTATCGTACATTCCATTGACTATTCTACCGTATGCACTGCGGTATATAACTCTAATACCATCACGGTTGGTGATAAGATCGCGCTTTTACTAACTATGTACTAACTAACTATTACTAACTATGTAATAATTCTAATTGAAAAGTTACCATTAGGTAACGATGAATCAAATCGCGCAAAAGAACCGTTTCACAGAGATCGTCTTCTTTATCCAATCCGATTACTTGTTTTACCTGCCGGAAAATTGGCCATATCTCGCGGAATTGTTCGGTTCTCAAAGAAAAACAAAAGGGTTTCTCCGTATTTATAAGCATATTTGGAACGCCAAACAAAACTATTCATGACGCTGGAACAAATTTTACTGTAAAAACGTTTAAGGCACTCATCGAGAATTTTGGCATTAAGCTACACGTGACAACCCCGGGTACGCATAGAATGGAATAGAATAGAATTTATTTAGGTTACTATACAAAAGTATTTACACACGTCATTATAAAGAAAGAAAATTTTAATTAGTACAGCTAAGTTTTAAAATAATATAAAATACAAACTACACAACTAAATATATAATGCCTAATTCTAAACATTTTTTGTTGAAAACTTCAAGGTAACACTTGTAAAATACGAACAGGAATCTAAGTTTTAAATACATATATATTAAAAATAAAATAAACAGGTACTGGTACACAATAAACAAGTACACAACTAATTATAAACATAAATTGCTCGTAAAACCTACTTCATAACTTAGGAACTCATTGATGCTGCAAAAAGCTCTTGAGACTAAAAAAGTTTTAACAATATTCTTAAAGGGTTTTATAGTGAGATTTCTAATATTTAGAGGTAATTTGTTAAAGAGTCTGGCGCTCTGGATCTCATGGTTACTTATAGACTTGGTTAGTCTTCAAAACTTCGTAGTAATGTCAGACTTATATCGTGTATTATAGGTATGGTGTTTCTCACATGCAACTGTTGTGTTCAGAAATCTGTGTGCAAATACCATGCATTCAAAAATGTAGATACATGGGTAGGTTAATAGATTGAGCTTCACATAAATATCTCTACAATCAGCTCTATAACCAACACCACCTATAATTCGAATAGCCCGTCTTTGAAGTCTAAAAATTTTGGTTTTGCCTGAAGAATTACCCCAAGCCAAAATAGTATATGAAATAAGAGACGCACACAAGCCATAATACGCAGAAAGTAAGACTTTCAAGCAGACGCTTTCAGCAATATTTTGTTAAATATAAATGTTTTAGCCAGTTTTTTAGCTAACACATCAACGTGCTCATGCCAATTCAGATGCGGATCTATAGACACACCAAGAAATTTTATACTACTAACGTTTTGATAGTTAGCATTTCTTAAAGTTAATAACATATTTTGAGTTTTACTTTCGTTCATAGAAAGTTTCTTTGAGCAAAACCACTCTAATGCGGATTCTTGAATTATTTTACTTCCTCTAGTTGCCATTAAAAAATCCTGATCATTAGTCAGCAATGTTGAATCATCAGCATAAAGTATAGTGCTGCTGTTTGTAAAGGATTTTCTTATATCAGCTGAGAAATCATTTGTGAAAATTAAGAAAAGTAGACCCAAGTACTGAACCTTGCGGTACACCAAGTTTTGTATCAGAGCGTGAATTGTTGACAGATACGATTTGAGTACGTTTTGTTAGATAAGACGATATTAAATTTATACTTCATCAAATAAAATTGTATATTTTTAATTTGTCTAGCAAAAGAGAATTCGGAACACAATTAAAGGCTTTACTTAGATCTAGAAAAGTAAATAGTAGGAATGAGCCTTTTTCAAAACAGAGATTAGCTTGCTCAACGAAATTCAAGACTGCGTCAGCAGTGGAGCGATTTTTACGAAAACTAAACTGTGTGTTAGAGAAAAGGTTATTACATTTAAAGTAATGTGAGATTTGTATGCTCATAGCTTTCTCTACTATTTTCGAAAAAATTGGTAGCAACGAAATAGGTCTATAATTGGCAAAATTATTAGGATCACCTTTTTTGTAAAGCGGAATTACTATGGCAGATTTAAGGCAGTCTGGAAACACTCCCTCAAAGAAACAATTATTGATATAGTTGTGTGAATCCATGAGAGTAGTGTGTCAATAAAACAATAGGTTAAAGTCCAAATGCTCTCACATTATTGATCAAATGTGTTAGTGGCGCAACGAGACTATCTACATTACGTTTGACAATTTTTGAAGTCAAACCAAATATGTTTTTATTTTTGTTCCACCAGTTTGCAAAAGTTGAGTCAACTGATGGCGCAGCGTTGAAGCTTCTAATAATAATAGCACTGAGGACGCTAACGGAAAACGATTTTTTTCATCCATCGCCAGTTGTATTATCGTCCGAAGAGCTAGAAACGGAGCGGATAAAAAGCCATACGTAACTGTATTCAGTTGATATGTTTGAGTCGGTTCTGCTGAAGAAAATCTCCATAAAATCCTCTGATACATTCGATGCTGTTCTGAGATTAAAATTTGCCGATACATTTGACGGACATCAGCGGTAAACACGACATGGAAAAAGCGACACGCAGTTGTACTCGATAATGCCCGTCTTTATCACACAGTAATACGAAAATAGAGTGTCTTCCGGTTCATCACGAAGGTGCATATGGCCAGAGTCACGATAGTCTTCAATGAAATCGTGATATTGCTGTTTAATCGAAGGTTCCCTATCTAACCGTTTTTCCAGTGCAATGAATTGACGCTGGGCAATAATCTTCGAATTTAAAAAGGCAGGAGCTTCTGCCTTAAATGGAAGTGGCACGACATAACGTCCGCACGCTTGACGAAAGTGGTTGTTTGCGAAAATCGTTCCAGCCGGAACTTCTTCTGGATAAGCGGGTGGTGGCAGCGCGATATCCTCTATTTCCCAAAAATTTTTAACAACCAAATGAAGCGAAAATTCCGATACTAACGAACAAAAAGTATTTATGAAAGGCGAAGCAGAGTTGGAGTGGAGATTGATTGTTTCCATGAGGATTCATCCGAAGGTCGTGTTCCAGGCAATTGGTTCCTCCCTTTTACCCTTCAATCGGCCGTCTGTCATAATGTGCGCAAAAACTTCAACCCCCATCAACATGTTCGTGAAACGTGATACTCAGGATCAGCTAAGTTAATACTCGACAGATGCGGCCACGGCGTCGGAGAAAACGACATACTGGGCATATTCCCACAAGTTTTTGGAATCACAACGGCCTCTAGACAACATTCCCGACGCGGCGCATACCGATAACGATAAGTGCAAGTTACGCCAGATGAAGATTTGGAACTCATTTGGTCTAAACTACTAATGCAAAACGATAGCGAATATTTCGATAAACCTAAACGGGAAACGCAACTTTCGGAAATGAATTTTGCCTGACTAGCATTATCCAACAATACACGCACAGGCTTAAAGACTCCTTTGGAATTCCGTATTTCGACCACAGCGGTCGACAACAAAAATGTAGACTTGGCAGGAATCATCGTAGTAAACGAAGTAACCTGATGAGAATTCGAAGCATGGTCCGAAGACGGCGCGGAACTAGTAGAAAGAAGCGAAATATCAGGTTAATTGGTCTGGAAATGTAACAACGTGTGATGTCGTTGAGAACATATCCGACATACAGACGTAGACTTACAATCTTTGAGTTGATGTTTTGAACCTAAACAATTCAAACACCACTTCTGTTGTTTGGCCACACTATAACGATCTTGCGGAATATTGGCGAGGAATGCATTGCATTTGTAGACTGAATGATCGGAGTTACAAATCGAACAGGATTTGCTAGTTTTTACGAAAAACGAAAAACCGCGTTTAGGCAAACTGGAACGAGTGACCGATGGAGAAACGTTGCGAACCACATAAGAAGGTTTGCGAATCGAAGATGTATTGGCGTCATTCACATTCTCGAGTGTGTTGCATTGTTGTGAGACGAAGGCGATCAGCAAAGCACACGTCGGCATTTCCGAAGAACTAGAACTAATTGTGAGTTCAAACCGTGTGATAGTTTCAGCGTCAAGCCGTTTCATCAACATTTGGAACATGATAAAGTCCCATTGATCGCAAGCAAAACCGAGATTTTTCAGAGCTGCTAAGTTCTCTAAAAATATAATAATAAACGCACGAAGCGACTGAGCGGAGGCCTGACAATTCGACAGAGTTCGTGCGCTCTCTATGGCTTTCCAATGCGACCAGGCTAATAATCGTTTGTTATCAAACCTTTTAAACAGAGTATCAAACGCGATCGGATAATTATTGTGCGATTTGGGAATACATTCGACCAACGACAGTAGAGCATCTTCGAGACATGAAGTTAAGAAGTTGAAATTTTCGATACTAGACAGCGCGGCGTTTTCATGACTAGTAGCGGTATTCAAATCGACAAAGGGTTTTCATTTACGGAGATCCCCATTAAACTTAGGCAATTTTAAGCGCGACAGGCTCACCTGACTCTTAGCCAACGTACCTTTTGGCGAAGTCACTTGGGCCTTAGTCCCGTCAAATAAGTCACTATAAACGGCTTTAATTCTATAATATGTATCATGGAACAGTTCCAAAATTTTTATCTGCTCCTTTAAATCGGCGCCCTCGAAGGCACACATTGCAGTCAGGATAGTTCCCTGGAGTTGAGTAAATTCGGCAAACATGTCTTCGATGTGAGCATATCTGGTTTTGAATTCGATGAATAGGAATTCATATAATTCTTCCTGGCTATGGGATTGTTCCGCAACGCGTTTTAATTCGGATAAACGCGAGATGACATCATCACAAAACGCAATCGCTTGTTTCAATTTAGCGGCGGCGACGGCCGTAGTAAACGACAAGTTAACACGAAAAAATCAAACGAAAGCGTGAAAACGAAAGCGAATGAATGAAAGCGAATTTCAAAACGAACACGCTGTATAAACGAAAGCGAATTTTCAATAAACGACAGAGAAAAGCGAAAATTAAATCGAACGCGTATAAACGAAAGCGAATAAATGAAAGCGTATTTTAAAATCAACGACAGAGAAAAGCGAAAAAATCAAAACGAATGCGTATAAACAAAAGCGTATTTTAAAATAAACGATAGAGATAGTTAAAAAACTGAAAGAGACAGAAATAAATTCGAATCAAATATCGTCGAAATAGATCAAGGTCAGAAAATCGACATTGTGTGTCGATTTTCTGACCTTGATCGAGCGACAAAAAAGCGCTACGATGCGACGCCAAAAACTGTCACCAGAATAAGCCCATAAAACAACCGAAACAATTTGGACTTTTGGTAAAGCCAAGCGTACCAATCAATTAAATTATGCAAAATCGACAGAGAGAGAGAGAGAGAGAGAAAAATGGTGCGTAATCGATAGAATCGATTCCTTAAGGAACTAACTCTACAACGCTTCATATATAATTGAATTCTGGAATCTTGCGTGTTCTTCGGTCTAAAGAATTTAATATTCTGTCTGACGCACTAAACTGTGCCACCCAGGAAGAAAAGGCAATCGCCATGTCGTACCGGCGAAATCAAAATCGTCACGTTGTCTAACTAAATAGGCCCTTAACTTTAACCTCAAATCGTCCAGTTCTAATTCCACGGCCTGTAAGAACTTATAGCGACAAATTTTGCCGTTATTGCAAAAAACATGGTCATAAAATTTATAAATGCCGGAAACGCGAATATTCGAATCGAATGCAGCAACAAAATCCTCAGACCCAAGATCCTCGGCCCATAATCTCATCTTCGAACCCAATTCCTATTGTAAAATGTTGTCGTTATTGCAAGAAACATGGTCACGAGATCCAAGAGTGTCGTAAACGCGATTGTGTTAACACCACTCGAGCTGCTTGGCTGAGTTTAAACTCTCCCCTGTTTACCGCAGAATTCGCACCGGTAGACGAACTTTAAATTCGCAAAGTTCAGACGACCCTAATCTACTAATCATAATAATTCTCAAAACATCTTTCAAATCAAGGATAATTCTATGTATATAATTATTCAATATCAAAATTTTCAATTTAAATTTTTAGTGGATACAGGCGCGAATATTTTTATAATCAAATCCGAAAAACTTTATATTATAAGCAAAAGGAAATTTTTACTCTTAACGGACTTAGTTCAAAGTCCCCAGTTCAATCAGTTGGCAGTACCATATTAAATTTGTCATTTCATAATAAAACAATCTCTGTTAAATTTCACATATTTAAACAACAATATAATATTCCTTTGGGTGGAATATTCGGCAATGACTTCCTCAAACAAGAATCCGCTCTTATCAACCTTCAAATTCCTTAATTACGAATCAACTCATTACCTTTTCCAATTCATTTAAACTCGAATGTCTCAGAACCTAATTCATACATCCTAAACCCACGATCTTAAACAATAATTGAAGTAAATATTCTTAACAGAAATTTAACTCAAGGTTTCGCGAAATCAATAGTCCACAGTTCAAAACCATAAAGCAATCACACCCATTCCCAACTCCACTGATAAAAAAATTAAAATTGAAAAGTGTATTTAGAGGAATTTGTGGATTGAAGTTCTACAATTTTAAATTTTAAACTAACAAGTTTAAAGAAATCTGAAGGACATTATTGGACAAAACTTTGCGACTCGATCATTTAAATTTAGAAGAACGAAATTCCATCTTAAAGTTATGTTTTGACTGCAATGATATATTTTTTCTACCAAACGATGCATTATCTCATACTAATGCGGCAGAGCCCGAAATCAATATTACGAATCCACAACCCATTAATTAAAAAATCTATCGTTTTCCCGAAATTCATAAAAAGGAAGTGGATAAACAAATTAATAAAATGCTAAATAAAAATATCATCAAACCATCATTCTCTCTATATAACAGCCCAATTTGGATTGTCCTCAAAAAATCAGATGTCTCTAACGAACGCAAGTGGCGAATAGTAGTCGACTACCGCAAATTAAATGATGTTACTGTAGGTGATACATATCGACTTCCCAACATTGAGGAAATTCTTGATCAACTTGGTCACTCTAAATATTTTACGATATTAGATTTAGCGTCGGGCTTCCATCAAATTAAAATGAAAGAATCAGACATTCCTAAAATAGCTTTTTCCACTCATTCAGGACACTACAAATATACGCGCATGTCATTTGGTTAAAAAAAGAAACTTCTAACCTTCAAAGACTCATGAATAATATTTTGATAGGTTTACAAAGAAATCAATGTTTTGTATTCTTGGATGACATTGTAATATATGCAAGTTCAATCCAAGAACATGAGTTCAAATTAAAGTCAGTTTTTAAAAGACTCCGAAACAACAACCTTTTACTTTAACCTGAGAAATGTGAGTTTATGAAATTAGAGGTAGCTTATCTCGGACACATCATCAATAAAAACGGCGTATCTTCAAATCCAGATAAAATTCAATCAAACTCAATACCCGACTCCAAAATTTCCGAAAAGAATATCAAACAATGTTTAGGTTTTATTTATTATTATCGACGATTTATTCAAGATTTTGCCAAATCTGCTAAACCAATAACTATTTTATTAAAAAAGGATACGGAATTTATTTGGGACGACAAACAACAAAAATATTTTGAACATTTTAAATCAATTCTAACTTCAAACCTTATTTTACAATTCTCCGATATCCAATAGGAATTTACTTTAACTACTGATACCTCAAACTTCGCCATCGGTGCAACTTTCTCAAGGCAGTGTAGGTTCAGATCTTCTAATTGCTTATGCATCCCGAACATTAATTGAACATGAAACTAATTACTCTATAACTAAGAAAGAACTTCTAGCAATTGTCTGGTCTACAAATCATTTTCGTCTTTATCTCTACGGTAGGAAGTTGATTATCTATACCGACAATAAACCTGTAACTTGGCTTTTTAACTACATATAAGGATCCTAATTCACGGCTTATTAGATGGCGACTCAAATTAGAAAAATATGAATATCAAATTAAATATAAACCTGGCAGAATCAATTCCAACGTTATTATCTCGAAACCCTATAATAATAAATATAATAAATTCAAAATAATAATGAACCAGATAAAACATACGATGATTTTACTAAATTTCACTACACAAATTCTGAAATTTCTATTATAGAAATTATTAAAGAAAATATTTTTAATTACTTTCCTAATGCATTTTGTTTTTCTAAATATTATTATGAATCAAATAGATACTACGAAAACATAGCTTCACTATATGATTTAAATCTAATAATTAATGTACCAGATCTTTATGCCATTAACAAATTAAACAATTCTCTTTAACCAAGGAACAGATTTCACTTTCACAAAACAGCGATTCCAAATTCATTAACTTCAAAGCTTGAATTTCGATGAGTATTATTGAAATCTAACACTGAAACTTAATCGATCATTTCAACTAGCTTGCGATAGCCAGATTAAATCTAAAGAGTCATCTTAACAATATGACGACAAAAATGTCAAACATATAGAGTATAAAGTTAATGACTTTGCATATATCTTGAATAAACAAACTCTATTAATTATAAAGGTCCTTACAAAATTACCAAAATTAATGATAATCATACAGCGATTTTAGAAATTAAACCGAATAAATGTGTTACATATCACTTCAACTTGCTTAAACCTTTCATTGCAGATGATAGCGCTACTACTTCTTCCTCTCTTGCTACTAATTCCCCAAACCAACTCCTTAAATCTACCGTATGAAATCACCACAGTCCAGGGTAATGCTGGAATCTTCTATCATAATTTAGGTTCGGCAAAAATATCTGTCGATCGGTTTACTCTATTATCTTATACGAATATAAGCTTTTACCAAATAAAGTTAAATGACATCATAAAGCTCGTTGAAAAATCAGAAAGGTCATGTAATCATGTTAATACAGAAGTCATTTCATTGTATTGAATCTCTAAACTTTTTAAAAGTTCAATTACCTAAATTAATAGAAAAATTTGAATCGATTTGTCACCTGACCGGTCATACTTTTGAAAACCACAGTCGTACAAGACTAGGAATATTTAATGGTGTTTCTTACGCATTTAAATGGTTATTTGGACACAGATGATGCTAATCACTATACAGATTCAATAAATTTGGTAATTCAACAAAATCCCGATGTTCGAATGCTCATGAAACAACAAATTCACATAATTTCCAGTGCTACCAAAAGTTATAATATCACCGCACAAAATTTGAATATGAACGTAGAAAAAATGAATCAAAATTTTGCAAAATTTAATGAATTCGGTAAAAACACCCAAAAACAAATTAATCTTTTAATTGCAACAAACCAAATTGGTGAACATGTAAATTTGCTAGTGTCTATTGTAAATGTAATCGCAAATGTCAAATAGTCTTAATGAGGAATATGATGTAATTATTCAATCCATCTTTTTTGCAAAACAAAATGTTTTACATCCGTTTATAACACCTAAGCATTTGCGAGAGGAACTATTAAAAATTAAGTTACACACAAATAGCGAATTTCCAATTCCACTTGATACTGTGAACTACATTCATCAATATTTCTCAATACTTTCATTATCCGTAATATATAATAACGAAAATTTTGATATATGATATTAAAATTCCCCTAGTACATGAGCAAACATATAATATCTACAATCTTATCCCACTTCCTTCCTCAGATAACTCTTCTGATATATATTCTTATATTCATCCATTATTTCTATATATTATTTTTGTTAGTCAATTAAAAACGCATTATAGTCAATTGAAAGATTTAAATTCATGTGAAAAATTATCAGAAGAATACTTTATATGTCTTAAACTCGTAATTTGCTTGACCGTTGAACAACCAGTGTGCGAAGTCATCCTTAAGACGCAACAAGTACCCAAGATTCCAAAAGACTGTCAAACGAGAACCATCAAATCCAATGCAGAAATCTGGCACCCAATCAACAAGAACCAATGGCTATATCTAATCACAAAACCAACAATTGGCTGAATCACCTGTACTGAATCAGCATTTCAGATTATCGACGTGAACTTGAAAGGCACTGGCCTTCTAACTCTAAAACCTCAATGCAAATGTTATACCTTCTCGACTCTATTAACGGGTGGGTCAAATCGCACATCCAATTACACAAACTTCATCCCAGAGATCAACATAAATCAGGATGACTGCTGCATCAAGAAAAAAGCCCCCCTGAAAACTGAAACAATGAAGACTTATCCATAAGTAACCTAAATCTTAATGAGCTTCTGCATGCTCACCACAAACTAACTCAATTCGACAAAATCTTAGAAAAAAATATGAAGAAACCTTTCGTAATTCAACATTGAAATTGGTTCAACCTACTCCTCGGAACTTTAACAACTTTAGCAATGATCATTATCTTCTATTGCTGTTGATGTTGTGATTTGAGGAAAATTCCAATGATTGGCAGAATCTGTCGAAAACCTGCTAAATGGGCAGAAATCTGTATTAGCAGTCACAACACTATAAGAAATAGCAAAGTATATTCATCGGGAATCAGCTTCGACAAAATTCAAAAAAGAATTCATCATTATCATCAATACTCCACAGTAAATGTAATTTGGGTCTCATCACTATCAAACATTTCAAGAACATATCAAAATGTACGCATCGTATATGTTTTTTTTTAGCAAAACGCATTGGCTTTTAGATGATATCATTTTCAATATGAGAAGTGTACTTACTACGCATTTTCTTGCCGCTACATTTGCGTTTCGTCTACACTCGCCGTATAGTATTAACATTTCACAATACTCTTCAGAAGTATACATGATAAGAGTGACAAGAAGTCTTACAATGAAAGTATATTAATTTTGACAACGTGAACATTGATTTTGTTTTATCATAATCACACAAAATCATATAGTTGACCAAATAAGTTAATAAAGTTTATTCGTAATTATGTAGATAAGTAAAATTAATTAAAGTAGAAATGCTTCGTCGTGAATGGTTAACTTGAAGCGCTTATACCTCGAAAAGTATTGAAAGCTAAGTCCATTTAAACGACATTTATCTTAGAATAATGTACAGAATTTGTAGTTAACGGTTCCTACACATAGTAAAGAAGACCCTAATTTAAGATATAATAAATTTCATTGCAATTGGACTTGTAGGTACAACGATATGACATTTCAAAAATGCTATTTTCGTATTTAACCGAGTGTCGTGTCGAGATAGTCGTGTATAGATTATAGATAGGTGTCCAACCCAGCTCTGCATACAGAACTAGGCGCGTCACTTTCGGAACTACCGTTCTCCGTAATAACGCATTTTCATTAGAAGCAAGGTTTTTTTTTTGGTAGTCTGGATTAATTTGATTTTGTTCAATTGACCCCCTAAAGTTGACAACGTTATTACCGATTTCGGATAAATATAACTTTAAACATTGAACATATTTTGATTTAAATTGGGCAGTGTTTTATACTTTAAACATGTATTGAGAAAGCAACGCTATGTATTTTAGAACCAAAAATTAAGTTGTTAAATTTTGAGTCACACAAGACACTTTAAATATGTATTTTTTATCAATCAATAATATAACTTTTTCTTTTTAGATTCATCCGAACCATGTGTAAATACCTACTTAAGTAAAATAGCATCCACAACATGTACAACTTCGTCAACTACTATCCTCATCATTTTTGTAATCGTAGTAATACTATCAGGAAATGCAATCTGGTAAACACATTTGTCATCATTTACTCGCAATATGCTTAAATTATTCATTTTCTATAATTACATTTATACGAGTATTTACTGTGTAAATCTAATTCAATTTTTGTTTAGTTATTTAATAATGTAATTATATTTTATGATTTATACAGAAATATCTCGAATAATATTTTTATATATAATGTACTACCACTAAATTGTTCTATTTCATTGTTTCTCAACGCATATGAAGTATGATTGTCTTAAAATGTAAGTCTAACCTCGCAAAAATCAATGTTTCATAACTGAACGACTTTGTTAGACTTTAACTTTAATCGTCGACACAATTTCATTTGTTAATTTATGAGATCTATTAATTTTACGTATGTTTTTTCCCTTTATATTTTGTTTAGCGTATTCTATTTTTGCCGCGATAAGAAACTACTAACTTAAATTAGAATTTAAATTCATAACCTAAAGAACACATATACTGGTTGCCCCAATACGTGTTTTAAGTATTAAGGCTGCGTTAAAAATGGGCTTAGCAAAGAGCTGAGCAAAATCAGAATAACACGAATACCATACATATCTACATTTTGTTTTTAAAAGATTCGTATATAGCTGATTTTTTCTTCGATTTTTTACACCAAAATTCAATATAGTAGATGACAGCGTTACTTAGTTATTAAGATTTAACATTATTTATTTTAGTTTTATCATCTCATCATAGATGGCTAAAATTAAATCAAGACACTGTTAAAGTGTTAATAACTTATCAATGTTGCTTTATATAACATGGAATTTTACGGTACAAAAAAATAAAAATTTATCAGAATCTTCAAAAAATTAAACAAAAAATCTTACTGATATTTATGTTATTTACTATAAAGCTCAGCTCTCAGCTAAGTCCTATTTTAACGCAGCCTTTAACGAATATAATAGTTCACTTACTTCATAAATTGTAAATGCACTATTATAAACCGTTTTCAAAAGTAATCCAGTACACAAACTTAATGATCCTATTACATATCTTGTATTCATAGATACACTTGCGTTACGAATAGGGAAAAAATAATATATTACATAACTAGGGCGGAAAGTGATAAATTACACCTTAGTGGAAATGTTGATTTACTGCGGCGATCCCACTCATCTGTTTCAGCGTCAGTTTCTAGCGAGTTATTTACACTTTTTTTTCTACTACCATAAGAATTAGGCATAGTTTTTTTTATCAATCTTGAAATGTCAAAGTTGAGCAGAAAAAATTCACAATTGTTAAAGTTACAAACCGACCGAAACTAACCTAGTAGCCTACTCAAATAAATGCATAGAACCTATTTCACTCTAATAACACAATGAGTCTAATTAAACGCCTCATTGAAGAAAGCATTGTCACTTTGTACTTATGTCGTAAATTAACTTGAAATTTTTTATTTTAGAATGAAATCAAATCAAATATCTTAATTTGTGGTGACGTGTGCTAGATCGACAAATCAGAGTAGCGGTACACTGAAAACTTTTATTGTATATTTTTTAATAGTGATAACTATCCGGCTGATTTGGATTGATTGTCATCTAAATCAGGTGATTCAAAATGGAAACATTTTATTAAAGTTCAATAAATTTCAAGATCATCAAGTTAGCTTCTGTCAGTTGAACAATTGAATTATCTAAATGTAAAACAAAATTTTTCTAATCGAATACCCCTCGCACATTGATAAATTCTTATAATTTAACGCGTTTCCTCAAGCACCTTACACTGTGTAAAAGCCCTTCGCCATCGGCGTCGGGCTGTTACGTCAAACAAACATTGTAATCGGTGTTGGAATAAATAACAATAAATAAATAACATAAATATCTTTCAATAACTTAGTTATAAAATTATATTCCTGGATACATCACCTTTGGCATCCGGCTTTTACCCAGCAACGTGCTGTCGGAAGCTGCGTTATATTATTTTGTAATTATCAATGACTTTTGGATAGTTCTACTGATTATTCCATTTTATTTATATACTGCGACTTGAAACGCTCTAAAACCTATGATTATACTGACAATCCAATTCATGTTCTAAATTTTACTCTGAGAAACTAAAAAGAAGGCTATTATTTTGGCAAGAAACCGAGATATGCTATTGTCGCTGTCAAAAATGTTCGATTATTACTGTCAAAAATGTTTGATTGTCACTGCCAAAAGTGTATGATTGTCATATATAATACAACAAGTGGCTGCTATATTGCCGGCAATTTTTATCTGTTAGATAGATACCGAGTAGCTGTTGCCACTTGCGCTGAAGCGCTCGTGGTGATTGTTTAGAGGCAACAGCTACAAGTTAATCTTACAGATAAAAATTACCAAAAGATTGCTGCCACTAGTTGTAATCGACAAGACAATCCAATGAATCATCTTAAATGATAAAATCTGATAAAATCAGGGTGCCTTTATGTATAGTTTGTATCCTATCCTGTTTGTATTATGTCTGTCAAAGTGACTAAATACATTTGTAATTCATAAGCTAAGCTAAGAATTTCTAGCATTGATGTTCACAATTCTGCTAGTGCAGCTACTTGGCATGGAACGCAAATTATGTGCAATAATTACAATGTTAATAACTATCATTAATTAAGTGTATTACATAGCGTTTTTGTTAACTTTTTTTCATTTTTTGACCGCGACAATTGTACATTTTTGACAGTGACAATCAAACAGTTTTGACAGCGACAATATAGCATATTTAGTTTTCTTGTCGAAATAATAGCCTTTTTTAGTTTCACAGAATAACATTTAAAACATGAATTGGATTGTCGTATATAATATCACAAGATAAAAGATGATTGCCGGTAATAGCTACATTTTACACGAAAATTTGGTTATCTAGCAATTGCTAAAAGAAACCAAATTTGAGTGAATTAAAATGTAGCTATTACCGTATAGCAATCATCTTTTGTCGAGTGGAATTCAGAAGATTATTTCATGACAAAAAAATACTTGTTTAGTAGCTTAATAACTTCTTAACAAACATCGATAATTTAAAAATGTCACTTTTGACAATAGTATACATTTTTATAAATCTAAACAAATCGAGTGCACGTTGCCTATTATAAATGTCACTTATTGCGATCATCTTACTAGTGAAGTTTTCAATATTGTCATAGCAACGTATGATATCAGCAATCATTTGACTAGTGAAATTTTCTATGACGTCATACGAGCCTGATTGTTAGTATATCCACTCATTTTAGAGCATATCTAGCATTTTTAGAGCATAAGTAGTAGTAAATGAATGGAATGAATTAATTGTTGAAAATATTAAAATACACGCCTTCTTAATAAATAAGTAAAAAAATAATAGCCAAGTATTTGTAAAGTTTTTGATAAACTTTGAAGTATTATGCCAAACAAACATTAGAATCGATGTTAGAATAAATAACAATACATAAATAACATAAATATATTTCAAATTTTATGAAATTTTCTTCTTATATACAATTCGAGTATAATTCAAAGCGATCAAAAGTGCAACATTGCAACATTTTTTTACCACGTTTTACACAAAAACTTGGTGCTAGATAGCAATGTCACTCAAAAGAACTGACAGAAAAATTATCACTTGTAATCTCACAAGAGCATGAATTCTATCCGGAATTTTTTTTGAGTGCATTTCAACAACGTATTAATCGGCCCGAGTGGAACACGAGGGCCCGATTACGTTGTTGGAATGCACGATAAAAAATTTCCAGGATATGAATTCATGCTCGAGTGCAGATTCGGTAAGAAAATCGCACCAATACACTTACAAAAATTGATCAGAATTCAAAAAGTTTTTGATATTTTTTTAATCAAGTTGCAATAGAATTGCGTATCTATGAGCAACGATTGTTGAAAACAAAATACTAAATCTGTCAAAGTCAAAAATGTCGCGCTTCGGAAAACAGTCATTGAATGCAATTGATAAAGCTGTGGAAGATACGGTACCAAATATTACAAATACGGTACCAAAAAGATACGGTACCAAATAAAACAATTGTGTTTTTAATTTTAATCATTAATTTTGTTAGTTTATTTAATTTTTTAGTTCTAATTAAATTATTTATTTTGACATTTGTTTTGACATAATAATTTCCGCTGAAATTTTCTACTGCTTGGTGTAGTAGGATAAAATTTCCGAAAAATTTTGTTGTTGCCATGGTAATATACTCAAATGCAACGTTTCTATTGGTCGTAAATTAGTATGGTGCGATTTTCACTTGTAATCTCACAAGAGCATGAATTCTATCCGGAAATTTTTTTGAGTGCATTTCAACAACGTATTAATCGGCCCGAGTGGAACACGAGGGCCCGATTACGTTGTTGCAATGCACGATATAAAATTTCCAGGATATGAATTCATGCTCGAGTGCAGATTCGGTAAGAAAATCGCACCAATACACTTACAAAAATTGATGAAAATTCAAAAAAGTTTTTGTTTTTTTTTTAATCAAGTTGCAATAGAATTGCGTATCTATGCACCGATTGTTGAAAACAAAATACTGAAACTGTTAAAGTAAAAAATGTCGCGGTTTGGAAAACAATCATTGAATACAATAGATAAAGCTATGGAAGATACGGTACCAAACAATACTAAACAAAGCAAATCTTTAGTCTGGAGTCAGTTTCATTTTTTTATTTTACTTATTTTGTTTGTATCTAGTTCTAATTAAATTATAATTTACAAAAATATTTATTTTGACATTTGTTTTGACATAAAAATTTCCGCTGAAATTTTCTACTGCTTGGTGTAGTAAGATAAAATTTCCGAAAAATTTTGTTGTTACCATGGTAATTTATTCAAATGCAACGTTTCTATTGGTCGTAAATTAGTATGGTGCGATTTTCATCTTAATCGTCCCTACGGACTCGTGATTTTTCATGGCATTGCCTAGTAACCAAGTTTTTGTGCAAAACAATGCAATTTTGATTGATAAAATTATTCAAGTAATCTCATTTATTATATTACTGTTGAAAATCTAAATAGACAATTAGAATTAAATGTTTCAAACAAATGTCAGATTTTAACAACAATGTCAGTATGATTTACGACATACGTACAAATTGACAAATCCTTCTTCGATAAAGAATTTAATTAGACTAATAAAATAAACATATAACACACTAGTAGTGTTATATGTTTATTTTATTTCATTTTTTTATATTATACCAGACAGTAACACTAGTGTAATATAATATTGCTCGGGTAAATGATATTGTAGGTTTTCGTTGTTAGTTGGTAAAAGTAACAAATCCAGCACATGTTTACAAAGAATTGCGCCCAGACACGATCACAGCCCTATATAGTAAACTTTGCTGGTCATATCGTGGCTCTTCTTGCAGATCCAAAATTTTTGCAGATCCAAAGTTTTTGATTTAGCGAGCAGCAAAATCAACAGAAAGATCTAGCGCGTCAAGGTGACAACTTCTTGGAAAACGTCAAATTTTCGTTGTCAACGAAAAGCGCAAATGCCTACTTTTATATGCCATTGTAGGAAATAGTATACTGTATTGCGTGAGTGTGGAAAACTAATCATTGCAATATGAGTGTAATTTTGTAGCGCGAGCGAAGCGAGTGCTGCAGATCCAGACAAATATTACAATGATTCATTCCACATGTGTATTACATACTATTTTTTTTTCTAATACTATTTTAGAATAATAACATTCTTGAACTAATTTTAATTTGAGAATGTACTCATTCTGCAACAAGTGCAAGAATATTCATTCTATAACCACTAAAATAATTACAAAAATTATTTTACTTTATAATATGTGCGAATATTTGACAACGACTAACTAGCATTATGTGTGATTTTAAATAAACAAAAGCGGTTACCTCTAGTAATGAAAATAACAACGATTACATTTACTTGAAACAATTGTGTTTTGAAGCAAAGCGTATTTCAAAGTGACTATGTCCCAAACCTTGATTTTCGCAACTATTTTCTATGGAAAAAGTTCTGAAATACCTACTTTCAATAGTGGTTGTATAAAAAATAACTTATATTGAAAGTAACGTTAACATATTTTTAGAAAGCCAACAATTTTGAACCAGCTATATAAACAACAGTGAAACTCCGCCTTTAACAATTTTGGGTAGTAAATTGTTCTTAATATAAGGCGCCAAAGTTGAGTTTTTCTTTTAGGAGATGGTTTTGATATCGCTAAACACGAGATTGCGATTTCGCTATAAATGAAATATTTGCCTTTTATCCACTGGGCCACTAGTATTTTGGTATACATGTTTTATTGAAATTTTGTGCTCTTACTTCTCTCGTAGAGTATGTATGGGTCTACTCCAGACCGACCTACGTAAGTATTGCAATAGCGTCTGCTTGTCGGTCTATTGATTTCTTTAAGAGGATCAACATGAAATTTGGATCCTTTTTTTCTCGTCACGTAAGCACGATAATGCCAAAGAAAACGGTTTATAATTTTTAGAGATCTGCGCACTGCGTGCCAAAAATGGCCATATCGATGAATCCACATAATCTTATAGAGATACAAACCGATCTAAATCAAAGTTAGCATATTTGTGAGTATTCACCTTTAAGTAATAAACGTGGCAAAAAGATGAAGATTTTTCATGAAACAATGACAAATGTCAACTAAAAGTAAAAGGTGGTTATAAAATCAATTACATTTTGATAGGGGATTGAAAATGACAAATGTTAAAACAAGATGAACGGTGCATTTTAAAACAATAATTGTAGGCATTAAATATATATGTCTAATTAGCATATATTTGCTGTTTGTTTTTCACCGAAGTCAATAGTAAGAACAACAGCGTACTACTAACTTAAACTTTTCTAGAAACTTCACAAACTTCAAATTCCAACAACGAGGCGATATTAAGACCATCTAAGCTTTTTCGAACTCAACACATTGCTTCAGGCTGTGTCTTATCTTGAAAACTAGGAGATTGGTGCATATAAATCTCCTCTTGTAAATTACCATTGAAGAATGCGGTTTTCTGAGCAAACAATTGAGCTAAAACTATAAACATGTTTGTACTGTGGCAGAAGTCAATGTGACAAAACCCACACCGGAGCAAAACACGATGCGAACGGTGCAGCAGCGAGGATCATTCTGCGGATTTGATAGTCTAATGTTTTTAGGTGTATTAGTACTATTAGAGAGTACTATTAGAGAGACGACGAAAGCGCAACATTTTCCTACCAGTTTTTAGAAAACATCATGTTTAACAGATGAATCAATTGACTCATAACGAACGACGTGCAAGCGTCTCAAAATAATATACACCTTTGTATTTTGCAAAAACCTTTGCAACAAATCTAGCTTTGTGTCGAATGCTTCCATTCAATGCTAATTTTTCATTAAGTACCCACTTACAACCAATCGCATGTTTTTCTTCTGGAAGTTTTACTAGTTCAACCGTCTCATTTTCGTAAAGCGCATTTATTTCGTTTATCATTGCACCTAACCATTTTCCGGTCGCATTACTTGCCACAGCCTCATCATATGTAGTTGGCAAAATATTTGCAAAAATTGCATAATCATCATTCAAATGTGGTGCGCTCAGTAAATCATGATCACAAGTTGTATTGGTCCACGTTGATCCACTTGTTCAGTTGCTTTCGGTTGAACTGCAGGTGGTTGTGCATCTTATTGTCCCTCATTTTTATCTTGAACATCACGATCAAGGTCACTATCATATTTTATTTAAAACTGCGGAATTTGATTAAAAAAAAAATTCAACGTCAATATCCAAATCATCTTCGTTTTCAAAATCAAGTGCAACTTGATTTTGCATGAAGTTTTCTTGCGGCAAAATATGTAGTTTCATTCTTATTGAAAGTAAGAACACAACTAACGTGTATCACAGCCCGGTTTTAGAATCCCAAAGTTCTGATTCTTTTTGATATCCAACAAAAAACATGTTTGTACACTTTCGATCGAGTTTTATACTTTTTCCTTAGATTCGAACATATATGCGTACCAACCAAACAAGCGTATGGGTTTAATTTTAGGATTTTCTTTAAACCATCTTTCGTATGGAGTTTAATTTAAGCATTCGCAACTGTCTGAACTGCCTCAGCCCATAATTCATTTAGCAGATTTAAAGCAAGCAACATAGATCTAGCGCTCCCACAGAGCGTGCGCTCTCGAGTTCAAATCTACCATTTAGTTCATGCACATAGAAACTTGAAAGTTACTGAAAAATTCCATTATTTCGCAAGGAATTGTTATAAAATTACGAAACTCGTGAGATAGATACTCTCTACCGTTATCTGTTTACGTAAAATCTGTTCTTCCTTGCCTAGAAAGAAAAGCCTCATATTCTCTAAATTTAAAAAATACCTTATTGTTATGACGCAAAAAGAAAACGGAGCGGTAACCAGTACAAGCATCTTTACATAGCAAAAAAATACCTTGAACTATTTGGTAATTGAACGTTAACTAGACCAAATACATCCGAACCCCAGGCTTCTCAGCTCTCAGCTTCTTAGTTGATGTATGTGACTTGCAAGCTTGTTTACCACGAGCGCATGCTTTCCAGAAAAAATCGGATTTTCTTGCACTGTTTGAATCACTTATCGCATTAAGTTTGACTCTAGCACTAATTGAACTTATATTTATGTGGCTCAGGCTCTCATGGCTTCAGCAACATTGCACTCACTTGGTAGACTTTTTACTTCCAAAATTGGACACAATGAGCCATGACGAACTCCTTCCCGTCCTCATACTCGGCAGGCGATCACTATAACTGCAAAAAGATAAATACTTAATATTAATAGCTCCTACTGAAAATAAATTTCGTTTCAGCTCTGGAACTAACAGCACATTTAGCAGTTTTCAAATTCACCGCGCACTTTTGCCCGAATTTCTGCAGTACCGACTCCTGCAACTGGCAGCACGTTGTCACTTAAAATCTGTACGAACTTGATTTTTTCAACCGGCTCGAACTCCCTGAAAAATTCACTTCGATATGTCATGTGTAAGCTTGCTCCCAAATCAGTCAACCACACAGTTTTCTCACTGTTTCTAGTTTATAAAAAGAGCACCGACATGTCACAAATACAAGCGGAATCAGAATTATTACCAATTTTTTTTGCTTTTGTTTCTTCATCGGATCTTCTTCGTTTCCTCATCGAGCTTCTTACAGTCACAATGACCGATTCCATGGCAATAATGACACTGGCGTACTTTCTTCAAGTCTTCAATGCTTTTAGAATTATTCTGTTTCTTGCTTTTATATTCGATAGACTTCTGACCGGACGCTTTTGCTTAGTTATCCACTTTAAGTTCCACAGCTTTTACTTGCAGCCCAAGCGATGATCACTTTTTTTCCGTTGCAGTAATCTTTTGTTTTCACAAATGATTCTAGTAATTAGATGTTCCTTTGTTCCGGTAGCATTTGTAGTACACTCCCATGCCATGATAAATGCCGAAAATCTTGGAGATGGGTAACTCAACATATTACATTTGACATTACCACATCGTTAGGTGGCTTGTCACTTGCATTATTGAACTTTTCGCAAATAGTTTCAAACTTTTCTATTTGCGTAGCGATAGGGTCACCCTTTTTGATAAAAAATTGTTGGCAACAACTTTGCTTAGCATCTTCACATACATTGCCACAGAACAAACAATTGATCCCAAATCTGCTTCGGGGTACTGCAGTTTATCAGACTGCTATGAAACGATTGAATAATTGAGTTCAATAACGTTAACGATGATTTTGACGGCATCTTTTTCCAAGATTTCCACTGATCTAGTTGTATCGCTTTATCGGACTCTGTAACCGTACTTTCAACAAAAGCTTCCAAACTTTTTCATTTTCAAGGCACCTCAGAAAAGACGCAGTAAGTTTTCAATCCACGATTTGAAAGCGGTCAGCTTTCAGATGATAATGCTCAGGCACACTAAAAAAATAGTGTGTCTGTGTTACGGGCCAATTTTGCCCCGCCAACCAAATTGTATTCAAGTAAAAGGGAAATATATTAGTAATTGAAGTCAATTCGACTACTAACTAGTACTTACCCCCATTTGTAGTTTTTTGTTTTTTGTTTTTAATTTAATTCGACTCTATCATAAGATGCATTTTTTATATGGTTTTTGAGGTTATTTTCACCGGCGAATTTAACTTCATTAAATCAAGTCGAGTTATTCATTTTTACTCCAGTCTCATTCATTTACATTATGTTATCGTATCCAAGATCTTCGGGTAGCGAGGATCTTGAACATGGCACTTTTGTCGAGATTTCCAGAAAAGATTAACCTTATTTGAGTAGAGTAAATCGTTCTGGTATTTCTGGTCTTTGATTTGGATGCAATCAGTCGTTTTTCAAGGATTTATCAAAATTTTCAACTATGCTCGAGCTCGACTCTGTCTTTACTGATATCTTGCTGCACTTGGAACTCTTTTAGAGGTTTCATAGAAATTTGGCTGGGATTTAAAAAATAGCTAGTAAATTTTTTGAACGCAGGATTTTTGTGTGGTATGCCACGTGCCCTGTTAAACGAAAACGAATGCAACATCCACCTAAAAGTTCTTGGTTGCATGATTTGCACTTATTCGGAGGATGTTGCCTAGATGCCTTTCATTGAAAACGCGTGCGGTAAATAAAAATTGTTTCGTTTCTTTCTGTTAAACTACACTACGCAATACACCATTATTTCTAATATTTAATTGGACCATTATTTGAAGTATGTTTCTAAAATTTCAAACGTTTCTGTTGAAGTGTAAATAAAGTGAGTCTATAATTAAATGTGTTATCGAAAATGGCTTTGTTAATAAATACGTATGTGGTAAATTATACAGAAATTCTGAGATTTGTTTGAAACATCTAAATGTAATTCTAACATGATGCAAGCTTAGACGTAACCTATAGTTTTCAAAATTCACGATAAAACGAATTCGATAAAAACCATTATGGAATTTTTAATGTTATTAATATTACATAATTTTTGGCTCTAAATCGCGAACATATAATCCTAGTTAAATTTGTCTTACAATTTAGGATAAGAAATATTATTTCTTTTAAAACGATGTACTGCATGTTAGGGGGTGCAATTTAAAAAAAAAATAGTTGTGGTGCAACTTAAAATTTGTTCAACACTAATTTTGTACTTCCCCCTCAATATCTAAGTAAACTAAAACATAAATCAAAATAAAAGGAGTTGAAGCATCAAGAGTGACTAAGTACAGTAAACGCTTCAAATACTGCACGGAAATATTAAATAAGTTGATTATAGTATGACTTTTAGTATTCATTGTAATCTTGTTTAATGCACTATTGGCTTGCAAGTTGGTCCTATATGGTTTAATAAAAAAGGATGGAACTGATCTTAGAGATCTTGGCGATATAAACATTTTTATAAGATCAAGAATTCCGGCTTTGCATGAGCTTATAAAATAAATATAATTGTTAATAAACTTAAACGTTCTCTGCATTTTGGTAATGTAAGCAGATCAGTTGGAGATTCTCCACCACAGATCTGGTGGAGAATAATATAATCATCAGTCTTTACTTGACTTTTATACGAACGCTATATTTCCGTAATATCCGACGTTGCACTTTCTCCTTCTTGTTAATGTGTCTACGGAATGGAGACCAAACATTAGAAGCATATTCTAGGTGAGGCCGTATGTATCTGACAACACCTCAATTCCAGTTGAACTAAACGGTCTACGTTGTATTTTCGTCGAACAATAACGGTTTTATCAATTTGGATAATCTGACCGGGACCATCTAAATATATAGACAAATAATATATAAAATTTTCAATAATATTTCAAAATACTCACCAAATTGAAACAGTTGAGGAACTTGTAGTATTACCAAGAACAAATATCTTGTATTAACCGATACATTTTATAACTTGCCTCTTACTACATCGTAACAGTTTAGCAGCAGAACCAACGCAAACTTCGCATCACCATAACCAAATCAATTGACGAACAGTTCTAGTCAAAAAACGAAATCTTTCAAAAAAATTACCCACTATCAGTGAATAACGCTATCTACATTTCATAGAACTGAAAAAAAAAATATTTCACTTTTTTATTTTTAAATTCAAATACAAATCTAGCAATTGAATTATAGCAGAATAGCGATTGAAACACTACCTAGAAATGTCATGACTCGTGCGCAAAAATTAAAAAAACATCTGAACGTGATCCGAGCAATAAAGGTTGAAGGGTAGTGCGATGCAAAAACACTTTTCTTAATTTTTGAATTTTCAACCTTTAATAAAACTCAACCCCCTTTTAAATAAATGACTTTTTTAAGCGTTTACGTACTCAAGGATATCATAAACAGTGTACAAAATTTGGTAAAGATCGATTCAGCGCATTTGAATATTATAGGGTTTTTTTGAATATCGATTTTGGCTTCTATGGTGCATGTCTCTTAAGATATTGTAATTTTTTTTCTGAATGAAAATAGTCCTCAGGCAACAAAAACAGGATCCAAATTTAGTTTTAATCGGTTTAGTGCTTTTCGAAATAAAAGCATTTTAAAAAGTCAACCGACCGACGGAAATTAATGAATATGATTTTCGTGATCTACATGTTCCGAACTACCCAGAAAATTTGAGATCTGACTATTTCTAATTTATCACTAATACAATAATTCGCTACGAGAGAAGTAATAAATATTATAAATGTTAAGTAGTAATTTTTTTATTTTTAAATTCAAGTTTTTCATTGACTTCTGGGGTTGACTTATAACCAAATTAGGTTTTAAACCACACGAAAAGATTAGCATGGAAAAGCGCAAGAATAATCAGAGCAGGATTAATCAGAAAAGTCGATGCCAATTCGTAAATCCTCTTCCCAGTCCATAGTAAGACCAAAGTGAATTAATAGCGCTTATCTTAATAACGATATCGCTTTGACATTTTTAGAAGATAAAATCAATGTGATCTACTAAAAAAATTCTAGGTGCCATGATAATAGATAAATTATAATAAATATATAATTTAAATAAACTTACCGATAGCAATAACGCAAAAAAATATATAAATAAATATTTGAACGGACTAAAAAAATCCGTTGCAAATATTCATCGAGGCAGGTAGGCAACTCATTATACACCTATTTTACCTAAATTTTTATTTTAAAAACTACAATAACTTTTTTAATAAATATTTGGAGACATATTAAACTTTTAAGCATTTCGGTTAATAACTGTTTGAGTGAAATAAATTCCAAGTGAAATACATCGGTATGCTCTGTAATTTAAACAGTTTGTAGTAGATTTGTCTGATATTTTGATATGTTTAAACTGAAGCATTTACCTCAAATTATAATCACAAAAAATTTAAAATTTTATTTTTGTTTTTAAATAATAAACATTTTTAGCACGTTTTTAATGTGTATTTAAAAAAAAATGTGATATAATTTGAGGGATATGCTTCAATTTAAACATACAAATTTCAAAGAAATCTGGTCAAAACTGTTTGAATTACAGAGCATACGGATGCAAAATATTTTAAAAATTTTCTCAACAGAGAACTGCTGCTCTCCGATAATTTGATATACTAGATATTGGTATAGGCAATATGTAGCACATGTATCTTACGCTTGCGGTATAGTTGAATGCAACTTCCTCTTTGTATACCATTTGTCAGCGTTTCTCGTACTTTTATCATCTGACTTTTTAGTTATAAACTCCGGGTTATAAGCTATCATATCGAATTAGCTCAGACGTACATGTTTCTGTTGCAACGCTGGTCCAGCGAATTCTAGCATACGTGCCCTTCTTTGATATTACTGTATTTAATATATATATACAGAGAAACTAACGAAAACCGTAACATAGGGACTTCTGTTCACGGACGGTGGAGGTCGGCGAGTGAGGTACGGGTGCAGAGCAGATCAATCGGGTAAACTCGATTTTTATTCAGTGCGCTCCCACAGGTACTGGTTCTAAGACGACGATTTTCAACGATCGATCTCACCGGCACCCGCACCTCACTCGCCGACCCCCACCATCCGTGAACAGAAATCCCTATGTTACGGTTTTCGTTAGTTTCTCTGTATAGTAGTCCGGCCAAAATACGGGATGAGTGGCCACTTTATGAGCAGCATTATTTTTATACCCTCTAAGGGTAATTTTTCGCGTAGAATACGATGCGTATTGTCCGAGTACGATTGAGGTGGCAGAAATCCCTTAAAAAACACTCTCTTTGGGAAATAATTAATTATCCGGGCGGTTCGCGGTGGTGTTTCTTGCCAATCGTTTTAAGAACAGTAAAAGAATGTGTTTTGAACCCCGGAAGTAAAGGTTGTATGGTGAAAACTACTCCCAAATTTAACCAAAAAACATAATAATTTTGTTCTTTCTTTTGCAATTATGACTATAAGTAGTTTTCAATTGTAGTTATTATTCCTAAAATCCCTAAGGGTAGTTATCATGCCTTAAAATAAAAACTACCCTTAAATAACAAACATTTAATTTTCTTAAAAAGCAACGGAAATCTGCCTGAATTACATGTTTAAATTAAACACAATCAAATTATATTTAGTTAATAGTTTATTCAGGTGACAATTGAATTCATGTTCTAAATTTAACTTTCAGAAATTAAAAAGAAGACCATTATTTCGACAAGAAACCTGGACATACTATTGTCGCTGTCAAAAAAATAAAAAGAAGTTATCAATGAACGATATTTAATAGAAAAAGTATTTAATTAATGATAGTTCTAAACATTGCAATTAATGTATACAACCGGCATTCCTTGCCCAGTACTTGCACTAGAAGAATTGTGAACAGCAGTGCTAGAAACTGTTAGCTTATGAATTACAATAGTATATTTGTGTCCCAAGGAGAAAAACCAGGAATTTTTCGAACGAGTGTAAATTTTGCTGCACGAGGCGAAGCCGAGGGCTGCAAACTTTAGACGAGTCGAAAATACCTGGTTCTTTCCGAGGTATACATGCTATTTTTTGCAAAGCCGGCACGAAATAAAGATTTTTGATATTTTCCACAACATGTCATGAGCAATAAATTTTTTTGACAATAAGTGTTTACGGTCTAATACTATTATTTTTAATGGGTGATACTACAGATCGAATAACAAAAATTACCAAAAAGGCAACTAACATATAGGTTGATACGGAACATTTAATTAACATAATAGTGAACATACGAGTACAAATGCATTTAAATTGCATTGTATTAAATTTACAAATGTTTTTTGTCAATGATAGTGAGTATGTACATTGCAATTAAATCATTTAAATGTGGGATTTTAGTTTGACAACGATGATTTAATTTAATTTATTACGGGACTTGTCCAATAGATAATATGTGTGCAAAGGTGTAAACGGCAAACATAATGTAAACATAAATATATAAATATGAAACAATCAGTATAAAACAAAAGAATAAATAACATAAAACGAATAAATATAACACTTATACTAAAAACAGGGATACGATGACGATGACAAAAACAACAGTAACAGCTACGTAATACGAAGTTTTTTTTTCTAATTTAAGAAAAGAGCAGTCAAATAGATCAATATCCGGGTTGTTAGCGTTTCGAGAGATGCGATGGTCTAGCAGGTACGCTAAGACGAATAAGTGCTAGTAAGTCTGTACAATCTATCACATTGTTAATGATTTTATACATCAACAAAATATCACTATTTACGCGCCTATCTGCGAGTGTACGTAGGTTTAACGAATTGAGCAAGAACGTGTGGTCTTTTAAGTATCTAGGAATACTAAGCTTATGTGACTAAGAAACTTTTTTTGTACGCGTTCAATTCTGTTGATATCTGTTTTTGAAAACGGAGACCAAAGGGTAGAAGCGTATTCCAATTGCGACCGTACCACCGAAAACTACTTTCAAGTAGTTCAAATCAGAAAATTCACTAGGATGTCTCCAAATTTTTGAGTGCTTGCATTTGGCGATATTCAAGCCCAATTTATTGGAATAAGACCATGCCAAAAAATTATTTAAGTCAGTCTGAAACCAATCAAAGCCACTGGAACTGTTTATTGTAGAGAACATTTGAACATCATCAGCATAAAGCAAAACATGGCAAAATTTGAAAACTGCAGCAACATCATTTATAAATAGGTTGAACAAAAGAGGATCCAACTGTGAGCCTTGAGGTACCGCAGATGTAACTTGGATCTCGGATGAGCAGTTTCCGTTAACACGCAATATTTGTCGACGATTCTGCAGATAAGATTTAAGCTACGATAGTAATGGGTCCTGAATAACAGCTCTCTTTAGTTTAGCGATGAGTACCGAGTGGTTTAACTTGTCGAACGCCTTTGAGAAGTCAGTGAATTGAAACTGAATTAACTTGTTTGCCGTGAGATAATGCACTAGCAATATACGATTCGTACAATAAAATGTTGGTTGTTGTTAAACGATCCCTACAAAAGCCACGTTGCTGTTTGACGATGAAATTCTTAAATGTTTCCGTAAGCCTATCGGTTATCAGCAACTCTAAAATTTTCGGAATAGTGGACATAATGGAACTAGGATGGTAGTTACTAATGCCCCTCTCAGCCCTGTCTTAAAAACTTCTGTAATAAAGGAAATTTTTCAAATGTCAGGAAATCATCTCGATTTCCTCGACAAGGTTAACAGCACAAAGCGGTCTAGTGAAAGCAAAAGCACATTGTTTTAGCACCAGAGGTGGGATATCAACTGGTCCCTTTTCCTTAGAACTTGCCAAAGCATTAAGTTTGTTCAAAACATCTAGATGTACTAAACGAGAAGCTATTAACAGATATATTAGAGTCCCCTAGTGCTTCAATCCCAGGACTTGGAGCCGAGCTTAAAGATGATTGAAGATCCCTTTATGGTTTTCAGGTATAATTTCGGAAGTTTCAGTTCAGTATTTTTTTCTGTTCCTCAGGTGTATTTTCTTTTGATTTTTTCTCCGAATCTCCATTCAAAAGAGGATTTATTACATTCACATATCTGCAAAAGAAATATTTTTATTTGAAATATGTTAATTTCATAGTAATGATAATTTGTATAATTTAAGTAACCATTGGATGTTGATGCAGCAATAGCTGAATTTGATTCGAATTTCATTAGTTTAGATGGCGTTTTGCTTCGTAACTCGTCATTTGAAACTGATAATTGCAAGTTAATTGATTGCAAGATTATGTTGCCAATTGTTTTTTTATTGTTTATAGTCTTCAATATAACCTGTAGAACAATAATATTTTTACGTCATTTGTAGATCTTTCAATAATTATTTGTTAAAAACTAATCTCATAACATCATTGTGGTTCGGAATCCACGTTAAAAAGTAGGTCCAAATGTGCAAAAAAAAAACTAACCTTCGGCAACAGTAGAAGATTACCATCCTTCGTGCCTTTTAAGAGTCGTGATATTTGCTCCAGTATCAGCGAGTATTGTCGCTGAAGTACTACGAAAACTATATTCTATATAATGATTGGCATATTTTAGTTTAAAAAATCGGGCAATTTGCTTTGGCATTTTACCGAATTTATGTTTGTCGATGACTTAGTACACTTTCCATTTTGGTAGTTGAGAAAGAATCTATTTTAAGTATCATTACTAGGTCTGACAGTTTGGTATTTTCTGTCAATATCGACCACATTTTGGTCGACAGTGAATGATCTTAGAATTTTATTTTTTGTATTTGAAACTTCACCATATCATTATGCTTTTCAACATCGCCGATGGTGAGCTTTACAAGCTCGTCCCCTTTTTGCGCACCACATACGCCAAAAAGCATAGCTAGACTAAAGTCGACACGTTCTGACCTATTGTATTAAATGCCCTAGACGTACTTTTCAATTGCTACGCTGTGTCAGCGCATTACAGGAATTAACAGGAAAGTACGTCTGCCAGCGCTGCAGATGACATGACTTCACAGATTTTTTATATGCCTTTTGTCTTGTTGTCGTTCAGTGCCGTCCTATGAATATAATCTTTCATTTTTGTATTAGCGTGTCGTTGGTGCTTGGAAAATTTTCTATGCTACTGGTAAAAATTTTCCATGGCCTTTAATTGATTTAGTTCAGGCGGAATCAGCTGAGAACCCACAAGTCAGAACAGAATAGGTACCACTATACCTGCAGTACAAAATTTTATACGTCATTGTAGAGTAGAATCTTTTATTTTGAAAATATTTACATTCCTAATTACCTTTGTTGCTAAATATTGGTTATCTGGTGCTTGCAGCAGGAATGCCTGAACATCTTCTGATGTGAAAACTTTTGATTTTCTGCTTTGGAATTCTTACTTCTTCTTTTTTAAAAGTGCGATCACTTCTTTATAAATGCCTATGTCAACCTTTTCATTGGTATTCAATGTGGCTTTCAACATTAAAAAAATAGACCACAGCGTTGAAGGGTGGTCGCCGAATGTATTTAATTCGAATTTTTTTATTTTTTTGAGGCTAAGTATGCAGTTTCATACTTTTCTTTGGATTTCGAAGATAATAAATTTTGAGTTGGAGTTGCAAATGCCATCCTAATTTCTGGTGGAGTGCAAATTTCTGATTCATCATCACTACTTGTACTCATTTTTTCATAAAATAAGTAAATACACAAGTTATAACCCCGTAACAAAACGATATGACAGTTCGATTGCACAATAGCTATTTATGCAACCAGTTAGGAAAATAACCGCTATATTCGGAACTTTTCATCACCAGTTGTGAAATATTTTTCATTTTATCACCAGTTGCGTAAAATGTGCCAACTACAATCAATGTTTGCCAACTACAATCGATTTTGAAAAGTCACATTTTACATGTCAAAATTAGAAAAAACAACTAGTTTGACGGTTTATTTTTGTTTTAAATTTAGTTAAGTAATGAATCCGGCTGTATTTTGCGGTCCTAGGACTTTCCTTTCTGCTGTTTTACTGATCCAGATTTGTTAAGTTTATGGACGCTCTATATGTATAGAAAATCGCGTTTTTGGGCCAGTTTTGCAAATAGTATATTGTGTTCCAGGGAAAAAAAACAGGTATTTCCCGGACGAGCGTTTCACACAAGTCACACAAACTTCTCTCTGAGGTACACATGCGTTTTTTTGTAAAGCTGGCCCGAAAACAAGATTTTCGATGTACAGCTGCTTTCTACATCAAAGCATTCTTATTTATTTTTAGCTCTTTTATTAATCCTATATCAGAGTACCTAGGAATCAGCAATAAAAAATGCTGACCATTACTATATAGAGGGTTTACGGTCTATTACTTTCAGTTTTAATGGTTGATAGTTAAGACTGGGCTGGGAGTTTTATTCGAATATTCAAATTAGGGCTGTGAGTTTTATTCGAATTGACAAATATTCGTGACTATTTGAACATTCGTGATTATTCGAATATTCGTGATTTATTCGAATATTCGTAACTATTTGAATATTCGTGATATTATTTCGATAGTATTCGTTTGAATTTTACATTACCTTGAGTTGACTTGATCCGGCAGCACTTTGTTGACGCCCCATAAAGCTTAAATCCAAAAGGCCAAACTGGTTAAGACTAGTCAAAGATTAACTTTGTTTTGTACGACTGTGACCTATTTTTCTTCCCTACCCTACTGTTTGTCGTTTTCATTAAAATAAATAATATAAGGCTGGGAATTTTATTTGAATATTCGATTACCCGAATTATTCGAATTAGGGCTGTGAGTTTTATTAGAATTGAGGAATATTCGTGACTAAAAACTTTCGTTCAGATCGGTCTGTAACTTTAGAAGATTAAGTAGATTCATCGATCAAAATTTGGTGCAGATTCGTGCAGTAGTTTTTGAAAAAAGCAATCAAATCAAAACAACAGACCTACACACCAACGGAAGTTAATGAATACGATTTTTGTAATGTACGCATTCTAAAATGTCAAAAAAATATTGATATTTGGGGATTTCAAATTTTTCACTATTATAATACTTCCTCTACGAGAGAAGTAATTAAGCTTATTTAGATAAAAAAAAAGTGTTTTCCACTACTAGTAATATAGCATAGCATTTTAATACTTAGTATCAAACTGTGAAGTTGACGTTCTCTACTTGTGCGGTGACAGCAGATTGTGAAGTTTCTTTTTATACCCTTTGTTAATAATGAATAAAATCGGGTTTTTGATAATATGGTAGCAGTATTTAAGACGAATATTTTATACTTTGATTTAATTTGATGTAGGTAATCTATCTAGTGAAATGTATACATTCAAATTGTTTAAATTCGTTTAATTAACATTAAAAACTTTGTATAATTTTGTATAATTTCGCGGTCATAAACGACAGTTGTCAATAAATTCACGGGTTTTACGTATGTTTAAATGTCAAGTAGAATTTAATTCCAACATTTGTTGAATTTTTGGGCCTAAGAGTACTAGTAGTGGAAAAAATACTATCTAAAACACGGTTGTGAAGACTTTTCTACCCCTGGCACCGTATATCCCTCGATGCTTCGCATGCCGGGATATAAATGTGCTTGCGCTAGAAATTTGTTTTCACAACCTTGTTGTATGATATACTTTTGTTTGGTCTCCTAACCTAACCCAATAAAGTGGATTAACGTTTGATTTTTTTAATTGAGCCATTAAATTCAATTTTGTAATATTTAAGCACATACGAAGCCGGGCCTATTTAAGTCGATTATCGTTTGAATTTTTCTAATTGACAATTAATATCGATTTTGAAAACTTTAAGGTCATACAGATAATTTCTTTTAAAATGTACTTATTAAAAATGAAACTCCCTTTGACTCTTTAAGGGTATCAAAACAGTCACCGATTCAAATAATTTTTTGTCACAATCTTAAGCGTCATAGTCATACTAATAATAGCTATTTTAGTACAAGTGAGTAAAGTTTGCCATTTAATCATTAGTCTGAAATATGGGCGCCCGAGCCGTAGACCAGGGCGTCAATCAGACGAATGATTAAGAGGAGGACTTTATAAAGCTAACGGTAAACGCAAATTGTGGAAGCGACAAACGATACTCTTCATCTCTTTTATTAGAGTTAGGACACAAATATTAGCATGAGACTAGAATGGAGTATATTTGCATGTGTTGAAATGAGACGCAACCAGCCATCTTTGAAGCTTTCTTGCGTTTGAGCATCCATATAGCCATCTACCGAGCACTAGAACAGGCACTCTAACGATGATTTTTGTTCAAAATATGATAAAAAAATTCAAATTGGGTGTTTCATTATCTTAAAAACTAATGAATCAATTTTCAATATTTAAACTGATATATAATCTGAATTGATTTTTCTGTGATTGCACTGGTGTCATTTCTAGAACTATATTAACTTTGAGTAGCTGCATCTTTTTTTTTACAATGAACTATAAACATTTTGTTCCATCAAAAGCAAAGCATAGATTAATATTTCTAGAATGTATATCACTTTAAATATTTAAAATTGATTCAGTAGTTTTCCTGTGGGCCTGACACCAAGTGGCAGTGATTTTTCCATAAGAATAGCATGTTTTTCAGTTAGACGCGCTGAAATGGGAGCTCAGCCGAAGAACTCGTCTTAAATGACAATATTCAAGTGTGCTAAACCTGACTTTATTCAATTTCATAATAACCAAAACACTCCATTTTGGTAATTGACATAAATGATAAATATTAATAGTTTGTTTGTCAAAATTACTGTCAAAAAAATTAGTCTCTATAGCAACGGTTAATGTAAAGTTCGCCAAAAAGCAATGCATATTTTAATATAAACTAATTTCTAAAAACTATGACTTGTTAAAATTTGTTAAGAGCGTAATAAAAATGTTCAAGTTGTAATAAAAACACATTGCAATCGCAAATAGGCCAAATAAACGTTGTGAGCATTAAGTATATATTTATTTTTTTCAACATGTGTTGGTAACAAAAGATCGAGAAACGCTAGCCATTTTAAACCAATACTTACTTTTATTTGTCATATGTCCAAGCAAAAAGAATACAGGGTGATTCTGTAATGGATAGAGATAATACAGGGGCTGATTTCTGAGTTAAACATAAGAAAACCAGTTCCTATGAACCCAGTGTCCGAAAACGCTTTCTTAAGAAGATAAAACTACTTGGAGAGTGACATCAAAAATTGATTTTTTGTGATTAGAAACGAATTAATTGTTTTAGATTTAATTTTTCTAGGAAGCGTTTTCGGGCACGTGTTTACAAGAACTGTTGTTTTTCTTGTTTTGACTCAGGAATCAACCTCTGAAGTATGTCATTACAGAATCTTGTTCATTAGAGAATTACCCGGTATAGTAGATTTCTATGGATAATTTTCAACAAGAAATCTTCCAAGTACTACTACATTTGTACAAACTTTTGTAAAAATGCCAAATATAATTTCCAATACGCAGCGACTTGAACATGCAGTGAATGAATAGGCATTACACGAAAGAAAAATTGTGCAAATATTTGAAAATGATCTCACCATAAATTTGCGTCGTTCAGCTTTGCAGATGAAAAACCTCCACAACTGCCGTTCATTGCAGTGTGAAATTACATTTGATGCACGCTTTATCAGAAAGGCATGAATTTTCAGTGAATGTTTGGGTAAGAATATGCATGAGGGAAAGGTTGCATTATTATTCAGAAGATGTTGCTTTAGCTGTAAAATAAATAATTTTGTCCAAAATCGGCATCAAATAATAGAATCCGGCATAGAAATGTGACAGAAGGATCATAGAATAGTATATTGTATTACAAGTGTGGAAAATTAATCATTGCAATACGAGTGTGACTTTAGATCCACATGAATGTATAAAAATGGAATTTTTATACAACCACTTTTGAAAGTAGGTATTTCAGAACTTTTATCCATAGAAACGAGTTGCGAAAATCAAAGCTTGCGACATACTCACTTTGCAGCCCGCTTTTTCGTGTTTTTTACTTTCCGCAAAGTACAAAACACGCTTTGTTTCAAAACACAATTGTGTCAAGTAAATGTAATCGTTGTTATTTTCATTACCAGAGATACCAGGTTTTTTGTCACCGACTTCATTATTTTATTTAAAATCACACTTAATGCTAGTTGGTCGTTGTCAAATATTCACACATATTATAAAGTAATATAATTTTTGTAATTCTTTTTGTGGTTATATAAAAAATTGTATGATATCTATGAATGTAAATAAGTAATTATAATGATGATTTAGTGCTTATTTAATTGATTTAAGTTCTGAAATAAATAATAATTTTAATTTGTTAATTGGTTAGTAGATAACACCGAATGTAGTTCTGGCTGCCATCACATTAAACATTGCATTATACTTGCACCAATATTTGGAAGAAATTACGATTTCGGATAAAATTTAATGTGAACCACGAAATTAAAAGCAATTTTATCGCTTACGTGGTGAGGAAAAAAATGCGGTTTTAATGCCTTGATATATAAGTAACTATTTTTGGATCCAATTGTACAGTTGTGGAACCTATTATTCGCTGATGGTTGTGATTGAATGAACATTATCCGGAAAGATGGATTTCTAAGATCACCTGATTTAACTAACCCCATTCGTTTTTGTATGAATTGTGACACGATAAAAATGTATTCTCTTGTGATTACAATAAAGCTTTTTTATTGTGGAACGTAAAGTTGTAATTTTTTAATAAGAATTTTGTTGCGTGGCAATACGACGAAAAAACTGACTCTATAAAAATGACGACTCCGCAGGACGAGTAATTTTTTTCTAGCAGTTTTTTGAGCCGCATTGACTTTTAGCAACAAAATTCGCATTTAGAAAAATGTAACTCTATTAGTTCGACAAAAAAGCTCGAATGTAATCCGGTAAGACAATTTAATGAAACGAAATTTATGCTGTAGTGGTAATTGTATTTTGCGACACTACTTTTGATTTTTTTTTTTCGATTTTGCACTTACAAGAATTTTCACATGTAATACCATAAGTGCACAAATTATTTCCAGAAAATTTTTTTAAGCTCACGAATGCATTAGTTGGCGTGGAAATCTGCCCGAGTCGCAGACGAGGGCAGATTTCCTCACGCTAACTAATGCATGAGTGTAAGCGATAAAAAATTTTCGGAATTAATTTTTGTACGAATGGTATTCGGTAAGAAAATCGCACAACTCTTAATTGATGTTATATTTTATAAAATATTTAATAAATTATAATGACATTTTACTACTAGATATTTCCATTCTACATCTATCTTAGTTTTTCATCTATCTTACTCGACTTATTCCACTTTTGCTTCCGTTGGAAACCAACAACAAACTACTTACAATCACTGTGTTTTTAATTTTAATTAGTTTTTTTGATATATTTGTTGGATTCATTTAATGTTACCAATTTTTCTAATAAATTAATTTTGACAACACCTTTCATTGTGATATCGGAAATATTTTAAATATTTCCAAAATATTTCCAAAAAATAATGATGTTGATCAATTGTAACTATAGCAACCAGCTTAAATGCGGCCATTCTATTGGTTGCTTAAATAGTTGTGCGATTTTCAAACCAATTTTTTTTTTATTTTTGTATGGCGTTTGTTTAGAGAAAAGCTACTGCGATGTAAAAGGTACTGCAGATTATTAGCTGGAAAAGTTAGAGCAAACTTTTTTTTGCTGTCAAAGTGACAAAAATGCAGTGCTATGTGCGAGTATTGTTGCGTAGCGACTCAAAAGAGTGCAAATGTAACAGAATTACTGCTTGCACAGATTATTTTTTTTATAAAGCAATTAATTATAAATATGTTTTAATCGGGTTATTAGATTCCGAATTATAGTGGTTTAAAGAATCGAGCAGGCCGACCGACAAACGGAAATTAGTGAATATGATTTTCGTAATCTACGCATTCTAAAAAGTAAAAAATGTGAAGTTTTGAAAAAAATTATTTCTCATAAATAGAATACATCCTCTACGAGGGAAGTAATATGTATTACAATTTATATCGATTGCATATTTATAAATCTTGATCACTAGCTGGAGGTAATTTCTTTTCCTATATACTCTTTTTTTATTTAGCATGAATTAACAAAGAGAGTCAATTATATAGCGACAGTAAAAAACGAGGCAAAAACTAGGGGACCCTTCCCGTCTCGCATTGCCAACACTCAGAGATGAGTCATCCAACCCAAAGTATTATGGTTACATCAAATAAGATTGTTTTTGTTGTAGCTCTACCTATCAGTGACTGAACTTACTAGCGGACTAGTTAGTAAGGCTAGCTAGTGACTTAGGTTTCTACCGTATACCCGAGATTCGCAAGGACACATTTGTTTCCGCCAGTTTTTCTATAAGGTAGATCATTTACTTCTGAAAAGTCGACATACACAGGCAAAATTATTAATTCAGAAATCACTTTTGAATTAATAATTGTTCTTGTGACAAAGATTTAATATATAATGTGTTTTATCGAAAACTTAAATCTTGCGCTATTTTTGAAATACTCATATAATTATAAGTAATATACCATGAAGGCACTCCTACAGTCTTGCCTATACGTTAAGTTATACATTATCCTAATCGCACAATGCTGAATTTGAAGCACATGCTGACTCTTTGGTGAATGACTCCGCTCTAAAATAGCATAAGATATTGGGAAGTGTACCAAAGAATGGTGCACAGTAACAAGAACTGATGCTGAAGCAATAGTTTCAAGTTTGCGTAACTTGAAGTCTACGCAATACACTTACAAATGATGATATTGATGAACCTACTGCATTATCATGGGCCGCCCCTGTTAAACCCGTATTGAAGGTTACCTATAGAAACGTTATCTTATCAGTATTTCGGTTTGACATTGTTCTTAGAGAAACCTAAAACGTTTGCGTTTTTGTAAATTGAGAGTAGGTTTGTGCATTATAAACCATTTATTTAGCTGAGAATGCGTCGCGTTTGATTGGCTTTTAAAAACAGTCACGTTTGTATTTGTTACCAAAGCAGTCTATCTGCGAATAAAGAAAGCTTGGCCCCTTATTCGGCATTGGGTATATTATTATAACATAAACCAAAAACACTACAGGATCTAGTAGAGAACGCTGAGGTACTTCAGAGTTAATGGGTTTAAGTTCTGAATAAATGTCATTAAACCATGTCTGAATAAATGTCACCACCATTTGTTGTCGTTGTAGGTATGACTGAATAAGTGCCAGAGCTTGGATACCAAAGTGATTTTAGTTTAGATGATAGAATCCTCGATAGAATTTCTCCAATAACGCAGTCAAACGCTTTTGCTAGATCACAGAGAATGGTTTCAATATAATGCTTTTTATCGAAACTCACTGAAATTTAGTTAGGTAGGTCGCAAACTGCTTTGCCAGACCTAAATCATTATTGACACCATGTAAACTAGTTATTGTCTTCAAAATATTGGTTTATCTGTTGTAAACGAACCTTTTCAAAAATTTTATGAATTGTTGATGTTATGGAAATTGTTCTGTATAGTTATTTAACACATCGGTGGGGCGATTTTCTGTGTGGAGATAACACTTTAACAATTTTAAGTATATTAAGATAAACACTTCGAGCGAAAGCTAAATTAAATAGTTTTGTTAATGGGCGACGGATTTGAGAACTTTCACGAGATAATGCACGACAAATTTTGATTATAGTTAGAAGTCTAAAGTCGAAATCAAGTAAGTTATTGGTAGTAATGTTATGCCTCAATAGATCGTCAGACGGTAAAGATTTTTCAAGTGTATTTGCAATGTTGATGAAATATATATTAAATTTATTCGGGCTAATAGATATATTTAAATTCATTTATTTAATATTTGTTTGTCTGTATCCATTTATGATTTGCCAGGAAGCTCTCGAATGGTTTGATGAGTTCAGTATGAAGTTGCTTTTTTGGTAAAGTTAGACACTTCCTATAATCAGCGCGATACTTTTTAAATGTCTAGTTACAATGGGTTTTGTGCATTGCGATAAACGCGCATAAAATTAAAATTATTACGTTTTATTTTTAAGGATTTGTTAAACCAACTTGGCAACCAACTTGGATTGTTAAATCAACTTGGTAACGATTTTAGCACTGTACTTTTGCAACAGTTTTTATATACTTTCGGAGCTCGATTCCTAGTGCTCATATTAGATGCTGCTGCAGTAAAAAAATTTTCCATGGTGCATCTGACTATCGTAAAATTGGCACTTGTTGGTTTTGTACACTTGATGCAATTGTCTGAGATTGATTTATTGATAACTGATTCTATAGCGAGTAGGATCTTGTCCTATAGTAAATGAATACTTTCTTTCAATTTCTTTTTTTTATCTTCTGATTGCTCAAGAAGCTGTTTTAATAAGAGATAATTTTCCTTTCAAAGTATACTGCGATAGCCTCATGATTAAATATGAATTTTTGACCAATTACATTTGAGCCCGCAGAACCCGCTGGGTTACCGATTTTGATTTTAAGATCCCGCAACAAGCAATTCTAGTAGAGTCAATTACGGTGTGTTTCACTTTACAAACACACGATGGGTCAAAGGCTGACCCATACTGAACACATTAAATTCGGATTTTACACAACACGTTAAAAGTTATATTTTTAATAGTTTTGTCATTAGCCTCGAGTGGTTCACTTTTAGTGTTCGACATCTTGAAAGGTATTACTGAACAAATTACTAAGAAAATTTAGCAATTGTTTATCTTATAGAATATAAGATAAACAAGATTTATGTTGCTAAAATTTCAATTCCAGAAACGCAAACTTCGTGGAGGATTCCCTATTAAAAATATGTGATTTGTTTTAATTTTATGGTGACTTACAACGTATACCATATCAATTATAAAATTTAAGTTTTATGTTATTGGTGATATGTAATGGGTTGCTCCAGGACTCTATTATACCACATCTGCTTGTTTTGTTTATTGTGAGATAACAATTGTTTTTTCTTTGATGAATCTAATTACTAAGGTGAATTCGATAACAGTAAAGGGATATTTGATGCCCGCATTTTTAATAACTGGAATAATTTGAAAAGGCAATTCTAACAAATGCTTTCAAAATTGTTTTTTGGGTGATAAAATTAGCCTTTTTTACCCATTTTTGACTGTCCGTAGATGCGCAGGCGAAAAATGAAAGATCAACACGCTGTCCATGCATGCACACTACCAACACCTAGTAAAAATAATGTTATTCTTGTCACATTTTAAACGGCTTAAGAAA
>OY744574.1:1200000-1639837 GCA_963556235.1 Cryptophagus acutangulus
AATTTTTATTAACCAAGAATACAATTTTTGCAAGCCAATTTTTTATCTAAAAAATAATATAGCTTGTTGCAGTTCTATATACGCGGTTGCATATAACAAGTTTTAAAAAAGACTGCCGCAAACCGAAAAAAATGTTTAAAATTCTCGTACTGATTTAAATTTTTATTAATTAAAAATACGATTTTTGCAAGCAAAATTTCCATCAAAAAAATAGTATAGCTTGCTGCAGTTTTAAAAAAGACCGCCGCAAACCAAAAAGAATGTTTAAAATTCTCGTACTGATTTAAATTTTTACTAACCAAAAATACAATTTTTGCAAGCCAAATTTTTATCTAAAAAACAATATAGCTTGCTGCAGTTCTATATACGTGGTTGAACATGACAAGTTTTGAAAAATACCGCCGCAAACCGAAAAAAATGTTTGAAAATCTCGTACGGATTTAAATTTTTATTAACAAAAAATACGATTTTTGCAAGCTAAATTTCCATCTAAAAAATAATATAGCTTGCTGCAGTTCTTTATACGCGGTTGCATATAACCAATTTTAAAAAAGACCGTCGCAAACCGAAAAAAATGTTTAAAATTCTCGTACTGATTTAAATTTTTATTAACTAAAAATACGATTTTTGCAAGCAAAATTTCCATCAAAAAAATAATATAGCTTGCTGCAGTTCTATATACGCGGTTGCATATGACAAGTTTTAAAAAAAACCGCCGCAAACCAAAAAAAAATGTTTAAAATTCTCGAACTGATTTAAATTTTTATTAACCAAAATGATAATTTTTGCAAGCCAAATTTTCATCTAAAAAATAATATAGCTTGCTACAGTTCTATATACGCGGTTGCATGTGACAAAATTTAAAAAAGACCGCCGCAAACCGAAAAAAATGTTTAAAATTCTCGTACTGATTTAAATTTTTATTAACCAATCATACAATTTTTGCAAGCCAAATTTCCATCTAAAAAATAATATAGCTTGCTGCAGTTCTATATACGTGGTTGAACATAACAAGTTTTGAAAAATACCGCCGCAAACCGAAAAAAATGTTTAAAATTCTCGTACTGATTTAAATTTTTATTAACCAAAAATACAAATTTGGCAAGCCAAAATTCTATCTAAAAAATAATATAGCTTGCTGCAGTTCTATATACGTGGTTGAACATGACAAGTTTTGAAAAATACCGCCGCAAACCGAAAAAAATGTTTAAATTTCTCCTACTGATTTAAATTTTTATTAACCAAAATGACAATTTTTGCAAGCCAAATTTTTATCTAAAAAATAATATAGCTTGCTACAGTTCTATATACGCGGTTGCATGTGACAAAATTTAAAAAAGACCGCCGCAAACCGAAAAAAATGTTTAAAATTCTCGTACTGATTTAAATTTTTATTAACCAATCATACAATTTTTGCAAGCCAAATTTTTTATCTAAAAAATAATATAGCTTGCTGCAGTTCTATATACGTGGTTGAACATAACAAGTTTTGAAAAATACCGCCGCAAACCGAAAAAAATGTTTAAAATTCTCGTACTGATTTAAATTTTTATTAACCAAAAATACAAATTTTGCGAGCCAAAATTCTATCTAAAAAATAATATAGCTTGCTGCAGTTCTATATACGTGGTTGAACATGACAAGTTTGAAAAATACCGCCGCAAACCGAAAAAAATGTTTAAAATTCTCGTACTGATTTAAATTTTTATTAACCAAAATGACAATTTTTGCAAGCCAAATTTTTATCTAAAAAATAATATAGCTTGCTATAGTTCTATATACGCGGTTGCATATGACAAGTTTTAAAAAAGACCGACGCAAACCAAAAAAAATGTTTAGAATTCTCGTATTGATTTAAATTTTTATTAACCAATAATACAATTTTTGCAAGCCAAATTTCCATCTAAAAAATAATATAGCTTGTTGCAGTTCTATATACGCGGTTGCATATAACAAGTTTTAAAAAAGACTGCCGCAAACCGAAAAAAATGTTTAAAATTCTCGTACTGATTTAAATTTTTATTAATTAAAAATACGATTTTTGCAAGCAAAATTTCCATCAAAAAAATAGTATAGCTTGCTGCAGTTTTAAAAAAGACCGCCGCAAACCAACAAAAAAGTTTAAAATTCTCGTACGGATTTAAATTTTTATTAACCAAAAATACAAATTTTGCAAGCCAAAATTCTATCTAAAAAATTATATAGCTTGCTGCAGTTCTATATACGTGGTTGAACATGACAAGTTTTGAAAAGTACCGCTGCAAACCGAAAAAAATGTTTAAAATTTTCGTACTGATTTAAATTTTTATTAACCAAAAATACGATTTTTGCAAGCCAAATTTCCATCTAAAAAATAATATAGTTTGCTGCAGTTCTATATACGCGGTTGTATATAACAAGTTTTAAAAAAGACCGCCGCAAACCAAAAAGAATGTTTAAAATTCTCGTACTGATTTAAATTTTTACTAACCAAAAATACAATTTTTGCAAGCCAAATTTTTATCTAAAAAACAATATAGCTTGCTGCAGTTCTATATACGTGGTTGAACATGACAAGTTTTGAAAAATACCGCCGCAAACCGAAAAAAATGTTTAAAATTCTCGTACTGATTTAAATTTTTATTAACTAAAAATACGATTTTTGCAAGCAAAATTTCCATCAAAAAAATAATATAGCTTGCTGCAGTTCTATATACGCGGTTGCATATGACAAGTTTTAAAAAAAACCGCCGCAAACCAAAAAAAATGTTTAAAATTCTCGAACTGATTTAAATTTTTATTAACCAAAATGATAATTTTTGCAAGCCAAATTTTCATCTAAAAAATAATATAGCTTGCTACAGTTCTATATACGCGGTTGCATGTGACAAAATTTAAAAAAGACCACCGCAAACCGAAAAAAATGTTTAAAATTCTCGTACTGATTTAAATTTTTATTAACCAATCATACAATTTTTGCAAGCCAAATTTCCATCTAAAAAATAATATAGCTTGCTGCAGTTCTATATACGTGGTTGAACATAACAAGTTTTGAAAGATACCGCCGCAAACCGAAAAAAATGTTTAAAATTCTCGTACTGATTTAAATTTTTATTAACCAAAAATACAATTTTTGCAAGCCAAATTTCCATCTAAAAAATAATATAGCTTGTTGCAGTTCTATATACGCGGTTGCATATAACATGTTTTAAAAAAGACTGCCGCTAACCGAAAAAAATGTTTAAAATTCTCGTACTGATTTAAATTTTTATTAATTAAAAATACGATTTTTGCAAGCAAAATTTCCATCAAAAAAATAGTATAGCTTGCTGCAGTTTTAAAAAAGACCGCCGCAAACCAACAAAAATGTTTAAAATTCTCGTACGGATTTAAATTTTTATTAACCAAAAATACAAAATTTGCAAGCCAAAATTCTATCTAAAAAATAATATAGCTTGCTGCAGTTCTATATACGTGGTTGAACATGACAAGTTTTGAAAAATACCGCTGCAAACCGAAAAAAATGTTTAAAATTCTCGTACTGATTTAAATTTTTATTAACCAAAAATACAAAATTTGCAAGCCAAAATTCTATCTAAAAAATAATATAGCTTGCTGCAGTTCTATATACGCGGTTGAACATGACAAGTTTTAAAAAATACCGCCGCAAACCGATTTTTTTTTAATATTCTCGTACTGATTTAAAATTTTATTAACCAAAAATACAAATTTTGCAAGCCAAATTTCCATCTAAAAAATAATATAGCTTGCTGCAGTTCTATATACGCGGTTAAACATGACAAGTTTTGAAAAATACGGCCGCAAACCGAAAAAAATGTTTAAAATTCTCGTACTGATTTAAATTTTTATTAATCAAAAATACGATTTTTTCAAGCTTAATTTTCATCTAAAAAATAATATAGCTTGCTGCAGTTCTATATACGCGGTTGCATATGACAAGTTTTAAAAAAGACCGCCGCAAACCAAAAAAAAATGTTTAATATTCTCGTACTGATTTAAAATTTTATTAACCAAAAATACAAATTTTGCAAGCCAAATTTCCATCTAAAAAATAATATAGCTTGCTGCAGTTCTATATACGCGGTTGAACATGACAAGTTTTGAAAAATACGGCCGCAAACCGAAAAAATGTTTAAAATTCTCGTACTGATTTACATTTTTATTAATCAAAAATACGATTTTTGCAAGCTTAATTTTTATCTTAAAAATAAAATAGCTTGCTGCAGTTCTATATACGCGGTTGCATATGACAAGTTTTAAAAAAGACCGCCGCAAACCGAAAAAAATGTTTAAAATTCTCGTACTGATTTAAATTTTTATTAACCAAAAATACGATTTTTGCAAGCCAAAGTTCCATCTAAAAAATAATATAGCTTGCTGCAGTTCTATATACGCGGTTGCATATGACAAGTTTAGAAAAAAAACGCCGCAAACCAAAAAAAATGTTTAAAATTCTCGTACTGATTTAAATTTTTAATAACCAAAAACACGTTTTTTGCAAGCCAAAATTTTATCTAAAAATAATATAGCTTGCAGCAATTCTATATACGTGGTTGTACATGACAAGTTTTGAAAAATAAGGCCGCAAACCGAAAAAAATGTTTAAAATTCTCGTATTGATTTAAATTTGTATTAACCAAAAATACATTTTTTGCAAGCCAAATTTTTATCTAACAAACAATATAACTTGCTGCAGTTTTATATACGCGGTTGAACATGACAAGTTTTGAAAAATACCGCCGCAAACCAAAAAAAATGTTTAAAATTCTCGCTTTGATTTAAATTTTTATTTACCAAAAATACAATTTGTGCAAACTAAATTTTCATCTAAAAAGTAATATAGCTTGCTGCAGTTCTATATACGCGGTTGTATATAACAAGTTTTAAAAAGACCACCGCAAACCGAAAAAAATGTTTAAATTCTTGTACTGATTTAAATTTGCATTAACCAAAAATATGTTTTTAGCAAGCCAAATTTCCACCTAAAAAATAGTATAGCTTGCTGCAGTTCTATATACGCGGTTGCATATAACAAGTTTTAAAAAAGACAACCGCAAACTGAAAAAAATGTTTAAAATTCTCGTATTGATTTAAATTTGTATTAACCAAAAGTACAATTTTTGCAAGCCAAATTTTTATCTAAAAAATAATATAGCTTGCTGCAGTTCTATATACGCGGTTGAACATAACAAGTTTTAAAAAATACCGCCGCAAACCGATTTTTTTTTTAATATTCTCGTACTGATTTAAAATTTTATTAACCAAAAATACAAATTTTGCAAGACAAATTTCCATCTAAAAAATAATATAGCTTGCTGCAGTTCTATATACGCGGTTGAACATGACAAGTTTTGAAAAATACGCCCGCAAACCAAAAAAAATGTTTAAAATTCTCGTACTGATTTAAATTTTTATTAATCAAAAATACGATTTTTGCAAGCTTAATTTTCATCTAAAAAATAAAATAGCTTGCTGCAGTTTTATATACGCGGTTGCATATGACAAGTTTTAAAAAAGACCGCCACAAACCGAAAAAAATGTTTAAAATTCTCGTACTGATTTAAATTTTTATTAACCAAAAATACGATTTTTGCAAGCCAAAGTTCCATCTAAAAAATAATATAGCTTGCTGCAGTTCTGTATACGCGGTTGCATATGACAAGTTTTAAAAAAGATCGCTGCAAACCGAAAAAAATGTTTAATATTCTCGTACTGATTTAAATTTTTATTAACCGAAAATACGATTTTTGCAAGCCAAATTTTTATCTAAAAAATAATATTGCTTGCAACAGTTCTATATAAGCGGTTCAACATGACAAGTTTTGAAAAATACCGCCGCAAACCAAAAAAAATGTTTAAAATTCTCGTACTGATTTAAATTTTTATTAACCAAAAAGACACTTTTTGCAAGCCAAATTTTTAACTAAACCATAATTTAGCTTGCTGCAGTTTTATATACGCGGTTGAACATGACAAGTTTTGAAAAATACCGCCACAAACCGAAAAAAATATTTAAAATTCTCGCACTGATTTAAATTTTTATTAACCAAAAATACGATTTTTGCAAGCTAAATTTCCATCTAAAAAATAATATAGCTTGCTGCAGTTCTATATACGCGGTTGCATATAACAAGTTTTAAAAAAGACCGCCGCAAACCGAAAAGAATGTTTAAAATTCTCGTACTGATTTAAATTTTTATTAACCAAAAATACGATTTTTGCAAGCAAAATTGCATCTAAACAATAATATAGCTAGCTGCAGTTTTATATACGCAGTTGCCTATAACAAGTTTTAAAAAACACAACCGCAAACCGATTTTTTTTTTAAAAATTATCTTACTGATTTAAATTTTTATTAACCAAAAATACGATTTTTGCAAGCTAAATTTCTATCTAAAAAATAATGTAGCTTGCTGCAGTTTTATATACGCGGTTGTACATGACAAGTTTTGAAAAATACCGCCGCAAACCAAAAAAAATGTTTAAAATTCTTGTACTGATTTAAATTTTTATTAACCAAAAATACGATTTTTGCAAGCCAAATTTTTATATAAAAAATAATATAGCTTGCTGCAGTTCTTTATACGCGGTTGCATATGACAAGTTTAGAAAAAGAACGCCGCAAACCAAAAAAAATGTTTAAAATGCTCGTACTGATTTAAATTTTTAATAACCAAAAACACGTTTTTTGCAAGCCAAAATTTTATCTAAAAATAATATAGCTTACAGCAATTCTATATACGTGGTTGTACATGACAAGTTTTGAAAAATAAGGCCGCAAACCAAAAAAAATGTTTAAAATTTTTGTACTGATTTAAATTTTTATTAACTAAAAATACGATTTTTGCAAGCTTAATTTCTATCTAAAACATAATATAGCTGGCTGCAGTTCTATATACGCGGTTGTATATAGCAAGTTTTGAAAAAGACCGCCGCAAACCGAAAAAAAATGTTTAAAATTCTCGTATTGATTTAAATTTTTATTAACCAAAAATACATTTTTTGCAAGCCAAATTTATATCTTAAAAACAATATAGCTTGCTGCAGCTTTATATACGCGGTTGAACATGACAAGTTTTGAAAAATACAGCCGCAAACCGAAAAAAATGTTTAAAATTCTCGCTTTTATTTAAACTTTTATTTACCAAAAATACGATTTGTGCAAACTAAATTTTCATCTAAAAAGTAATATAGCTTGCTACAGTTCTATATACGCGGTTGTATATAACAAGTTTTAAAAAAGACCGCCGCAAACCGAAAAAAATGTTTAAATTCTTGTACTGATTTAAATTTTTATTAACAAAAATACGATTTTTGCAAGCCAAATTTTCATCAAAAAAATAGTATATTTTTCTGCAGTTTTATATACGCGGTTCTATAAGACAAGTTCTGAAAAATACCGCCGGAAACCAAAAAAAATGTTTTAAATTCTCGTACTGATTTAAATTTTTATTAACCAAAAATACGATTTTTGCAAGCCTAATTTTCATCTAAAAAATATTATAGCTTGCTGCAGGTGTATATACGCGGTTGCATATGACAAGTTTTAAAAAAGACCGCCGCAAACCGAAAAAAATATTTAAAATTGTCCTACTGATTTAAATTTTTATTAACCAAAAATACGATTTTTGCAAGCCAAATTTCCATCTAAAAAATAATATAGCTTGCTGCAGTTCTATATACGCGGTTGCATATGACAAGTTTAGAAAAAGACCGCCGCATACCGAAAAAAATGTTAAAAATTCTCGAACTGATTTAAATTTTTATTAACCAAAAATACGATTTTTGCAAGCTAAAATTTTATCTAAAAATAATATAGCTTACAGCAATTCTATATACGTGGTTGTACATGACAAGTTTTGAAAAATAAGGCCGCAAACCAAAAAAAATGTTTAAAATTTTTGTACTGATTTAAATTTTTATTAACTAAAAATACGATTTTTGCAAGCTTAATTTCTATCTAAAACATAATATAGCTGGCTGCAGTTCTATATACGCGGTTGTATATAGCAAGTTTTGAAAAAGACCGCCGCAAACCGAAAAAAAATGTTTAAAATTCTCGTATTGATTTAAATTTTTATTAACCAAAAATACATTTTTTGCAAGCCAAATTTATATCTTAAAAACAATATAGCTTGCTGCAGCTTTATATACGCGGTTGAACATGACAAGTTTTGAAAAATACAGCCGCAAACCGAAAAAAATGTTTAAAATTCTCGCTTTTATTTAAACTTTTATTTACCAAAAATACGATTTGTGCAAACTAAATTTTCATCTAAAAAGTAATATAGCTTGCTACAGTTCTATATACGCGGTTGTATATAACAAGTTTTAAAAAAGACCGCCGCAAACCGAAAAAAATGTTTAAATTCTTGTACTGATTTAAATTTTTATTAACAAAAATACGATTTTTGCAAGCCAAATTTTCATCAAAAAAATAGTATATTTTTCTGCAGTTTTATATACGCGGTTCTATAAGACAAGTTCTGAAAAATACCGCCGGAAACCAAAAAAAATGTTTTAAATTCTCGTACTGATTTAAATTTTTATTAACCAAAAATACGATTTTTGCAAGCCTAATTTTCATCTAAAAAATATTATAGCTTGCTGCAGGTGTATATACGCGGTTGCATATGACAAGTTTAGAAAAAGACCGCCGCATACCGAAAAAAATGTTAAAAATTCTCGAACTGATTTAAATTTTTATTAACCAAAAATACGATTTTTGCAAGCTAAAATTTTATCTAAAAATAATATAGCTTGCAGCAGTTCTATTTACGCGGTTGTACATGACAAGTTTTAAAAAATAAGGCCGCAAACCAAAAAAAATGTTTAAAATTTTCGTACTGCTTTAAATTTTTATTAACCAAAAATACGATTTTTCCAAGCCAAATTTCCATCTAAAAAATAATATAGCTTGCTGCAGTTCTATATACGCGGTTGTATATAACAAGTTTTAAAAAAGACCGCCGCAAACCAAAAAAAATGTTTAAAATTCTCGTACTGATTTAAATTTTTACTAACCAAAAATACAATTTTTGTAAGCCAAATTTTTATCTAAAAAACAATATAGCTTGCTGCAGTTCTATATACGTGGTTGAACATGACAAGTTTTGAAAAATACCGCCGCAAACCGAAAAAAATGTTTAAAATTCTCGTACTGATTTAAATTTTTATTAACTAAAAATACGATTTTTGCAAGCAAAATTTCCATCAAAAAAATAATATAGCTTGCTGTAGTTCTATATACGCGGTTGCATATGACAAGTTTTAAAAAAAAACCGCCGCAAACCAAAAAAAAATATTTAAAATTCTCGAACTGATTTAAATTTTTATTAACCAAAATGACAATTTTTGCAAGCCAAATTTTCATCTAAAAAATACTATAGCTTGCTACAGTTCTATATACGCGGTTGCATGTGACAAAATTTAAAAAAGACCGCCGCAAACCGAAAAAAATGTTTAAAATTCTCGTACTGATTTAAATTTTTATTAACCAATCATACAATTTTTGCAAGCCAAATTTCCATCTAAAAAATAATATAGCTTGCTGCAGTTCTATATACGTGGTTGAACATAACAAGTTTTGAAAAATACCGCCGCAAACCGAAAAAAATGTTTAAAATTCTCGTACTGATTTAAATTTTTATTAACCAAAAATACAAATTTTGCAAGCCAAAATTCTATCTAAAAAATAATATAGCTTGCTGCAGTTCTATATACGTGGTTGAACATGACAAGTTTTGAAAAATACCGCCGCAAACCGAAAAAAATGTTTAAAATTCTCGTACTGATTTAAATTTTTATTAACCAAAATGACAATTTTTGCAAGCCAAATTTTTATTTAAAAAATAATATAGCTTGCTACAGTTCTATATACGCGGTTGCATATGACAAGTTTTAAAAAGACCGACGCAAATCAAAAAAAAATGTTTAGAATTCTCGTACTGATTTAAATTTTTATTAACCAAGAATACAATTTTTGCAAGCCAATTTTTTATCTAAAAAATAATATAGCTTGTTGCAGTTCTATATACGCGGTTGCATATAACAAGTTAAAAAGACTGCCGCAAACCGAAAAAAATGTTTAAAATTCTCGTACTGATTTAAATTTTTATTAATTAAAAATACGATTTTTGCAAGCAAAATTTCCATCAAAAAAATAGTATAGCTTGCTGCAGTTTTAAAAAAGACCGCCGCAAACCAAAAAGAATGTTTAAAATTCTCGTACTGATTTAAATTTTTACTAACCAAAAATACAATTTTTGCAAGCCAAATTTTTATCTAAAAAACAATATAGCTTGCTGCAGTTCTATATACGTGGTTGAACATGACAAGTTTTGAAAAATACCGCCGCAAACCGAAAAAAATGTTTAAAAATCTCGTACGGATTTAAATTTTTATTAACAAAAAATACGATTTTTGCAAGCTAAATTTCCATCTAAAAAATAATATAGCTTGCTGCAGTTCTTTATACGCGGTTGCATATAACCAATTTTAAAAAAGACCGTCGCAAACCGAAAAAAATGTTTAAAATTCTCGTACTGATTTAAATTTTTATTAACTAAAAATACGATTTTTGCAAGCAAAATTTCCATCAAAAAAATAATATAGCTTGCTGCAGTTCTATATACGCGGTTGCATATGACAAGTTTTAAAAAAAACCGCCGCAAACCAAAAAAAAAATGTTTAAAATTCTCGAACTGATTTAAATTTTTATTAACCAAAATGATAATTTTTGCAAGCCAAATTTTCATCTAAAAAATAATATAGCTTGCTACAGTTCTATATACGCGGTTGCATGTGACAAAATTTAAAAAAGACCGCCGCAAACCGAAAAAAATGTTTAAAATTCTCGTACTGATTTAAATTTTTATTAACCAATCATACAATTTTTGCAAGCCAAATTTCCATCTAAAAAATAATATAGCTTGCTGCAGTTCTATATACGTGGTTGAACATAACAAGTTTTGAAAGATACCGCCGCAAACCGAATTTTTTTTTTAAAATTCTCGTACTGATTTAAATTTTTATTAACCAAAAATACAATTTTTGCAAGCCAAATTTCCATCTAAAAAATAATATAGCTTGTTGCAGTTCTATATACGCGGTTGCATATAACAAGTTTTAAAAAAGACTGCTGCAAACCGAAAAAAATGTTTAAAATTCTCGTACTGATTTAAATTTTTATTAATTAAAAATACGATTTTTGCACGCAAAATTTCCATCAAAAATATAGTATAGCTTGCTGCAGTTTTAAAAAAGACCGCCGCAAACCAACAAAAATATTTAAAATTCTCGCACTGATTTAAATTTTTATTAACCAAAAATACGATTTTTGCAAGCTAAATTTCCATCTAAAAAATAATATAGCTTGCTGCAGTTCTATATACGCGGTTGCATATAACAAGTTTTAAAAAAGACCGCCGCAAACCGAAAAGAATGTTTAAAATTCTCGTACTGATTTAAATTTTTATTAACCAAAAATACGATTTTTGCAAGCAAAATTGCATCTAAACAATAATATAGCTAGCTGCAGTTTTATATACGCAGTTGCCTATAACAAGTTTTAAAAAACACAACTGCAAACCGATTTTTTTTTTAAAAATTATCTTACTGATTTAAATTTTTATTAACCAAAAATACGATTTTTGCAAGCTAAATTTCTATCTAAAAAATAATGTAGCTTGCTGCAGTTTTATATACGCGGTTGTACATGACAAGTTTTGAAAAATACCGCCGCAAACCAAAAAAAATGTTTAAAATTCTTGTACTGATTTAAATTTTTATTAACCAAAAATACGATTTTTGCAAGCCAAATTTTTATATAAAAAATAATATAGCTTGCTGCAGTTCTTTATACGCGGTTGCATATGACAAGTTTAGAAAAAGAACGCCGCAAACCAAAAAAAATGTTTAAAATGCTCGTACTGATTTAAATTTTTAATAACCAAAAACACGTTTTTTGCAAGCCAAAATTTTATCTAAAAATAATATAGCTTGCAGCAATTCTATATACGTGGTTGTACATGACAAGTTTTGAAAAATAAGGCCGCAAACCAAAAAAAATGTTTAAAATTTTTGTACTGATTTAAATTTTTATTAACTAAAAATACGATTTTTGCAAGCTTAATTTCTATCTAAAACATAATATAGCTGGCTGCAGTTCTATATACGCGGTTGTATATAGCAAGTTTTAAAAAAGACCGCCGCAAACCGAAAAAAATGTTTAAAATTCTCGTATTGATTTAAATTTTTATTAACCAAAAATACATTTTTTGCAAGCCAAATTTATATCTTAAAAACAATATAGCTTGCTGCAGCTTTATATACGCGGTTGAACATGACAAGTTTTGAAAAATACAGCCGCAAACCGAAAAAAATGTTTAAAATTCTCGCTTTTATTTAAACTTTTATTTACCAAAAATACGATTTGTGCAAACTAAATTTTCATCTAAAAAGTAATATAGCTTGCTACAGTTCTATATACGCGGTTGTATATAACAAGTTTTAAAAAAGACCGCCGCAAACCGAAAAAAATGTTTAAATTCTTGTACTGATTTAAATTTTTATTAACAAAAATACGATTTTTGCAAGCCAAATTTTCATCAAAAAAATAGTATATTTTTCTGCAGTTTTATATACGCGGTTCTATAAGACAAGTTCTGAAAAATACCGCCGGAAACCAAAAAAAATGTTTTAAATTCTCGTACTGATTTAAATTTTTATTAACCAAAAATACGATTTTTGCAAGCCTAATTTTCATCTAAAAAATATTATAGCTTGCTGCAGGTGTATATACGCGGTTGCATATGACAAGTTTTAAAAAAGACCGCCGCAAACCGAAAAAAATATTTAAAATTGTCCTACTGATTTAAATTTTTATTAACCAAAAATACGATTTTTGCAAGCCAAATTTCCATCTAAAAAATAATATAGCTTGCTGCAGTTCTATATACGCGGTTGCATATGACAAGTTTAGAAAAAGACCGCCGCATACCGAAAAAAATGTTAAAAATTCTCGAACTGATTTAAATTTTTATTAACCAAAAATACGATTTTTGCAAGCTAAAATTTTATCTAAAAATAATATAGCTTGCAGCAGTTCTATTTACGCGGTTGTACATGACAAGTTTTAAAAAATAAGGCCGCAAACCAAAAAAAATGTTTAAAATTTTCGTACTGCTTTAAATTTTTATTAACCAAAAATACGATTTTTGCAAGCCAAATTTCCATCTAAAAAATAATATAGCTTGCTGCAGTTCTATATACGCGGTTGTATATAACAAGTTTTAAAAAAGACCGCCGCAAACCAAAAGAAATGTTTAAAATTCTCGTACTGATTTAAATTTTTACTAACCAAAAATACAATTTTTGTAAGCCAAATTTTTATCTAAAAAACAATATAGCTTGCTGCAGTTCTATATACGTGGTTGAACATGACAAGTTTTGAAAAATACCGCCGCAAACCGAAAAAAATGTTTAAAATTCTCGTACTGATTTAAATTTTTATTAACTAAAAATACGATTTTTGCAAGCAAAATTTCCATCAAAAAAATAATATAGCTTGCTGTAGTTCTATATACGCGGTTGCATATGACAAGTTTTAAAAAAAAACCGCCGCAAACCAAAAAAAAATATTTAAAATTCTCGAACTGATTTAAATTTTTATTAACCAAAATGACAATTTTTGCAAGCCAAATTTTCATCTAAAAAATACTATAGCTTGCTACAGTTCTATATACGCGGTTGCATGTGACAAAATTTAAAAAAGACCGCCGCAAACCGAAAAAAATGTTTAAAATTCTCGTACTGATTTAAATTTTTATTAACCAATCATACAATTTTTGCAAGCCAAATTTCCATCTAAAAAATAATATAGCTTGCTGCAGTTCTATATACGTGGTTGAACATAACAAGTTTTGAAAAATACCGCCGCAAACCGAAAAAAATGTTTAAAATTCTCGTACTGATTTAAATTTTTATTAACCAAAAATACAAATTTTGCAAGCCAAAATTCTATCTAAAAAATAATATAGCTTGCTGCAGTTCTATATACGTGGTTGAACATGACAAGTTTTGAAAAATACCGCCGCAAACCGAAAAAAATGTTTAAAATTCTCGTACTGATTTAAATTTTTATTAACCAAAATGACAATTTTTGCAAGCCAAATTTTTATTTAAAAAATAATATAGCTTGCTACAGTTCTATATACGCGGTTGCATATGACAAGTTTTAAAAAAGACCGACGCAAATCAAAAAAAAATGTTTAGAATTCTCGTACTGATTTAAATTTTTATTAACCAAGAATACAATTTTTGCAAGCCAATTTTTTATCTAAAAAATAATATAGCTTGTTGCAGTTCTATATACGCGGTTGCATATAACAAGTTTTAAAAAAGACTGCCGCAAACCGAAAAAAATGTTTAAAATTCTCGTACTGATTTAAATTTTTATTAATTAAAAATACGATTTTTGCAAGCAAAATTTCCATCAAAAAAATAGTATAGCTTGCTGCAGTTTTAAAAAAGACCGCCGCAAACCAAAAAGAATGTTTAAAATTCTCGTACTGATTTAAATTTTTACTAACCAAAAATACAATTTTTGCAAGCCAAATTTTTATCTAAAAAACAATATAGCTTGCTGCAGTTCTATATACGTGGTTGAACATGACAAGTTTTGAAAAATACCGCCGCAAACCGAAAAAAATGTTTAAAAATCTCGTACGGATTTAAATTTTTATTAACAAAAAATACGATTTTTGCAAGCTAAATTTCCATCTAAAAAATAATATAGCTTGCTGCAGTTCTTTATACGCGGTTGCATATAACCAATTTTAAAAAAGACCGTCGCAAACCGAAAAAAATGTTTAAAATTCTCGTACTGATTTAAATTTTTATTAACTAAAAATACGATTTTTGCAAGCAAAATTTCCATCAAAAAAATAATATAGCTTGCTGCAGTTCTATATACGCGGTTGCATATGACAAGTTTTAAAAAAAACCGCCGCAAACCAAAAAAAAATGTTTAAAATTCTCGAACTGATTTAAATTTTTATTAACCAAAATGATAATTTTTGCAAGCCAAATTTTCATCTAAAAAATAATATAGCTTGCTACAGTTCTATATACGCGGTTGCATGTGACAAAATTTAAAAAAGACCGCCGCAAACCGAAAAAAATGTTTAAAATTCTCGTACTGATTTAAATTTTTATTAACCAATCATACAATTTTTGCAAGCCAAATTTCCATCTAAAAAATAATATAGCTTGCTGCAGTTCTATATACGTGGTTGAACATAACAAGTTTTGAAAGATACCGCCGCAAACCGAATTTTTTTTTTAAAATTCTCGTACTGATTTAAATTTTTATTAACCAAAAATACAATTTTTGCAAGCCAAATTTCCATCTAAAAAATAATATAGCTTGTTGCAGTTCTATATACGCGGTTGCATATAACAAGTTTTAAAAAAGACTGCTGCAAACCGAAAAAAATGTTTAAAATTCTCGTACTGATTTAAATTTTTATTAATTAAAAATACGATTTTTGCACGCAAAATTTCCATCAAAAATATAGTATAGCTTGCTGCAGTTTTAAAAAAGACCGCCGCAAACCAACAAAAATGTTTAAAATTCTCGTACGGATTTAAATTTTTATTAACCAAAAATACAAAATTTGCAAGCCAAAATTCTATCTAAAAAATAATATAGCTTGCTGCAGTTCTATATACTTGGTTGAACATGACAAGTTTTGAAAAATACCGCTGCAAACCGAAAAAAATGTTTAAAATTCTCGTACTGATTTAAATTTTTATTAACCAAAATGACAATTTTTGCAAGCCAAATTTTCATCTAAAAACTAATATAGCTTGCTACAGTTCTATATACGCGGTTGCATATGAGAAGTTTTAAAAAAGACCGCCGCAAACCGAAAAAAATGTTTAAAATTCTCGTACTGATTTAAATTTTTATTAACCAATAATACAATTTTTGCAAGCCAAATTTTCATCTAAGAAATAATATAGCTTGCTGCAGTTCTATATGCGCGGTTGCATATGACAAGTTTTAAAAAATACCGCCGTAATCCGAAAAAAATGTTTAAAAATCTCGTACGGATTTAAATTTTTATTAACCAAAAATACGATTTTTGCAAGCTAAATTTCTATCTAGAAAATAATATAGCTTTCTGTAGTTTTTTATACGCGGTTGCATATAACAAGTTTTAAAAAAGACCGCCGCAAACCAAAAAAAATGTTTATAATTCTCGTACTGATTTAAATTTTTATTAACTAAAAATACGAGTTTTGCAAGCAAAATTTCCATCAAAAAAATAGTATAGCTTGCTAAAATTCTATATACGCGGTTGCATATGACAAGTTTTAAAAAAGACCGCCGCAAACCGAAAAAAATGTTTAAAATTCTCGTACTGATTTAAATTTTTATTAACCAATAATACAATTTTTGCAAGCCAAATTTCTATCTAAAAAATAATATAACTTGCTGCAGTTCTATATACGTGGTTAAACATGACAATTTTTAAAAAATACCGCCGCAAACCGAATTTTTTTTTTAAAATTCTCGTACTGATTTAAATTTTTATTAACCAAAAGGACAATTTTTGCAAGCCAAAATTCTATCTAAAAAATAATATAGCTTGCTGCAGTTCAATATACGTGGTTGAACATGACAAGTTTTAAAAAATACCGCCGCAAACCGAAAAAAATGTTTAAAATTCTCGTACTGAATTAAATTTTTATTAACCAAAATGACAATTTTTGCAAGCCAAATTTTTATCTAAAAAATAATATAGCTTGCTACAGTTCTATATACGCGGTTGCATATGACAAGTTTTAAAAAAGACTGCCGCAAACCGAAAAAAATGTTTAAAATTCTCGTACTGATTTAAATTTTTATTAACTAAAAATACAATTTTTGCCAGCCAAAATTCTATCTAAAAAATAATGTAGCTTGCTGCAGTTCTATATACGTGGTTAAACATGACAAGTTTTGAAAAATACCGCCGCAAACCGAAAAAAATGTTTAAAATTCTCGTACTGATTTAAATTTTTATTAACCAAAATGACAATTTTTGCAAGCCAAATTTTCATCTAAAAAATAATATAGCTTGCTACAGTTCTACATACGCAGTTGCATATGACAAGTTTTAGAAAAGACCGCCGCAAACCGACAAAAATGTTTAAAATTCTCGTACTGATTTAAATTTTTATTAACCAATAATACAATTTTTGCAAGCCAAATTTCCATCTAAAAAATAACATAACTTACTGCAGTTCTATATACGTGGTTGAACATGACAAGTTTTAAAAAATACTGCCGCAAACCAAAAAAAAATTTTAAAGTTCTCGTACTGATTTAAATTTTTATTAACCAAAAATAAAAATTTTGCAAGCCAAATTTCCATCAAAAAAATAGTAAAGCTTGCTGCAGTTTTATATACGCGGTTCTATAAGACAAATTCTAAAAAATACCGCCGCAAACCAAAAAAAAATGTTTTAAATTCTCGTACTGATTTAAATTTTTATTAACCAAAAATACGATTTTTTCAAGCCTAATTTTCATCTAAAAAATAATATAGCTTGCTGCAGGTCTACGGTCTATCCAAAGTTAGAAGATCGTTACGTCATTAATGCTATATGACGTAGGCTTAAGGTCTATTTACATCAATATTTTTCAATGTGCAATTTGTATTGAATGTTGCCAAATTATTACTTACTTTTATTACAAAGCGATATGACTATATGAATCGATTATCGACAAAACAGTCACTTAATACTCACAAAACTTAGCACAAGAATAGCAATAGTCACAAAACTTAACCTGACTTTATGCTATGATTTAAGCAGTGTAACTGACAATCGATCTAGATTGCTAGCAATACACAATCGATTATTTGTGAAATTGTGAAATTTTTGGGGGTAAACCCTTCATTAGCCAGGTGCAACCTAAGCCACTATAATCCCTAAAAAAAAAAATTTCTAACGCATTTTCTCGCTTAATACCTCATATAATGACTTTATTCTTATAGCAATGTTAATATTAGTACTAAATGAAGAATTTATGCTTAAATTCATTTTGATTATGTTAGTTTTTTTTTAAAATTTTAGGTTGGTATTAAGTACGTCATTATTTCACATTCATGACGTAACGATCTTCTATCTTTGGATAGACTATATATACGCGGTTGCATATAACAAGTTTTAAAAAAGACCGCCGCAAACCGAAAAAAATATTTAAAATTGTCGTACTGATTTAAATTTTTATTAACCAAAAATACGATTTTTGCAAGCCAAATTTCCATCTAAAAAATAATATAGCTTGCTGCAGTTCTATATACGCGGTTGCATATGACAAGTTTAGAAAAAGACCGCCGCATACCCAAAAAAATGTTAAAAATTCTCGTACTGATTTAAATTTTTATTAACCAAAAATAAGATTTTTGCAAGCTAAAATTTTATCTAAAAATAATATAGCTTGCAGCAGTTTTATTTACGCGGTTGTACATGACAAGTTTTAAAAAATAAGGCCGCAAACCAAAAAAAATGTTTAAAATTTTCGTACTGCTTTAAATTTTTATTAACCAAAAATACGATTTTTGCAAGCCAAATTTCCATCTAAAAAATAATATAGCTTGCTGCAGTTCTATATACGCGGTTGTATATAACAAGTTTTAAAAAAGACCGCCGCAAACCAAAAAAAATGTTTATAATTCTCGTACTGATTTAAATTTTTACTAACCAAAAATACAATTTTTGCAAGCCAAATTTTTATCTAAAAAACAATATAGCTTGCTGCAGTTCTATATACGCGGTTGCATATGACAAGTTTTTAAAAAAACCGCCGCAAACCAAAAAAAATGTTTAAAATTCTCGTACTGATTTAAATTTTTATTAACCAAAAATACAAGTTTTGCCAGCCAAAATTCTATCTAAAAAATAATGTAGCTTGCTGCAGTTCTATATACGTGGTTAAACATGACAAGTTTTGAAAAATACCGCCGCAAACCGAAAAAAATGTTTAAAATTCTCGTACTGATTTAAATTTTTATTAACCAAAATGACAATTTTTGCAAGCCAAATTTTCATCTAAAAAATAATATAGCTTGCTACAGTTCTACATACGCAGTTGCATATGACAAGTTTTAGAAAAGACCGCCGCAAACCGACAAAAATGTTTAAAATTCTCGTACTGATTTAAATTTTTATTAACCAATAATACAATTTTTGCAAGCCAAATTTCCATCTAAAAAATAACATAACTTACTGCAGTTCTATATACGTGGTTGAACATGACAAGTTTTAAAAAATACTGCCGCAAACCGAAAAAAATGTTTAAAATTCTCGTACTGATTTAAATTTTTATTAACCAAAAATAAAAATTTTGCAAGCCAAATTTCCATCAAAAAAATAGTAAAGCTTGCTGCAGTTTTATATACGCGGTTCTATAAGACAAATTCTAAAAAATACCGCCGCAAACCAAAAAAAAATGTTTTAAATTCTCGTACTGATTTAAATTTTTATTAACCAAAAATACGATTTTTTCAAGCCTAATTTTCATCTAAAAAATAATATAGCTTGCTGCAGGTCTATATACGCGGTTGCATATAACAAGTTTTAAAAAAGGCCGCCGCAAACCGAAAAAAATATTTAAAATTGTCGTACTGATTTAAATTTTTATTAACCAAAAATACGATTTTTGCAAGCCAAATTTCCATCTAAAAAATAATATAGCTTGCTGCAGTTCTATATACGCGGTTGCATATGACAAGTTTAGAAAAAGACCGCCGCATACCAAAAAAAATGTTAAATATTCTCGTACTGATTTAAATTTTTATTAACCAAAAATAAGATTTTTGCAAGCTAAAATTTTATCTAAAAATAATATAGCTTGCAGCAGTTGTATTTACGCGGTTGTACATGACAAGTTTAAAAAAATAAGGCCGCAAACCAAAAAAAATGTTTAAAATTTTCGTACTGCTTTAAATTTTTATTAACCAAAAATACGATTTTTGCAAGCCAAATTTCCATCTAAAAAATAATATAGCTTGCTGCAGTACTATATACGCGGTTGTATATAACAAGTTTTAAAAAAGACCGCCGCAAACCAAAAAAAATGTTTATAATTCTCGTACTGATTTAAATTTTTACTAACCAAAAATACAATTTTTGCAAGCCAAATTTTTATCTAAAAAACAATATAGCTTGCTGCAGTTCTATATACGTGGTTGAACATGACAAATTTTGAAAAATACCGCCGCAAACCGAAAAAAATGTTTAAAATTCTCGTACTGATTTAAATTTTTATTAACTAAAAATACAATTTTTGCAAGCAAAATTTCCATCAAAAAAATAATATAGCTTGCTGCAGTTCTATATACGCGGTTGCATATGACAAGTTTTAAAAAAGACAGCCGCAAACCAAAAGAAATGTTTAAAATTCTCGAACTGATTTAAATTTTTATTAACCAAAATGACAATTTTTGCAAGCCAAATTTTCATCTAAAAAATAATATAGCTTGCTACAGTTCTATATACGCGGTTGCATGTGACAAAATTTAAAAAAGACCGCCGCAAACCGAAAAAAATGCTTAAAATTCTCGTACTGATTTAAATTTTTATTAACCAATCATACAATTTTTGCAAGCCAAATTTCCATCTAAAAAATAATATAGCTTGCTGCAGTTCTATATACGTGGTTGAACATAACAAGTTTTGAAAAATACCGCCGCAAACCGAAAAAAATGTTTAAAATTCTCGTACTGATTTAAATTTTTATTAACCAAAAATACAAATTTTGCAAGCCAAAATTCTATCTAAAAAATAATATAGCTTGCTGCAGTTCTATATACGTGGTTGAACATGACAAGTTTTGAAAAATACCGCCGCAAACCGAAAAAAATGTTTAAAATTCTCGTACTGATTTAAATTTTTATTAACCAAAATGACAATTTTTGCAAGCCAAATTTTTATCTAAAAAATAATATAGCTTGCTACAGTTCTATATACGCGGTTGCATGTGACAAAATTTAAAAAAGACCGCCGCAAACCGAAAAAAATGTTTAAAATTCTCGTACTGATTTAAATTTTTATTAACCAATCATACAATTTTTGCAAGCCAAATTTCCATCTAAAAAATAATATAGCTTGCTGCAGTTCTATATACGTGGTTGAACATAACAAGTTTTGAAAAATACCGCCGCAAACCGAAAATTTTTTTTAAAATTCTCGTACTGATTTAAATTTTTATTAACCAAAATGACAATTTTTGCAAGCCAAATTTTTATCTAAAAAATAATATAGCTTGCTATAGTTCTATATACGCGGTTGCATATGACAAGTTTTAAAAAAGACCAACGCAAACCAAAAAAAATGTTTAGAATTCTCGTACTGATTTAAATTTTTATTAACCAATAATACAATTTTTGCAAGCCAAATTTCCATCTAAAAAATAATATAGCTTGTTGCAGTTCTATATACGCGGTTGCATATAACAAGTTTTAAAAAAGACTGCCGCAAACCGAAAAAAATGTTTAAAATTCTCGTACTGATTTAAATTTTTATTAATTAAAAATACGATTTTTGCAAGCAAAATTTCCATCAAAAAAATAGTATAGCTTGCTGCAGTTTTAAAAAAGACCGCCGCAAACCAACAAAAATGTTTAAAATTCTCGTACGGATTTAAATTTTTATTAACCAAAAATACAAATTTTGCAAGCCAAAATTCTATCTAAAAAATTATATAGCTTGCTGCAGTTCTATATACGTGGTTGAACATGACAAGTTTTGAAAAGTACCGCTGCAAACCGAAAAAAATGTTTAAAATTTTCGTACTGATTTAAATTTTTATTAACCAAAAATACGAGTTTTGCAAGCCAAATTTCCATCTAAAAAATAATATAGTTTGCTGCAGTTCTATATACGCGGTTGTATATAACAAGTTTTAAAAAAGACCGCCGCAAACCAAAAAGAATGTTTAAAATTCTCGTACTGATTTAAATTTTTACTAACCAAAAATACAATTTTTGCAAGCCAAATTTTTATCTAAAAAACAATATAGCTTGCTGCAGTTCTATATACGTGGTTGAACATGACAAGTTTTGAAAAATACCGCCGCAAACCGAAAAAAATGTTTAAAAATCTCGTACGGATTTAAATTTTTATTAACAAAAAATACGATTTTTGCAAGCTAAATTTCCATCTAAAAAATAATATAGCTTGCTGCAGTTCTTTATACTCGGTTGCATATAACCAATTTTAAAAAAGACCGCCGCAAACCGAAAAAAATGTTTAAAATTCTCGTACTGATTTAAATTTTTATTAACTAAAAATACGATTTTTGCAAGCAAAATTTCCATCAAAAAAATAATATAGCTTGCTGCAGTTCTATATACGCGGTTGCATATGACAAGTTTTAAAAAAAACCGCCGCAAACCAAAAAAAATGTTTAAAATTCTCGAACTGATTTAAATTTTTATTAACCAAAATGATAATTTTTGCAAGCCAAATTTTCATCTAAAAAATAATATAGCTTGCTACAGTTCTATATACGCGGTTGCATGTGACAAAATTTAAAAAAGACCACCGCAAACCGAAAAAAATGTTTAAAATTCTCGTACTGATTTAAATTTTTATTAACCAATCATACAATTTTTGCAAGCCAAATTTCCATCTAAAAAATAATATAGCTTGCTGCAGTTCTATATACGTGGTTGAACATAACAAGTTTTGAAAGATACCGCCGCAAACCGAAAAAAATGTTTAAAATTCTCGTACTGATTTAAATTTTTATTAACCAAAAATACAATTTTTGCAAGCCAAATTTCCATCTAAAAAATAATATAGCTTGTTGCAGTTCTATATACGCGGTTGCATATAACATGTTTTAAAAAAGACTGCCGCTAACCGAAAAAAATGTTTAAAATTCTCGTACTGATTTAAATTTTTATTAATTAAAAATACGATTTTTGCAAGCAAAATTTCCATCAAAAAAATAGTATAGCTTGCTGCAGTTTTAAAAAAGACCGCTGCAAACCAACAAAAATGTTTAAAATTCTCGTACGGATTTAAATTTTTATTAACCAAAAATACAAAATTTGCAAGCCAAAATTCTATCTAAAAAATAATATAGCTTGCTGCAGTTCTATATACGTGGTTGAACATGACAAGTTTTGAAAAATACCGCTGCAAACCGAAAAAAATGTTTAAAATTCTCGTACTGATTTAAATTTTTATTAACCAAAATGACAATTTTTGCAAGCCAAATTTTCATCTAAAAACTAATATAGCTTGCTACAGTTCTATATACGCGGTTGCATATTAGAAGTTTTAAAAAAGACCGCCGCAAACCAAAAAAAATGTTTAAAATTCTCGTACTGATTTAAATTTTTATTAACCAATAATACAATTTTTGCAAGCCAAATTTTCATCTAAAAAATAATATAGCTTGCTGCAGTTCTATATGCGCGGTTGCATATGACAAGTTTTAAAAAATACCGCCGCAAATCGAAAAAAATGTTTAAAATTCTCGTACTGATTTAAATTTTTATTACCCAAAAATACAATTTTTGCAAGCCAAATTTTCATCTAAAAAATAATATAGCTTGCAACAGTTTTATATAAGCGGTTGAACATGACAAGTTTTGAAAAATACCGCCGCAAACCGAAAAAAATGTTTAAAAATCTCGTACGGATTTAAATTTTTATTAACCAAAAATACGATTTTTGCAAGCTAAATTTTCATCTAAAAAATAATATAGCTTTCTGCAGTTTTTTATACGCGGTTGCATATAACAAGTTTTAAAAAAGACCGCCGCAAACCGAAAAAAATGTTTATAATTCTCGTACTGATTTAAATTTTTATTAACTAAAAATACGATTTTTGCAAGCAAAATTTCCATCAAAAAAATAGTATAGCTTGCTGCAATTCTATATACGCGGGTGCATATGACAAGTTTTAAAAAAGACCGCCGCAAACCAAAATAAAATGTTTAAAATTCTCGTACTGATTTAAATTTTTATTAACCAAAAATACAAATTTTGCAAGCCAAAATTCTATCTAAAAAATAATATAGCTTGCTGCAGTTCTATATACGTGGTTAAACATGACAAGTTTTGAAAAATACCGCCGCAAACCGAAAAAAATGTTTAAAATTCTCGTACTGATTTAAATTTTTATTAACCAAAATGACAATTTTTGCAAGCCAAATTTTCATCTAAAAAATAATATAGCTTGCTACAGTTCTATATACGCGGTTGCATATGACAAGTTTTAAAAAAGACCGCCGCAAACCGAAAAAAATGTTTAAAATTCTCGTACTGATTTAAATTTTTATTAACCAATAATACAATTTTTGCAAGCCAAATTTCCATCTAAAAAATAATATAACTTGCTGCAGTTCTATATACGTGGTTAAACATGACAATTTTTAAAAAATACCGCCGCAAACCGAAAAAAATGTTTAAAATTCTCGTACTGATTTAAATTTTTATTAACCAAAAGGACAATTTTTGCAAGCCAAAATTCTATCTAAAAAATATTATAGCTTGCTACAGTTCTATATACGCGGTTGCATATGACAAGTTTTAAAAAAGACCGCCGCAAACCAAAAAAAATGTTTAAAATTCTCGTACTGATTTAAATTTTTATTAACCAAAAATACAAATTTTGCCAGCCAAAATTTTATCTAAAAAATAATATAGCTTGCTGCAGTTCTATATACGTGGTTAAACATGACAAGTTTTGAAAAATACCGCCGCAAACCGAAAAAAATGTTTAAAATTCTCGTACTGATTTAAATTTTTATTAACCAAAATTACAATTTTTGCAAGCCAAATTTTCATCTAAAAAATAATATAGCTTGCTACAGTTCTACATACGCAGTTGCATATGACAAGTTTTAAAAAAGACCGCCGCAAACCGACAAAAATGTTTAAAATTCTCGTACTGATTTAAATTTTTATTAACCAATAATACAATTTTTGCAAGCCAAATTTCTATCTAAAAAATAATATAGCTTGCTGCAGTTCTATATACGTGGTTAAACATGACAAGTTTTGAAAAATACCGCCGCAAACCGAAAAAAATGTTTAAAATTCTCGTACTGATTTAAATTTTTATTAACCAAAATGACAATTTTTGCAAGCCAAATTTTCATCTAAAAAATAACATAGCTTGCTACAGTTCTACATACGCAGTTGCATATGACAAGTTTTAAAAAAGACCGCCGCAAACCGACAAAAATGTTTAAAATTCTCGTACTGATTTAAATTTTTATTAACCAATAATACAATTTTTGCAAGCCAAATTTCCATCTAAAAAATAATATAACTTACTGCAGTTCTATATACGTGGTTGAACATGACAAGTTTTAAAAAATACTGCCGCAAACCGAAAAAAATGTTTAAAATGCTCGTACTGATTTAAACTTTTATTAACCAAAAATAAAAATTTTGCAAGCCAAATTTCCATCAAAAAAATAGTATAGCTTGCTGCAGTTTTATATACGCGGATCTATAAGACAAGTTCTAAAAAATACCGCCGCAAACCAAAAAAAAATGTTTTAAATTCTCGTACTGATTTAAATTTTTATTAACCAAAAATACGATTTTTTCAAGCCTAATTTTCATCTAAAAAATAATATAGCTTGCTGCAAGTCTATATACGCGGTTGCATATAACAAGTTTTAAAAAAGACAACCGCAAACCGAAAAAAATGTTTAAAATTCTCGTATTGATTTAAATTTGTATTAACCAAAAGTACAAGTTTTGCAAGCCAAATTTTCATCTAAAAAATAATATAGCTGGCTGCAGTTCTATATACGCGGTTGATCATGACAAGTTTTAAAAAATACCGCCGCAAACCGATTTTTTTTTTTAATATTCTCGTACTGATTTAAAATTTTATTAACCAAAAATACAAATTTTGCAAGCCAAATTTTCATCTAAAAAATAATATAGCTTGCTGCAGTTCTATATACGCGGTTGAACATGACAAGTTTTGAAAAATACGGCCGCAAACCGAAAAAAATGTTTAAAATTCTCGTACTGATTTAAATTTTTATTAATCAAAAATACGATTTTTGCAAGCTAAATTTTCATCTAAAAAATAATATAGCTTGCTGCAGTTCTTTATACGCGGTTGCATATAACAAGTTTTAAAAAAGACCGCCGCAAACCGAAAAAAATGTTTAAAATTCTCGTACTGATTTAAATTTTTATTAACTAAAAATACGATTTTTGCAAGCAAAATTTCCATAAAAAAAATAGTATAGCTTGCTGCAATTCTATATACGCGGTTGCATATGACAAGTTTAAAAAAAAACTGCCGCAAACCAAAAAAAATGTTTAAAATTCTCGTACTGATTTAAATTTTTATTAACCAAAAATACAAATTTTGCAAGCCAAAATTCTATCTAAAAAATAATATAGCTTGCTGCAGTTCTATATACGTGGTTGAACATGACAAGTTTTGAAAAATACCGCTGCAAACCGAAAAAAATGTTTAAAATTCTCGTACTGATTTAAATTTTTATTAACCAAAATGACAATTTTTGCAAGCCAAATTTTCATCTAAAAACTAATATAGCTTGCTACAGTTCTATATACGCGGTTGCATATTAGAAGTTTTAAAAAAGACCGCCGCAAACCAAAAAAAATGTTTAAAATTCTCGTACTGATTTAAATTTTTATTAACCAATAATACAATTTTTGCAAGCCAAATTTTCATCTAAAAAATAATATAGCTTGCTGCAGTTCTATATGCGCGGTTGCATATGACAAGTTTTAAAAAATACCGCCGCAAATCTAAAAAAATGTTTAAAATTCTCGTACTGATTTAAATTTTTATTACCCAAAAATACAATTTTTGCAAGCCAAATTTTCATCTAAAAAATAATATAGCTTGGAACAGTTTTATATAAGCGGTTGAACATGACAAGTTTTGAAAAATACCGCCGCAAACCGAAAAAAATGTTTAAAAATCTCGTACGGATTTAAATTTTTATTAACAAAAAATACGATTTTTGCAAGCTAAATTTCCATCTAAAAAATAATATAGCTTGCTGCAGTTTTTTATACGCGGTTGCATATAACAAGTTTTAAAAAAGACCGCCGCAAACCGAAAAAAATGTTTATAATTCTCGTACTGATTTAAATTTTTATTAACTAAAAATACGATTTTTGCAAGCAAAATTTCCATCAAAAAAATAGTATAGCTTGCTGCAATTCTATATACGCGGGTGCATATGACAAGTTTTAAAAAAGACCGCCGCAAACCAAAATAAAATGTTTAAAATTCTCGTACTGATTTAAATTTTTATTAACCAAAAATACAAATTTTGCAAGCCAAAATTCTATCTAAAAAATAATATAGCTTGCTGCAGTTCTATATACGTGGTTAAACATGACAAGTTTTGAAAAATACCGCCGCAAACCGAAAAAAATGTTTAAAATTCTCGTACTGATTTAAATTTTTATTTACCAAAATGACAATTTTTGCAAGCCAAATTTTCATCTAAAAAATAATATAGCTTGCTACAGTTCTATATACGCGGTTCCATATGACAAGTTTTAAAAAAGACCGCCGCAAACCGAAAAAAATGTTTAAAATTCTCGTACTGATTTAAATTTTTATTAACCAATAATACAATTTTTGCAAGCCAAATTTCCATCTAAAAAATAATATAACTTGCTGCAGTTCTATATACGTGGTTAAACATGACAATTTTTAAAAAATACCGCCGCAAACCGAAAAAAATGTTTAAAATTCTCGTACTGATTTAAATTTTTATTAACCAAAAGGACAATTTTTGCAAGCCAAAATTCTATCTAAAAAATAATATAGCTTGCTGCAGTTCTATATACGTGGTTGAACATGACAAGTTTTGAAAAATACCGCCGCAAACCGAAAAAAATGTTTAAAATTCTCGTACTGAATTAAATTTTTATTAACCAAAATGACAATTTTTGCAAGCCAAATTTTTATCTAAAAAATATTATAGCTTGCTACAGTTCTATATACGCGGTTGCATATGACAAGTTTTAAAAAAGACTGCCGCAAACCGAAAAAAATGTTTAAAATTCTCGTACTGATTTAAATTTTTATTAACTAAAAATACAATTTTTGCAAGCCAAAATTCTTTCTAAAAAATAATATAGCTTGCTGCAATTCTATATACGCGGTTGCATATGACAAGTTTCTAAAAAAACCGCCGCAAACCAAAAAAAATGTTTAAAATTCTCGTACTGATTTAAATTTTTATTAACCAAAAATACAAATTTTGCCAGCCAAAATTCTATCTAAAAAATAATATAGCTTGCTGCAGTTCTATATACGTGGTTAAACATGACAAGTTTTAAAAAAGACCGCCGCAAACCGACAAAAATGTTTAAAATTCTCGTACTGATTTAAATTTTTATTAACCAATAATACAATTTTTGCAAGCCAAATTTCTATCTAAAAAATAATATAGCTTGCTGCAGTTCTATATACGTGGTTAAACATGACAAGTTTTGAAAAATACCGCCGCAAACCGAAAAAAATGTTTAAAATTCTCGTACTGATTTAAATTTTTATTAACCAAAATGACAATTTTTGCAAGCCAAATTTTCATCTAAAAAATAACATAGCTTGCTACAGTTCTACATACGCAGTTGCATATGACAAGTTTTAAAAAAGACCGCCGCAAACCGACAAAAATGTTTAAAATTCTCGTACTGATTTAAATTTTTATTAACCAATAATACAATTTTTGCAAGCCAAATTTCCATCTAAAAAATAATATAACTTACTGCAGTTCTATATACGTGGTTGAACATGACAAGTTTTAAAAAATACTGCCGCAAACCGAAAAAAATGTTTAAAATTCTCGTACTGATTTAAACTTTTATTAACCAAAAATAAAAATTTTGCAAGCCAAATTTCCATCAAAAAAATAGTATAGCTTGCTGCAGTTTTATATACGCGGATCTATAAGACAAGTTCTAAAAAATACCGCCGCAAACCAAAAAAAATGTTTTAAATTCTCGTACTGATTTAAATTTTTATTAAACAAAAATACGATTTTTTCAAGCCTAATTTTCATCTAAAAAATAATATAGCTTGCTGCAAGTCTATATACGCGGTTGCATATAACAAGTTTTAAAAAAGACAACCGCAAACCGAAAAAATGGTTAAAATTCTCGTATTGATTTAAATTTGTATTAACCAAAAGTACAAGTTTTGCAAGCCAAATTTTCATCTAAAAAATAATATAGCTGGCTGCAGTTCTATATACGCGGTTGATCATGACAAGTTTTAAAAAATACCGCCGCAAACCGATTTTTTTTTTAATATTCTCGTACTGATTTATAATTTTATTAACCAAAAATACAAATTTTGCAAGGCAAATTTTCATCTAAAAAATAATATAGCTTGCTGCAGTTCTATATACGCGGTTGAACATGACAAGTTTTGAAAAATACGGCCGCAAACCGAAAAAAATGTTTAAAATTCTCGTACTGATTTAAATTTTTATTAATCAAAAATACGATTTTTGCAAGCTAAATTTTCATCTAAAAAATAATATAGCTTGCTGCAGTTCTTTATACGCGGTTGCATATAACAAGTTTTAAAAAAAGACCGCCGCAAACCGAAAAAAATGTTTAAAATTCTCGTACTGATTTAAATTTTTATTAACTAAAAATACGATTTTTGCAAGCAAAATTTCCATAAAAAAAATAGTATAGCTTGCTGCAATTCTATATACGCGGTTGCATATGACAAGTTTAAAAAAAAACTGCCGCAAACCAAAAAAAATGTTTAAAATTCTCGTACTGATTTAAATTTTTATTAACCAAAAATACAAATTTTGCAAGCCAAAATTCTATCTAAAAAATAATATAGCTTGCTGCAGTTCTATATACATGGTTAAACATGACAAGTTTTTAAAAATACCGCCGCAAACCGAAAAAAATGTTTAAAATTCTCGTACTGATTTAAATTTTTATTAACCGAAAATACGATTTTTGCAAGCCAAATTTTTATCTAAAAAATAATATAGCTTGAAACAGTTTTATATAAGCGGTTCAACATGACAAGTTTTGAAAAATACCGCCGCAAACCGAAAAAAATGTTTAAAAATCTCGTACTGATTTAAATTTTTATTAACTAAAAATTCGATTTTTGCAAGCTAAATTTCCATCTAAAAAATAATATAGCTTGCTGCAGTTCTATATACGTGGTTGCATATAACAAGTTTTAAAAAAAACCGCCGCAAACCAAAAAAAATGTTTAAAATTCTCGTACTGATTTAAATTTTTATTAACCAAAAATACGATTTTTGCAAGCCAAAGTTCCATCTAAAAAATAATATAGCTTGCTGCAGTTCTATATACGCGGTTGCATATGACAAGTTTTAAAAAAGATCGCCGCAAACCGAAAAAAATGTTTAATATTCTCGTACTGATTTAAATTTTTATTAACCAAAATGACAATTTTTGCAAGCCAAATTTTTATCTAAAAAATTATATAGCTTGCTACAGTTCTATATGCGCGGTTGCATATGACAAGTTTTAAAAAATACCGCCGCAAATCGAAAAAAATGTTTAAAATTCTCGTACTGATTTAAATTTTTATTACCCAAAAATACAATTTTTGCAAACCAAATTTTCATCTAAAAAATAATATAGCTTGCAACAGTTTTATATAAGCGGTTGAACATGACAAGTTTTGAAAAATACCGCCGCAAACCGAAAAAAATGTTTAAAAATCTCGTACGGATTTAAATTTTTATTAACCAAAAATACGATTTTTGCAAGCTAAATTTCCATCTAAAAAATAATATAGCTTTCTGCAGTTTTTTATACGCGGTTGCATATAACAAGTTTTAAAAAAGACCGCCGCAAACCGAAAAAAATGTTTATAATTCTCGTACTGATTTAAATTTTTATTAACTAAAAATACGATTTTTGCAAGCAAAATTTCCATCAAAAAAATAGTATAGCTTGCTGCAATTCTATATACGCGGGTGTATATGACAAGTTTTAAAAAAGACCGCCGCAAACCAAAATAAAATGTTTAAAATTCTCGTACTGATTTAAATTTTTATTAACCAAAAATACAAATTTTGCAAGCCAAAATTTTATCTAAAAAATAATATAGCTTGCTGCAGTTCTATATACGTGGTTAAACATGACAAGTTTTGAAAAATACCGCCGCAAACCGAAAAGAATGTTTAAAATTCTCGTACTGATTTAAATTTTTATTAACCAAAATGACAATTTTTGCAAGCCAAATTTTCATCTAAAAAATAATATAGCTTGCTACAGTTCTATATACGCGGTTGCATATGACAAGTTTTAAAAAAGACCGCCGCAAACCGAAAAAAATGTTTAAAATTCTCGTACTGATTTAAATTTTTATTAACCAATAATACAATTTTTGCAAGCCAAATTTCCATCTAAAAAATAATATAACTTGCTGCAGTTCTATATACGTGGTTAAACATGACAATTTTTAAAAAATACCGCCGCAAACCGAAAAAAATGTTTAAAATTCTCGTACTGATTTAAATTTTTATTAACCAAAAGGACAATTTTTGCAAGCCAAAATTCTATCTAAAAAATAATATAGCTTGCTGCAGTTCTATATACGTGGTTGAACATGACAAGTTTTGAAAAATACCGCCGCAAACCGAAAAAAATGTTTAAAATTCTCGTACTGAATTAAATTTTTATTAACCAAAATGACAATTTTTGCAAGCCAAATTTTTATCTAAGAAATAATATAGCTTGCTACAGTTCTATATACGCGGTTGCATATGACAAGTTTTAAAAAAGACTGCCGCAAACCGAAAAAAATGTTTAAAATTCTCGTACTGATTTAAATTTTTATTAACTAATAATACAATTTTTGCAAGCCAAACTTCTATCTAAAAAATAATATAGCTTGCTGCAATTCTATATACGCGGTTGCATATGACAAGTTTTTAAAAAAACCGCCGCAAACCAAAAAAAATGTTTAAAATTCTCGTACTGATTTAAATTTTTATTAACCAAAAATACAAATTTTGCCAGCCAAAATTCTATCTAAAAAATAATATAGCTTGCTGCAGTTCTATATACGTGCTTAAACATGACAATTTTTGAAAAATACCGCCGCAAACCGAAAAAAATGTTTAAAATTCTCGTACTGATTTAAATTTTTATTAACCAAAATGACAATTTTTGCAAGCCAAATTTTCATCTAAAAAATAATATAGCTTGCTACAGTTCTACATACGCAGTTGCATATGACAAGTTTTAAAAAAGACCGCCGCAAACCGACAAAAATGTTTAAAATTCTCGTACTGATTTAAATTTTTATTAACCAATAATACAATTTTTGCAAGCCAAATTTCCATCTAAAAAATAATATAACTTACTGCAGTTCTATATACGTGGTTGAACATGACAAGTTTTAAAAAATACTGCCGCAAACCGAAAAAAATGTTTAAAATTCTCGTACTGATTTAAACTTTTATTAACCAAAAATAAAAATTCTGCAAGCCAAATTTCCATCAAAAAAATAGTATAGCTTGCTGCAGTTTTATATACGCGGTTCTATAAGACAAGTTCTAAAAAATACCGCCGCAAACCAAAAAAAAATGTTTTAAATTCTCGTACTGATTTAAATTTTTATTAACCAAAAATACGATTTTTTCAAGCCTAATTTTCATCTAAAAAATAATATAGCTTGCTGCAGGTCTATATACGCGGTTGCATATAACAAGTTTTAAAAAAGACAACCGCAAACCGAAAAAAATGTTTAAAATTCTCGTATTGATTTAAATTTGTATTAACCAAAAGTACAAGTTTTGCAAGCCAAATTTTCATCTAAAAAATAATATAGCTGGCTGCAGTTCTATATACGCGGTTGATCATGACAAGTTTTAAAAAATACCGCCGCAAACCGATTTTTTTTTTTTAATATTCTCGTACTGATTTAAAATTTTATTAACCAAAAATACAAATTTTGCAAGCCAAATTTTCATCTAAAAAATAATATAGCTTGCTGCAGTTCTATATACGCGGTTGCATATAACAAGTTTTAAAAAAAACTGCCGCAAACCAAAAAAAATGTTTAAAATTCTCGTACTGATTTAAATTTTTATTAACCAAAAATACAAATTTTGCAAGCCAAAATTCTATCTAAAAAATAATATAGCTTGCTGCAGTTCTATATACATGGTTAAACATGACAAGTTTTGAAAAATACCGCCGCAAACCGAAAAAAATGTTTAAAATTCTCGTACTGATTTAAATTTTTATTAACCGAAAATACGATTTTTGCAAGCCAAATTTTTATCTAAAAAATAATATAGCTTGAAACAGTTTTATATATGCGGTTTAACATGACAAGTTTTGAAAAATACCGCCGCAAACCGAAAAAAATGTTTAAAAATCTCGTACGGATTTAAATTTTTATTAACTAAAAATTCAATTTTTGCAAGCTAAATTTCCATCTAAAAAATAAGATAGCTTGCTGCAGTTCTATATACATGGTTGCATATAACAAGTTTTAAAAAAAACCACCGCAAACCAAAAAAAAAGTTTAAAATTCTCGTACTGATTTAAATTTTTATTAACCAAAAATACGATTTTTGCAAGCTAAATTTCCATCTAAAAAATAATATAGCTTGCTGCAGATCTATATACGCGGTTGCATATAACAAGTTTTAAAAAAGACCGCCGCAAACCGATTTTTTTTTTTTAAATTCTCGTACTGATTTAAATTTTTATTAACCAAAAATACGATTTTTGCAAGCTAAATTTCCATCTAAACAATAATATAGCTTGCTGCAGTTCTATATACGCAGTTGCATATAACAAGTTTTAAAAAAGACAACCGCAAACCGAATTTTTTGTTTAAAATTCTCTTACTGATTTAAATTTGTATTAACCAAAAATACGATTTTTGCAAGCTAAATTTCTATCTAAAAAATAATATAGCTTGCTGCAGTTTTATATACGCGGTTGCATATGACAAAATTAGAAAAAGACTGCCGCAAACCGAATTTTTTTTTTAAATTTTCGTACTGATTTAAATTTTTATTAACCAAAAATACGATTTTTGCAAGCCAAAATTTTATCTAAAAATAATATAGCTTGCAGCAGTTCTATACGCGCGGTTGTACATGACAAGTTTTGAAAAATACCGCCGCAAACCGAAAAAAATGTTTAAAATTCTCGTACTGATTTAAATTTTTATTAACCAAAAATACGATTTTTGCAAGCCAAATTTTTATATAAAAAATAATATAGCTTGCTGCAGTTCTATATACGCGGTTGCATATGACAAGTTTAGAAAAAGAACGCCGCAAACCAAAAAAATGTTTAAAATTTTCGTACTGATTTAAATTTTTAATAACCAAAAACACGATTTTTGCAAGCCAAAATTTTATCTAAAAATAATATAGCTTGCAGCAATTCTATATACGTGGTTGTACATGACAAGTTTTAAAAAGTAAGGCCGCAAACCAAAAAAAATGTTTAAAATTTTTGTACTGATTTAAATTTTTATTAACTAAAAATACGATATTTGCAAGCTAAATTTTTATCTAAAAAATAATATAGCTTGCTGCAGTTCCTATATACGCGGTTGTATACAACAAGTTTTAAAAAAGACCGCCGCAAACCAAAAAAAAATGTTTAAAATTCTCGCTTTGATTTAAACTTTTATTTACCAAAAATACGATTTGTGCAAACTAAATTTTTATCTAAAAAGTAATATAGCTTGCTACAGTTCTATATACGCGGTTGTATATAACAAGTTTTAAAAAAGACCGCCGCAAACCGAAAAAAATGTTTAAATTCTTGTACTGATTTAAATTTTTATTAACTAAAAATACGTTTTTTGCAAGCCAAATTTTCATCAAAAAAATAGTATAGTTTGCTGCAGTTTTATATACGCGGTTTTATAAGACAAGTTCTGAAAAATACCGCCGGAAACCAAAAAAAAATGTTTTAAATTCTCGTACTGATTTAAATTTTTATTAACTAAAAATACGATTTTTGCAAGCCTAATTTTCATCTAAAAAATAATATAGCTTGCTGCAGGTCTATATACGCGGTTGCATATGACAAGTTTTAAAAAAGACCGCCGCAAACCGAAAAAAATATTTAAAATTGTCGTACTGATTTAAATTTTTATTAACCAAAAATACAAATTTTGCAAGCCAAAATTCTATCTAAAAAATAATATAGCTTGCTGCAGTTCTATATACATGGTTAAACATGACAAGTTTTGAAAAATACCGCCGCAAACCGAAAAAAATGTTTAAAATTCTCGTACTGATTTAAATTTTTATTAACCAAAAATACGATTTTTGCAAGCCAAAGTTCCATCTAAAAAATAATATAAGTTGCTGCAGTTCTATATACGCGGTTGCATATGACAAGTTTTAAAAAAGATCGCCGCAAACCGAAAAAATGTTTAATATTCTCGTACTGATTTAAATTTTTATTAACCGAAAATACGATTTTTGCAAGCCAAATTTTTATGTAAAAAATAATATAGCTTGCAACAGTTCTATATAAGCGATTCAACATGACAAGTTTTGAAAAATACCGCCGCAAACCGAAAAAAATGTTTAAAAATCTCGTACGGATTTAAATTTTTATTAACTAAAAATTCGATTTTTGCAAGCTAAATTTCCATCTAAAAAACAATATAGCTTGCTGCAGTTTTATATACGCGGTTGAACATGACAAGTTTTGAAAAATACCGCCTCAAACCGAAAAAAATGTTTAAAATTCTCGCTTTGATTTAAACTTTTATTTACCAAAAATACAATTTGTGCAAACTAAATTTTCATATAAAAAGTAATATAGCTTGCTACAGTTCTATATACGCGGTTGTATATAACAAGTTTTAAAAAAGACCGCCGCAAACCGAAAAAAATGTTTAAATTCTTGTACTGATTTATATTTTTATTAACTAAAAGTACGATTTTTGCAAGCCAAATTTTCATCAAAAAAATAGTATAGTTTGCTGCAGTTTTATATACGCGGTTTTATAAAACAAGTTCTGAAAAATACCGCCGGAAACCAAAAAAAAATGTTTTAAATTCTCGTACTGATTTAAATTTTTATTAACTAAAAATACGATTTTTGCAAGCCTAATTTTCATCTAAAAAATAATATAGCTTGCTGCAGGTCTATATACGCGGTTGCATATGACAAGTTTTAAAAAAGACCGCCGCAAACCGAAAAAAATATTTAAAATTGTCGTACTGATTTAAATTTTTATTAACCGAAAATACGATTTTTGCAAGCCAAATTTCCATCTAAAAAATAATATAGCTTGCTGCAGTTTTATATACGCGGTTGCATATGACAAGTTTAGAAAAAGACCGCCGCAAACCGAAAAAAATGTTAAAAATTCTCGTACTGATTTAAATTTTTATTAACCAAAATACGATTTTTGCAAGCTAAATTTTCATCTAAACATTAATATAGCTTGCTGCAGTTCTATATACGCAGTTGCATATAACAAGTTTTAAAAAAGACAACCGCAAACCGATTTTTTTTTTTAATTCTCTTACTGATTTAAATTTGTATTAACCAAAAATACGATTTTTGCAAGCTAAATTTCTATCTAAAAAATAATATAGCTTGCTCCAGTTTTATATACGCGGTTGCATATGACAAGTTTAGAAAAAGACTGCCGCAAACCGAATTTTTTTTTTAAATTTTCGTACTGATTTAAATTTTTATTAACCAAAAATACGATTTTTGCAAGCCAAAATTTTATCTAAAAATAATATAGCTTGCAGCAGTTCTATATACGCGGTTGTACATGACAAGTTTTGAAAAATACCGCCGCAAACCGAAAAAAATGTTTAAAATTCTCGTACTGATTTAAATTTTTATTAACCAAAAATACGATTTGTGCAAACTAAATTTTCATCTAAAAAGTAATATAGCTTGCTACAGTTCTATATACGCGGTTGTATATAACAAGTTTTAAAAGAGACCGCCGCAAACCGAAAAAAATGTTTAAATTCTTGTACTAATTTATATTTTTATTAACTAAAAATACGATTTTTGCAAGCCTAATTTTCATCTAAAAAATAATATAGCTTGCTGCAGGTCTATATACGCGGTTGCATATGACAAGTTTTAAAAAAGACCGCCGCAAACCGAAAAAAATATTTAAAATTGTCGTACTCATTTAAATTTTTATTAACCAAAAATACGATTTTTGCAAGCCAAATTTCCAAAAAAAAAATAATATAGCTTGCTGCAGTTCTATATACGCGGTTGCATATGACAAGTTTAGAAAAAGACCGCCGCAAACCGAAAAAAATGTTAAAAATTCTCGTACTGATTTAAATTTTTATTAACCAAAAATACGATTTTTGCAAGCTGAAATTTTATTTAAAAATAATATAGCTTGCAGCAGTTCTATTTACGCGGTTGTACATGACAAGTTTTAAAAAATAAGGCCGCAAACCAAAAAAAATGTTTAAAATCCTCGTACTGATTTAAATTTTTATTAACCAAAAATACAATTTTTACAAGCTAAATTTCTATCTAAAAAATAATATAGTTTGCTGCAGTTCTAAATACGCGGTTGTATATAACAAGTTTTAAAAAAGACCGCCGCAAACCAAAAAAAATGTTTAAAATTCTCGTACTGATTTAAATTTTTACTAACCAAAAATACAATTTTTGCAAGCCAAATTTTTATCTAAAAAACAATATAGCTTGCTGCAGTTCTATATACGCGGTTGAACATGACAAGTTTTGAAAAATACCGCCGCAAACCGAAAAAAATGTTTAAAAATCTCGTACGGATTTAAATTTTTATTAACAAAAAATACGATTTTTGCAAGCTAAATTTCCATCTAAAAAATAATATAGCTTGCTTCAGTTCTTTATACGCGGTTGCATATAACCAATTTTAAAAAAAGGCCGCCGCAAACCAAAAAAAATGTTTAAAATTCTCGTACTGATTTAAATTTTTATTAACCAAAAATACGATTTTTGCAAGCCAAATTTTTATATAAAAAATAATATAGCTTGCTGCAGTTCTATATACGCGGTTGCATATGACAAGTTTAGAAAAAGAACGCCGCAAACCAAAAAAAATGTTTAAAATTCTCGTACTGATTTAAATTTTTAATAACCAAAAACACGATTTTTGCAAGCCAAAATTTTATCTAAAAATAATATAGCTTGCAGCAATTCTATATACGTGGTTGTACATGACAAGTTTTGAAAAGTAAGGCCGCAAACCAAAAAAAATGTTTAAAATTTGTGTACTGATTTAAATTTTTATTAACGAAAAATACGATATTTGCAAGCTAAATTTTTGTCTAAAAAATAATATAGCTTGCTGCAGTTCTTATATACGCGGTTGTATATAACAAGTTTTAAAAAAGACCGCCGCAAACCAAAAAAAATGTTTAAAATTCTCGTATTGATTTAAATTTTTATTAACCAAAAATACAATTTTTACAAGCCAAATTTTTATCTAAAAAACAATATAGCTTGCTGCAGTTTTATATACGCGGTTGAACATGACAAGTTTTGAAAAATACCGCCTCAAACCGAAAAAAATGTTTAAAATTCTCGCTTTGATTTAAACTTTTATTTACCAAAAATACGATTTGTGCAAACTAAATTTTCATCTAAAAAGTAATATAGCTTGCTACAGTTCTATATACGCGGTTGTATATAACAAGTTTTAAAAAAGACCGCCGCAAACCGAAAAAAAATTTTAAATTCTTGTACTGATTTATATTTTTATTAACTAAAAATACGATTTTTGCAAGCCAAATTTTCATCAAAAAAATAGTATAGTTTGCTGCAGTTTTATATACGCGGTTTTATAAGACAAGTTCTAAAAAATACCGCCGGAAACCAAACAAAATGTTTTAAATTCTCGTACTGATATAAATTTTTATTAACTAAAAATACGATTTTTGCAAGCCTAATTTTCATCTACAAAATAATATAGCTTGCTGCAGTTCTATATACGCGGTTGCATATAACAAGTTTAGAAAAAGACCGCTGCAAACCGAAAAAAATGTTAAAAATTCTCGTACTGATTTAAATTTTTATTAACCAAAAATACGATTTTTGCAAGCTAAAATTTCATCTAAAAATAATATAGCTTGCAGCAGTTCTATTTACGCGGTTGTACATGACATGTTTTAAAAAATAAGGCTGCAAACCAAAAAAAATGTTTAAAATTCTCGTACTGATTTAAATTTTTATTAACCAAAAATACAATTTTTGCAAGCTAAATTTCTATCTAAAAAATAATATAGCTTGCTGCAGTTCTATATACGCGGTTGTATATAACAAGTTTTAAAAAAGACCGCCGCAAACCAAAAAAAATGTTTAATATTCTCGTACTGATTTAAATTTTTACTAACCAAAAATACAATTTTTGCAAGCCAAATTTTTATCTAAAAAACAATATAGCTTGCTGCAGTTCTATTTACGCGGTTGAACATGACAAGTTTTGAAAAATACCGCCGCAAACCAAAAAAAATATTTAAAAATCTCGTACGGATTTAAATTTTTATCAACAAAAAATACGATTTTTGCAAGCTAAATTTCTATCTAAAAAATAATATAGCTTGCTTCAGTTCTTTATACGCGGTTGCATATAACCAATTTTAAAAAAGGCCGCCGCAAACCGAAAAAACTGTTTAAAATTCTCGTACTGATTTAAATTTTTATTAACCAAAATGACAATTTTTGCAAGCCAAATTTTCATCTAAAAAATAATATAGTTTGCTACAGTTCTACATACGCAGTTGCATATGACAAGTTTTAAAAAAGACTGCCGCAAACCGACAAAAATGTTTAAAATTCTCGTACTGATTTAAATTTTTATTAACCAATAATACAATTTTTGCAAGCCAAATTTCCATCTAAAAAATAATATAACTTACTGCAGTTCTATATACGTGGTTGACATGACAAGTTTTAAAAAATACTGCCGCAAACCGAAAAAAATGTTTGAAATTCTCGTACTGATTTAAACTTTTATTAACCAAAAATAAAAATTTTGCAAGCCAAATTTCCATCAAAAAAATAGTATAGCTTGCTGCAGTTTTATATACGCGGTTCTGTAAGACAAGTTCTAAAAAATACCGCCGCAAACCAAAAAAAAAATGTTTTAAATTCTCGTACTGATTTAAATTTTTATTAACCAAAAATACGATTTTTTCAAGCCTAATTTTCATCTAAAAAATAATATAGCTTGCTGCAGGTCTATATACGCGGTTGCATATAACAAGTTTTAAAAAAGACAACCGCAAACCGAAACAAATGTTTAAAATTCTCGTATTGATTTAAATTTGTATTAACCAAAAGTACAAGTTTTGCAAGCCAAATTTTCATCTAAAAAATAATATAGCTGGCTGCAGTTCTATATACGCGGTTGATCATGACAAGTTTTAAAAAATACCGCCGCAAACCGATTTTTTTTTTTAATATTCTCGTACTGATTTAAAATTTTATTAACCAAAAATACAAATTTTGCAAGCCAAATTTTCATCTAAAAAATAATATAGCTTGCTGCAGTTCTATATACGCGGTTGAACATGACAAGTTTTGAAAAATACGGCCGCAAACGGAAAAAAATGTTTAAAATTCTCGTACTGATTTAAATTTTTATTAATCAAAAATACGATTTTTGCAAGCTAAATTTCCATCTAAAAAATAATATAGCTTGCTGGAATTCTATATACGCGGTTGCATATGACAAGTTTAAAAAAAAAACTGCCGCAAACCAAAAAAAATGTTTAAAATTCTCGTACTGATTTAAATTTTTATTAACCAAAAGTACAAATTTTGCAAGCCAAAATTCTATCTAATGTAGTAGATATATTTGAATTTAAATATGAAATAGAAGTTGTTTTGACTCTTCGGACTGTTGGTACGTCTTCGGGTAAGTTCGGGACTAAGTAGGAGAACGAAGGCCTGAACAAGGGCGAGCAAATTTGTAAGCAAGACGCAAGCGAGAGTTATCGAATAGAAGAAACAATTTGTAATTGAAACAGTAGTTTAATTTTCCTGACAACGAAATTAGAATCAACCCAACAGTCAACACCTTACAAATCAGAAGAGGGATAAGGCTTAATTGTCGCCAACAGTGAAGAACATTAGTGAATAATTAGTGGCCAAGTGCGTTGTATTAGAACTTTTCTTTGTGTTGGAACAAAATGGCGCTTCCTACGAAATTAAGTGAGGTTGATGGAATTGAAGATTCAATTGCGAGGGCTCCTTTAAGTGCTAGTCAAGCTTTATACAAGCTTGTATTTAGTGATAACTCTAGGCTCAATCGTCGCAAGTTATGTCGTTTCGGTGGTTTTGAGTACGCTGTTGGATCGGACTCATTTAATGAGAAAATCGTGGACGTTACAGGTCAGTTTACGTTGCCAAAATTAATTTCAATTTGTTCGATACTGAAATTGAAATCAGACGGGGACGTGAACATGTTAGCGAAGCGTATTTGTGCCGGTCTGTGTGATTTCGAACAGTTACAAGCCGAACGAGAAGAAGAAGAAGACGGCGACGAAGAAATCGACGATAGCGATGGTGAACAGGAATCGGTCGACGAAAGTGTATTACGGGTTGCAGCGCCTAAATTTACGATGACATTTAGAGACATGGAAGATTCGGTGCGCAAGTATAGTGGCGATGAATCTTATCCAATTGAGACGTGGGTGAGTGACTTTGAAGAAATAGCAACATTAATGGATTTGAATCAGTTGCAATGTCTGGTTTTTGCCAAAAAATCATTGACTGGTTTAGCAAAGCTTTTTGTACAAAGTCTAAGAGGCATTACGACGTGGAAACAATTGAAAGCTGAATTACTGAAAGAATTCGAGAAGAAAGTTAACAGCGCCGAAATTCATCAAACATTAAGCAAGCGGAAAATGCTTAAGGAAGAGTCGACACAAGAATATCTATTGAAAATGCGTGAATTAGCTGCAAGAAGCAACATCGAAGAAGAAGCAGTGGTGCAATATGTTATTGACGGGATTGTGGATGATATGGAAAACAAGTTGTCATTGTATGAAGCTAGTACGTTTGACCACTTGAAGAAAAAATTAGAAGTGTACGAGAAAGTGAAGAAATCGCGTGTTCAGATTCGAGGCGGGATGAACAAACCGGATTTCAGAAGAAATCAAGAGAGGAACAATTCGGCAGCGAGCTCATCACGATATAAGTCAAGCAGCACAAGTGAAGGAAGGACGGAGGTCCGAAGATGTTTCAATTGTAATGAGGTTGGACATTTTTCAACATCTTGTTCAAAGCCAAAACGACAAAAGGGTAGTTGTTATTTATGTGGTGAAATGGGACATAAGAAAGAGGACTGTCCCAAGAAAAATAGAGGGGCTACATCAACGCAATTAGTAGAACCAGCGGTAGTTAACAAACTTCTACCGGAATACAAGGTAGAAATACAACTTGATGTAGGCAAGTTTTTAGCTGTTTTAGATACTGGCAGTCCGATTTCTTTGTTGAGCAATGATCTAATTCCGGACGAACATCCACTGGAACCATATGTTGAGACAAACCACTTTCAAGGCATTAATGGAGAGAAGATTAACATATTGGGTAAATTGTATCAAAATGTTCTTATCAATAATGAAGGTTCTATTCCTATTTTATTTTATGTTGTGCCTCCGAGCACTATGTTTAACGAATGTTTATTAGGTAGAGACTTTATTGCAAATGATAAAATTAATGTGACATTTGGTAAAGAAGTAGTGATTAAATTTGAAGAACCGATTGTGAATTTCCCTTCAGAAATTCTGAATATTAATGTTACGGGCGAATTATCGCAAACAAATTTAGTTATTAATCCGGAATTGACATGGGAGGTTCACAATGAGATCGAAAAAATTATAAATGAGGTATATTATAGCGATAGGAAACCTGATAAACCAGATACCGAGTTAGAGCTGAGACTTCAGGTTAGAGATGATTCACCGATATATTTTGTTAGGCCGACGCGTTTATCTATTGAGGAAAAACAAGCTGTAAAAGGCATTATTGATGATTTATTAGAGCGAGATATTATTAAGCCAAGTGATTCTCAATATAGTAGTCGTATCGTATTAGTCAAAAAAAAATGTGGCAAATATAGAATGGCCGTGGATTATAGAGAATTGAATAAATTAACTACACGTGATGTGTACCCAATTCCGAACATAGATGATCAGATTGATAATTTAAAAGGCAAAGTTTACTTCACGAAATTAGATCTGAAAGACGCATTTCACAACATAAAACTTAGTTCAGATTCCACCAAATACACTTCTTTTGTGACTTATTTAGGACAATTTGAGTATACACGAATGCCATTTGGCCTTACTAATGGTAGTTCATTCTTTATGAGATTTATCAATAGTGCTTTTCGTAAATTACTGAATGAAAATAAGATTCAGATATATTTAGATGACATTATGATAGCGACAAGAACTATTGAAGAAAATCTATCGATATTGAAAGAAGTATTAGAAATTATAATTCGAAATTGTTTGGAACTGAAATTTCAAAAATGTGAATTTTATTTACGAAAGTTAATTATCTAGGATATTGTAATTCAAGTGAGGGAATTAGCCCTAATAAGGAAAATGTTACAGTAATTGAAAATTATCCTGTACCGCGAAATAATAAAGAGTTACATAGTTTTATCGGATTGATATCATATTTTCGGAAGTTTGTAGATCAATTTGCTATTTTAGCCAAACCCCTTACCGAGTTATTAAAGTCTAAAGCGGAATTTATTTGGTCAGTAGATGCGCAAACATGTTTTGAAAAAATGAAAGCAATATTAACAGCACCACCAATTCTTGCGATATATTCACCTAAAGCTGAGACGGAATTGCACTGTGACGCTAGTTCACATGGATATGGTTCGATCTTAATGCAAAGACAAGACGATAACAAGTTTCATCCGATATTTTTCTTTAGTAAGAGAACAACCGCATATGAATCTCGTTATCACAGTTTTGAACTCGAAGCACTGGCAGTCGTTTATTCATTAGAACGTTTTCGGGTTTATCTACAGGGCATAACATTTAAGATCGTGACAGATTGTAACAGTTTGAAGCAAACTCTTGAGAAAAGGGACATCAATCCCAGAATTATGAGGTGGGCTTTGATTTTACGAAACTATCAGTACACATTAGAGCATCGTAAAAGCGAGCGGATGAAGCATGCGGATGCACTCAGTCGGGAATTCAGTATTTTGATAATAACAGAAAATAGTTTTGAGAGAAATTTAGCAATTTTACAGGATGTAGATCCAGAAATTTTAGATATTAAAAAGAACTTAGAAGAACGCGAGCACACTTATTATGAGCTAAACAACGGATTAGTTTATCGAAAGAAGGGAAATAATTTATTATTTTATGTTCCTAGTTCTATGCAGGACAATGTAATTAAGGGTTGTCATGAACAAATTGCACATCAAGGTGTAAACAAGACAGTAAAACATGTATCAAGATTGTATTGGTTTCCAGAGTTGAAAAGAAAGACACAAGATTTTATATCTAATTGTTTTAAATGTATTACATATGCAACGCGAATGAATCGTGCAGAAGGGAAGTTGCATTGCATTGATAAGGGAGTTGTTCCATTTTATACAATTCATATTGATCATTATGGACCATTAGAAAAATCGGGAAATAGGCATAAGTATGTATTTGAAATTATAGATGGGTTTACTAAATTTGTTAAACTTTATGCGTGTGTGTCAACGGGAGTAGATGAGGTTATAAAAAATCTTAACAATTACTTTGCAAATTACAGTAAGCCAAAGAGATTAATATCTGATAGAGGGTCTGCATTTACTTCTAGTAAATTTAAAGAATTTATGATTAAAAATAATGTTCAACACATTTTAATTGCCACCGGTACTCCTCAATCAAACGGTCAAATAGAGAGGATAAATCGTAGATTAGGGCAAATGATTCCTTCAATGATGAAAAGTCCAGCAACATGGGATAAAGCGTTGACAGAAATTGAATTCGGTATTAACAATTCCATTAATCGATCAACGGGCAAATCTCCAGCTAAATTATTGTTTGGTGTAGAACAAATAGGTAGTATGACCGATGAATTAAGTCAGATTTTAATAGAGCAGGTAGATGAAGAACGCGATTTAGGGAAAATTAGGCAGGAAGCAGCCGATAAGAATGTGAAAGCTAATGCATATAATATTGAATGTTATAACAAAAAACATAAAGACCCAGTTAAGTATAAAAAAGGAGATTATGTAATGTTAAAAAATGTTGATGTGACACCAGGTGTTAACAAGAAACTTATACCTAAATTTAAGGGTCCTTATGTTATAAAAGAGATTTTGGATAACGATAGATACGCAGTAACCGAGCCAATAGGACAGCAATTAACACAAATTCCTTATGAGGGGATATGTTCACCTAATAACATGGAAAGGTGGGTTAGTTCGGATTTGGAGTCTCGGTAATGGTCGAGCGATCTGGTTTATTTTAAAATTTAGGTTAAAGTTGATATTGTTAGACAGAAGACATGTTATTTTGAAATGGTCATGCATTTAGAAATTATGTTAATTATGAACTTATGATTTATGATTCTTTTGTTTATGTTTAGACAACAAAAATTAGGGTTAGAACTTTATGGTGAATTTATGCTTATGTATTATACACATTATGAATCTTATGTTTCGATATTATGAGATAATTTAGCACATTTGTTAAACAATATTATTTACTGGTATCAATTGCCAAGAATATATGTTACATTCCATTAATTGACTTATGTTAATATAATACTTAAATCTTTTGTAGAATTAGTTAGTAATTAAGATAAGCTTGAGGGCAAGCTAATAGTCAGGAAGGGCCGAACTGTAGTAGATATATTTGAATTTAAATATGAAATAGAAGTTGTTTTGACTCTTCGGACTGTTGGTACGTCTTCGGGTAAGTTCGGGACTAAGTAGGCGGTTCAACATGACAAGTTTTGAAAAATACAGCCGCAAACCGAAAAAAATGTTTAAAAATCTCGTACGGATTTAAATTTTTATTAACTAAAAATTCGATTTTTGCAAGCTAAATTTCCATCTAAAAAATAATATAGCTTGCTGCAGTTCTATATACGTGGTTGCATATAACAAGTTTTAAAAAAAACCGCCGCAAACCAAAAAAAATGTTTAAAATTCTCGTACTGATTTAAATTTTTATTAACCAAAAATACGATTTTTCCAAGCCAAAGTTCCATCTAAAAAATAATATAGCTTGCTGCAGTTCTATGTACGCGGTTGCATATGACAAGTTTTAAAAAAGATCGCCGCAAACCGAAAAAAATGTTCAATATTCTCGTACTGATTTAAATTTTTATTAACCGAAAATACGATTTTTGCAAGCCAAATTTTTATCTAAAAAATAATATAGCTTGCAACAGTTCTATATAAGGGGTTCAACATGACAAGTTTTGAAAAATACCGCCGCAAACCGAAAAAAATGTTTAAAAATCTCGTAAGGATTTAAATTTTTATTAACTAAAAATTCGATTTTTGCAAGCTAAATTTCTATCTGAAAAATAATATAGCTTGCTGCAGTTCTATATACGCGGTTGCATATAACAAGTTTTAAAAAAGACCGCCGCAAACCGAAAAAAATTTTTAAAATTCTCGTACTGATTTAAATTTTTATTAACCAAAAAGACAGTTTTTGCAATCCAAATTTTTAACTAAACAATAATTTAGCTTGCTGCAGTTTTATATACGCGGTTGAACATGACAAGTTTTGAAAAAAACCGCCACAAACCGAAAAAAATGTTTAAAATTCTCGTACTGATTTAAATTTTTATTAACCCAAAATACGATTTTTGCAAGCTAAATTTCCATCTAAAAAATAATATAGCTTGCTGCAGTTCTATATACGCGGTTGCATATAACAAGTTTTAAAAAAGACCGCCGCAAACCGATCTTTTTTTTTAAATTCTCGTACTGATTTAAATTTTTATTAACCAAAAATACGATTTTTGCAAGCTAAATTTCCATCTAAACAATAATATAGCTTGCTGCAGTTCTATATACGCAGTTGCATATAACAAGTTTTAAAAAAGACAACCGCAAACCGATTTTTTTTTAAAATTCTCTTACTGATTTAAATTTGTATTAACCAAAAATACGATTTTTGCAAGCTAAATTTCTATCTAAAAAATAATATAGCTTGCTGCAGTTTTATATACGCGGTTGCATATGACAAAATTAGAAAAAGACTGCCGCAAACCGAATTTTTTTTTTAAATTTTCGTACTGATTTAAATTTTTATTAACCAAAAATACGATTTTTGCAAGCCTAATTTTCATCTAAAAAATAATATAGCTTGCTGCAGGTCTATATACGCGGTTGCATATGACAAGTTTTAAAAAAGACCGCCGCAAACCGAAAAAAATATTTAAAATTGTCGTACTGATTTAAATTTTTATTAACCAAAAATACAAATTTTGCAAGCCAAAATTCTATCTAAAAAATAATATAGCTTGCTGCAGTTCTATATACATGGTTAAACATGACAAGTTTTGAAAAATACCGCCGCAAACCGAAAAAAATGTTTAAAATTCTCGTACCGATTTAAATTTTTATTAACCGAAAATACGATTTTTGCAAGCCAAATTTTCATCTAAAAAATAACATAGCTTGCAACAGTTCTATATAAGCGGTTCAACATGACAAGTTTTGAAAAATACCGCCGCAAACCGAAAAAAATGTTTAAAAATCTCGTACGGATTTAAAACTGAAAATTCGATTTTTGCAAGCTAAATTTTCATCTAAAAAATAATATAGCTTGCTGCAGTTCTATATACGCGGTTGCATATAACAAGTTTAAAAAAAAACCGCCGCAAACCAAAAAAAAATGTTTAAAATTCTCGTACTGATTTAAATTTTTATTAACCAAAAATACGATTTTTGCAAGCCAAAGTTCCATCTAAAAAATAATATAAGTTGCTGCAGTTCTATATACGCGGTTGCATATGACAAGTTTTAAAAAAGATCGCCGCAAACCGAAAAAATGTTTAATATTCTCGTACTGATTTAAATTTTTATTAACCGAAAATACGATTTTTGCAAGCCAAATTTTTATGTAAAAAATAATATAGCTTGCAACAGTTCTATATAAGCGATTCAACATGACAAGTTTTGAAAAATACCGCCGCAAACCGAAAAAAATATTTAAAAATCTCGTACGGATTTAAATTTTTATTAACTAAAAATTCGATTTTTGCAAGCTAAATTTCCATCTAAAAAACAATATAGCTTGCTGAAGTTTTATATACGCGGTTGAACATGACAAGTTTTGAAAAATACCGCCTCAAACCGAAAAAAATGTTTAAAATTCTCGCTTTGATTTAAACTTTTATTTACCAAAAATACAATTTGTGCAAACTAAATTTTCATATAAAAAGTAATATAGCTTGCTACAGTTCTATATACGCGGTTGTATATAACAAGTTTTAAAAAAGACCACCGCAAACCGAAAAAAATGTTTAAATTCTTGTACTGATTTATATTTTTATTAACTAAAAATACGATTTTTGCAAGCCAAATTTTCATCAAAAAAATAGTATAGTTTGCTGCAGTTTTATATACGCGGTTTTATAAAACAAGTTCTGAAAAATACCGCCGGAAACCAAAAAAAAATGTTTTAAATTCTCGTACTGATTTAAATTTTTATTAACTAAAAATACGATTTTTGCAAGCCTAATTTTCATCTAAAAAATAATATAGCTTGCTGCAGGTCTATATACGCGGTTGCATATGACAAGTTTTAAAAAAGACCGCCGCAAACCGAAAAAAATATTTAAAATTGTCGTACTGATTTAAATTTTTATTAACCAAAAATACGATTTTTGCAAGCCAAATTTCCATCTAAAAAATAATATAGCTTGCTGCAGTTCTATATACGCGGTTGCATATGACAAGTTTAGAAAAAGACCGCCGCAAACCGAAAAAAATGTTAAAAATTCTCGTACTGATTTAAATTTTTATTAACCAAAATACGATTTTTGCAAGCTAAATTTTCATCTAAACATTAATATAGCTTGCTGCAGTTCTATATACGCAGTTGCATATAACAAGTTTTAAAAAAGACAACCGCAAACCGATTTTTTTTTTAAATTCTCTTACTGATTTAAATTTGTATTAACCAAAAATACGATTTTTGCAAGCTAAATTTCTATCTAAAAAATAATATAGCTTGCTGCAGTTTTATATACGCGGTTGCATATGACAAGTTTAGAAAAAGACTGCCGCAAACCGAATTTTTTTTTTAAATTTTCGTACTGATTTAAATTTTTATTAACCAAAAATACGATTTTTGCAAGCCAAAATTTTATCTAAAAATAGTATAGCTTGCAGCAGTTCTATATACGCGGTTGTACATGACAAGTTTTGAAAAATACCGCCGCAAACCGAAAAAAATGTTTAAAATTCTCGTACTGATTTAAATTTTTATTAACCAAAAATACGATTTGTGCAAACTAAATTTTCATCTAAAAAGTAATATAGCTTGCTACAGTTCTATATACGCGGTTGTATATAACAAGTTTTAAAAAAGACCGCCGCAAACCGAAAAAAATGTTTAAATTCTTGTACTAATTTATATTTTTATTAACTAAAAATACGATTTTTGCAAGCCTAATTTTCATCTAAAAAATAATATAGCTTGCTGCAGGTCTATATACGCGGTTGCATATGACAAGTTTTAAAAAAAACCGCCGCAAACCGAAAAAAATATTTAAAATTGTCGTACTCATTTAAATTTTTATTAACCAAAAATACGATTTTTGCAAGCCAAATTTCCAAAAAAAAAATAATATAGCTTGCTGCAGTTCTATATACGCGGTTGCATATGACAAGTTTAGAAAAAGACCGCCGCAAACCGAAAAAAATGTTAAAAATTCTCGTACTGATTTAAATTTTTATTAACCAAAAATACGATTTTTGCAAGCTAAATTTTCATCTAAACATTAATATAGCTTGCTGCAGTTCTATATACGCAGTTGCATATAACAAGTTTTAAAAAAGACAACCGCAAACCGATTTTTTTTTTAAATTCTCTTACTGATTTAAATTTGTATTAACCAAAAATACGATTTTTGCAAGCTAAATTTCTATCTAAAAAATAATATAGCTTGCTGCAGTTTTATATACGCGGTTGCATATGACAAGTTTAGAAAAAGACTGCCGCAAACCGAATTTTTTTTTTAAATTTTCGTACTGATTTAAATTTTTATTAACCAAAAATACGATTTTTGCAAGCCAAAATTTTATCTAAAAATAGTATAGCTTGCAGCAGTTCTATATACGCGGTTGTACATGACAAGTTTTGAAAAATACCGCCGCAAACCGAAAAAAATGTTTAAAATTCTCGTACTGATTTAAATTTTTATTAACCAAAAATACGATTTGTGCAAACTAAATTTTCATCTAAAAAGTAATATAGCTTGCTACAGTTCTATATACGCGGTTGTATATAACAAGTTTTAAAAAAGACCGCCGCAAACCGAAAAAAATGTTTAAATTCTTGTACTAATTTATATTTTTATTAACTAAAAATACGATTTTTGCAAGCCTAATTTTCATCTAAAAAATAATATAGCTTGCTGCAGGTCTATATACGCGGTTGCATATGACAAGTTTTAAAAAAGACCGCCGCAAACCGAAAAAAATATTTAAAATTGTCGTACTCATTTAAATTTTTATTAACCAAAAATACGATTTTTGCAAGCCAAATTTCCAAAAAAAAAATAATATAGCTTGCTGCAGTTCTATATACGCGGTTGCATATGACAAGTTTAGAAAAAGACCGCCGCAAACCGAAAAAAATGTTAAAAATTCTCGTACTGATTTAAATTTTTATTAACCAAAAATACGATTTTTGCAAGCTGAAATTTTATCTAAAAATAATATAGCTTGCAGAAGTTCTATTTACGCGGTTGTACATGACAAGTTTTAAAAAATAAGGCCGCAAACCAAAAAAAATGTTTAAAATTCTCGTACTGATTTAAATTTTTATTAACCAAAAATACAATTTTTACAAGCTAAATTTCTATCTTAAAAATAATATAGTTTGCTGCAGTTCTAAATACGCGGTTGTATATAACAAGTTTTAAAAAAGACCGCCGCAAACCAAAAAAAATGTTTAAAATTCTCGTACTGATTTAAATTTTTACTAACCAAAAATACAATTTTTGCAAGCCAAATTTTTATCTAAAAAACAATATAGCTTGCTGCAGTTCTATATACGCGGTTGAACATGACAAGTTTTGAAAAATACCGCCGCAAACCGAAAAAAATGTTTAAAAATCTCGTACGGATTTAAATTTTTATTAACAAAAAATACGATTTTTGCAAGCTAAATTTCCATCTAAAAAATAATATAGCTTGCTTCAGTTCTTTATACGCGGTTGCATATAACCAATTTTAAAAAAAGGCCGCCGCAAACCAAAAAAAATGTTTAAAATTCTCGTACTGATTTAAATTTTTATTAACCAAAAATACGATTTTTGCAAGCCAAATTTTTATATAAAAAATAATATAGCTTGCTGCAGTTCTATATACGCGGTTGCATATGACAAGTTTAGAAAAAGAACGCCGCAAACCAAAAAAAATGTTTAAAATTCTCGTACTGATTTAAATTTTTAATAACCAAAAACACGATTTTTGCAAGCCAAAATTTTATCTAAAAATAATATAGCTTGCAGCAATTCTATATACGTGGTTGTACATGACAAGTTTTGAAAAGTAAGGCCGCAAACCAAAAAAAATGTTTAAAATTTGTGTACTGATTTAAATTTTTATTAACTAAAAATACGATATTTGCAAGCTAAATTTTTGTCTAAAAAATAATATAGCTTGCTGCAGTTCCTATATACGCGGTTGTATATAACAAGTTTTAAAAAAGACCGCCGCAAACCAAAAAAAATGTTAAAAATTCTCGTATTGATTTAAATTTTTATTAACCAAAAATACAATTTTTACAAGCCAAATTTTTATCTAAAAAACAATATAGCTTGCTGCAGTTTTATATACGCGGTTGAACATGACAAGTTTTGAAAAATACCGCCTCAAACCGAAAAAAATGTTTAAAATTCTCGCTTTGATTTAAACTTTTATTTACCAAAAATACGATTTGTGCAAACTAAATTTTCATCTAAAAAGTAATATAGCTTGCTACAGTTCTATATACGCGGTTGTATATAACAAGTTTTAAAAAAGACCGCCGCAAACCGAAAAAAATGTTTAAATTCTTGTACTGATTTATATTTTTATTAACTAAAAATACGATTTTTGCAAGCCAAATTTTCATCAAAAAAATAGTATAGTTTGCTGCAGTTTTATATACGCGGTTTTATAAGACAAGTTCTGAAAAATACCGCCGGAAACCAAACAAAATGTTTTAAATTCTCGTACTGATATAAATTTTTATTAACTAAAAATACGACTTTTGCAAGCCTAATTTTCATCTACAAAATAATATAGCTTGCTGCAGTTCTATATACGCGGTTGCATATAACAAGTTTAGAAAAAGACCGCCGCAAACCGAAAAAAATGTTAAAAATTCTCGTACTGATTTAAATTTTTTTTAACCAAAAATACGATTTTTGCAAGCTAAAATTTCATCTAAAAATAATATAGCTTGCAGCAGTTCTATTTACGCGGTTGTACATGACATGTTTTAAAAAATAAGGCTGCAAACCAAAAAAAATGTTTAAAATTCTCGTACTGATTTAAATTTTTATTAACCAAAAATACAATTTTTGCAAGCTAAATTTCTATCTAAAAAATAATATAGCTTGCTGCAGTTCTATATACGCGGTTGTATATAACAAGTTTTAAAAAAGACCGCCGCAAACCAAAAAAAATGTTTAATATTCTCGTACTGATTTAAATTTTTACTAACCAAAAATACAATTTTTGCAAGCCAAATTTTTATCTAAAAAACAATATAGCTTGCTGCAGTTCTATATACGCGGTTGAACATGACAAGTTTTGAAAAATACCGCCGCAAACCAAAAAAAATATTTAAAAATCTCGTACGGATTTAAATTTTTATCAACAAAAAATACGATTTTTGCAAGCTAAATTTCTATCTAAAAAATAATATAGCTTGCTTCAGTTTTTTATACGCGGTTGCATATAACCAATTTTAAAAAAGGCCGCCGCAAACCGAAAAAAATGTTTAAAATTCTCGTACTGATTTAAATTTTTATTAACCAAAATGACAATTTTTGCAAGCCAAATTTTCATCTAAAAAATAATATAGTTTGCTACAGTTTTACATACGCAGTTGCATATGACAAGTTTTAAAAAAGACCGCCGCAAACCGACAAAAATGTTTAAAATTCTCGTACTGATTTAAATTTTTATTAACCAAAAATACGATTTTTGCAAGCTAAAATTTCATCTAAAAATAATATAGCTTGCAGCAGTTCTATTTACGCGGTTGTACATGACATGTTTTAAAAAATAAGGCTGCAAACCAAAAAAAATGTTTAAAATTCTCGTACTGATTTAAATTTTTATTAACCAAAAATACAATTTTTGCAAGCTAAATTTCTATCTAAAAAATAATATAGCTTGCTGCAGTTCTATATACGCGGTTGTATATAACAAGTTTTAAAAAAGACCGCCGCAAACCAAAAAAAATGTTTAATATTCTCGTACTGATTTAAATTTTTACTAACCAAAAATACAATTTTTGCAAGCCAAATTTTTATCTAAAAAACAATATAGCTTGCTGCAGTTCTATATACGCGGTTGAACATGACAAGTTTTGAAAAATACCGCCGCAAACCAAAACAAATATTTAAAAATCTCGTACGGATTTAAATTTTTATCAACAAAAAATACGATTTTTGCAAGCTAAATTTCTATCTAAAAAATAATATAGCTTGCTTCAGTTTTTTATACGCGGTTGCATATAACCAATTTTAAAAAAGGCCGCCGCAAACCGAAAAAAATGTTTAACATTCTCGTACTGATTTAAATTTTTATTAACCAAAATGACAATTTTTGCAAGCCAAATTTTCATCTAAAAAATAATATAGTTTGCTACAGTTTTACATACGCAGTTGCATATGACAAGTTTTAAAAAAGACCGCCGCAAACCGACAAAAATGTTTAAAATTCTCGTACTGATTTAAATTTTTATTAACCAATAATACAATTTTTGCAAGCCAAATTTCCATCTAAAAAATAATATAACTTACTGCAGTTCTATATACGTGGTTGACATGACAAGTTTTAAAAAATACCGCCACAAACCGAAAAAAATGTTTGAAATTCTCGTACTGATTTAAACTTTTATTAACCAAAAATAAAAATTTTGCAAGCCAAATTTCCATCAAAAAAATAGTATAGCTTGCTGCAGTTTTATATACGCGGTTCTGTAAGACAAGATCTAAAAAATACCGCCGCAAACCAAAAAAAAAAATGTTTTAAATTCTCGTACTGATTTAAATTTTTATTAACCAAAAATACGATTTTTTCAAGCCTAATTTTCATCTAAAAAATAATATAGCTTGCTGCAGGTCTATATACGCGGTTGCATATAACAAGTTTTAAAAAAGACAACCGCAAACCGAAAAAAATGTTTAAAATTCTCGTATTGATTTAAATTTGTATTAACCAAAAGTACAAGTTTTGCAAGCCAAATTTTCATCTAAAAAATAATATAGCTGGCTGCAGTTCTATATACGCGGTTGATCATGACAAGTTTTAAAAAATACCGCCGCAAACCGATTTTTTTTTTTAATATTCTCGTACTGATTTAAAATTTTATTAACCAAAAATACAAATTTTGCAAGCCAAATTTTCATCTAAAAAATAATATAGCTTGCTGCAGTTCTATATACGCGGTTGAACATGACAAGTTTTGAAAAATACGGCCGCAAACGGAAAAAAATGTTTAAAATTCTCGTACTGATTTAAATTTTTATTAATCAAAAATACGATTTTTGCAAGCTAAATTTCCATCTAAAAAATAATATAGCTTGCTGCAATTCTATATACGCGGTTGCATATGACAAGTTTTGAAAAATACCGCCGCAAACCGAAAAAAATGTTTAAAATTCTCGTACTGATTTAAATTTTTATTAACCGAAAATACGATTTTTGCAAGCCAAATTTTTATCTAAAAAATAATATAGCTTGAAACAGTTTTATATAAGCGGTTCAACATGACAAGTTTTGAAAAATACCGCCGCAAACCGAAAAAAATGTTTAAAAATCTCGTACGGATTTAAATTTTTATTAACTAAAAATTCGATTTTTGCAAGCTAAATTTCCATCTAAAAAATAATATAGCTTGCTGCAGTTCTATATACGTGGTTGCATATAACAAGTTTTAAAAAAAACCGCCGCAAACCAAAAAAAATGTTTAAAATTCTCGTACTGATTTAAATTTTTATTAACCAAAAATACGATTTTTGCAAGCCAAAGTTCCATCTAAAAAATAATATAGCTTGCTGCAGTTCTATGTACGCGGTTGCATATGACAAGTTTTAAAAAAGATCGCCGCAAACCGAAAAAAATGTTTAATATTCTCGTACTGATTTAAATTTTTATTAACCGAAAATACGATTTTTGCAAGCCAAATTTTTATCTAAAAAATAATATAGCTTGCAACAGTTCTATATAAGGGGTTCAACATGACAAGTTTTGAAAAATACCGCCGCAAACCGAAAAAAATGTTTAAAAATCTCGTAAGGATTTAAATTTTTATTAACTAAAAATTCGATTTTTGCAAGCTAAATTTCCATCTGAAAAATAATATAGCTTGCTGCAGTTCTATATACGCGGTTGCATATAACAAGTTTTAAAAAAGACCGCCGCAAACCGAAAAAAATGTTTAAAATTCTCGTACTGATTTAAATTTTTATTAACCAAAAAGACAGTTTTTGCAATCCAAATTTTTAACTAAACAATAATTTTGCTTGCTGCAGTTTTATATACGCGGTTGAACATGACAAGTTTTGAAAAAAACCGCCACAAACCGAAAAAAATGTTTAAAATTCTCGTACTGATTTAAATTTTTATTAACCAAAAATACGATTTTTGCAAGCTAAATTTCCATCTAAAAAATAATATAGCTTGCTGCAGTTCTATATACGCGGTTGCATATAACAAGTTTTAAAAAAGACCGCCGCAAACCGATTTTTTTTTTAAATTCTCGTACTGATTTAAATTTTTATTAACCAAAAATACGATTTTTGCAAGCTAAATTTCCATCTAAACAATAATATAGCTTGCTGCAGTTCTATATACGCAGTTGCATATAACAAGTTTTTAAAAAGACAACCGCAAACCGATTTTTTTTTTAAATTCTCTTACTGATTTAAATTTGTATTAACCAAAAATACGATTTTTGCAAGCTAAATTTCTATCTAAAAAATAATATAACTTGCTGCAGTTTTATATACGCGGTTGCATATGACAAAATTAGAAAAAGACTGCCGCAAACCGAATTTTTTTTTTAAATTTTCGTACTGATTTAAATTTTTATTAACCAAAAATACGATTTTTGCAAGCCAAAATTTTATCTAAAAATAATATAGCTTGCAGCAGTTCTATATACGCGGTTGTACATGACAAGTTTTGAAAAATACCGCCGCAAACCGAAAAAAATGTTTAAAATTCTCGTACTGATTTAAATTTTTATTAACCAAAAATACGATTTTTGCAAGCCAAATTTTTATATAAAAAATAATATAGCTTGCTGCAGTTCTATATACGCGGTTGCATATGACAAGTTTAGAAAAAGAACGCCGCAAACCAAAAAAATGTTTAAAATTTTCGTACTGATTTAAATTTTTAATAACCAAAAACACGATTTTTGCAAGCCAAAATTTTATCTAAAAATAATATAGCTTGCAGCAATTCTATATACGTGGTTGTACATGACAAGTTTTAAAAAGTAAGGCCGCAAACCAAAAAAAATGTTTAAAATTTTTGTACTGATTTAAATTTTTATTAACTAAAAATACGATATTTGCAAGCTAAATTTTTATCTAAAAAATAATATAGCTTGCTGCAGTTCCTATATACGCGGTTGTATATAACAAGTTTTAAAAAATACCGCCGCAAACCGAAAAAAATGTTTAAAATTCTCGTACCGATTTAAATTTTTATTAACCGAAAATACGATTTTTGCAAGCCAAATTTTCATCTAAAAAATAATATAGCTTGCAACAGTTGTATATAAGCGGTTCAACATGACAAGTTTTGAAAAATACCGCCGCAAACCGAAAAAAATGTTTAAAAATCTCGTACGGATTTAAATTTTTATTAACTAAAAATTCGATTTTTGCAAGCTAAATTTCCATCTAAAAAATAATATAGCTTGCTGCAGTTATTTATACGCGGTTGCATATAACAAGTTTAAAAAAAAACCGCCGCAAAACGAAAAAAATGTTTAAAATTCTCGTACTGATTTAAATTTTTATTAACCAAAAATACGATTCTTGCAAGCCAAAGTTCCATCTAAAAAATAATATAACTTGCTGCAGTTCTATATACGCGGTTGCATATGACAAGTTTTAAAAAAGATCGCCGCAAACCGAAAAAATGTTTAATATTCTCGTACTGATTTAAATTTTTATTAACCGAAAATACGATTTTTGCAAGCCAAATTTTTATCTAAAAAATAATATAGCTTGCAACAGTTCTATATAAGCGGTTCAACATGACAAGTTTTGAAAAATACCGCCGCAAACCGAAAAAAATGTTTAAAAATCTCGTACGGATTTAAATTTTTATTAACTAAAAATTCGATTTTTGCAAGCTAAATTTCCATCTAAAAAACAATATAGCTTGCTGCAGTTTTATATACGCGGTTGAACATGACAAGTTTTGAAAAATACCGCCTCAAACCGAATTTTTTTTTTTAAATTCTCGCTTTGATTTAAACTTTTATTTACCAAAAATACAATTTGTGCAAACTAAATTTTTATCTAAAAAGTAATATAGCTTGCTATAGTTCTATATACGCGGTTGTATATAACAAGTTTTAAAAAAGACCGCCGCAAACCGAAAAAAATGTTTAAATTCTTGTACTGATTTATATTTTTATTAACTAAAAATACGATTTTTGCAAGCCAAATTTTCATCAAAAAAATAGTATAGTTTGCTGCAGTTTTATATACGCGGTTTTATAAGACAAGTTCTAAAAAATACCGCCGGAAACCAAAAAAAATGTTTTAAATTCTCGTACTGATTTAAATTTTTATTAACTAAAAATACGATTTTTGCAAGCCTAATTTTCATCTAAAAAATAATATAGCTTGCTGCAGGTCTATATACGCGGTTGCATATGACAAGTTTTAAAAAAGACCGCCGCAAACCGAAAAAAATATTTAAAATTGTCGTACTGATTTAAATTTTTATTAACCAAAAATACGATTTTTGCAAGCCAAATTTCCATCTAAAAAATAATATAGCTTGCTGCAGTTCTATATACCCGGTTGCATATGACAAATTTAGAAAAAGACCGCCGCAAACCGAAAAAAATGCTAAAAATTCTCGTACTGATTTAAATTTTTATTAACCAAAATACGATTTTTGCAAGCTAAATTTCCATCTAAACAATAATATAGCTTGCTGCAGTTCTATATACGCAGTTGCATATAACAAGTTTTAAAAAAGACAACCGCAAACCGATTTTTTTTTTAAATTCTCTTACTGATTTAAATTTGTATTAACCAAAAATACGATTTTTGCAAGCTAAATTTCTATCTAAAAAATAATATAGCTTGCTGCAGTTTTATATACGCGGTTGCATATGACATGTTTAGAAAAAGACTGCCGCAAACCGAATTTTTTTTTAAATTTTCGTACTGATTTAAATTTTTATTAACCAAAAATACGATTTTTGCAAGCCAAAATTTTATCTAAAAATAATATAGCTTGCAGCAGTTCTATATACGCGGTTGTACATGACCAGTTTTGAAAAATACCGCCGCAAACCGAAAAAAATGTTTAAAATTATCGTACTGATTTAAATTTTTATTAACCAAAAATACGATTTTTGCAAGCCAAATTTTTATATAAAAAATAATATAGCTTGCTGCAGTTCTATATACGCGGTTGCATATGACAAGTTTAGAAAAAGAACGCCGCAAACCAAAAAAAATGTTTAAAATTCTCGTACTGATTTAAATTTTTAATAACCAAAAACACGATTTTTGCAAGCCAAAATTTTATCTAAAAATAATATAGCTTGCAGCAATTCTATATACGTGGTTGTACATGAAAAGTTTTAAAAAATAAGGCCGCAAACCAAAAAAAATGTTTAAAATTCTCGTATTGATTTAAATTTTTATTAACCAAAAATACAATTTTTGCAAGCCAAATTTTTATCTAAAAAACAATATAGCTTGCTGCAGTTTTATATACGCGGTTGAACATGACAAGTTTTGAAAAATACCGCCTCAAACCGAAAAAAATGTTTAAAATTCTCGCTTTGATTTAAACTTTTATTTACCAAAAATACGATTTGTGCAAACTAAATTTTCATCTAAAAAGTAATATAGCTTGCTACAGTTCTATATACGCGGTTGTATATAACAAGTTTTAAAAAAGACCGCCGCAAACCGAAAAAAATGTTTAAATTCTTGTACTGATTTATATTTTTATTAACTAAAAATACGATTTTTGCAAGCCAAATTTTCATCAAAAAAATAGTATAGTTTGCTGCAGTTTTATATACGCGGTTTTATAAGACAAGTTCTGAAAAATACCGCCGGAAACCAAACAAAATGTTTTAAATTCTCATACTGATTTAAATTTTTATTAACCAAAAATACAATTTTTGCAAGCCAAATTTCCATCTAAAAAATAATATAGCTTGCTGCAGTTCTATATACGTGGTTGCATATAACAAGTTTTAAAAAAAACCGCCGCAAACCAAAAAAATTTTTTAAAATTCTCGTACTGATTTAAATTTTTATTAACCAAAAATACGATTTTTGCAAGCCAAAGTTCCATCTAAAAAATAATATAGCTTGCTGCAGTTCTATATACGCGGTTGCATATGACAAGTTTTAAAAAAGATCGCCGCAAACCGAAAAAAATGTTTAATATTCTCGTACTGATTTAAATTTTTATTAACCAAAATGACAATTTTTGCAAGCCAAATTTTTATCTAAAAAATAACATAGCTTGCTACAGTTACTATATGCGCGGTTGCATATGACAAGTTTTAAAAAATACCGCCGCAAATCGAAAAAAATGTTTAAAATTCTCGTACTGATTTAAATTTTTATTACCCAAAAATACAATTTTTGCAAGCCAAATTTTCATCTAAAAAATAATATAGCTTGCAACAGTTTTATATAAGCGGTTGAACATGACAAGTTTTGAAAAATACCGCCGCAAACCGAAAAAAATGTTTAAAAATCTCGTACGGATTTAAATTTTTATTAACCAAAAATACGATTTTTGCAAGCTAAATTTCCATCTAAAAAATAATATATCTTTCTGCAGTTTTTTACACGCGGTTGCATATAACAAGTTTTAAAAAAGACCGCCGCAAACCGAAAAAAATGTTTATGATTCTCGTACTGATTTAAATTTTTATTAACTAAAAATACGGTTTTTGCAAGCAAAATTTCCATCAAAAAAATAGTATAGCTTGCTGCAATTCTATATACGCGGGTGCATATGACAAGTTTTAAAAAAGACCGCCGCAAACCAAAATAAAATGTTTAAAATTCTCGTACTGATTTAAATTTTTATTAACCAAAAATACAAATTTTGCAAGCCAAAATTCTATCTAAAAAATAATATAGCTTGCTGCAATTCTATATACGTGGTTAAACATGACAAGTTTTGAAAAATACCGCCGCAAACCGAAAAGAATGTTTAAAATTCTCGTACTGATTTAAATTTTTATTAACCAAAATGACAATTTTTTCAAGCCTAATTTTCATCTAAAAAATAATATAGCTTGCTGCAGGTCTATATACGCGGTTGCATATAACAAGTTTTAAAAAAGACAACCGCAAACCGAAAAAAATGTTTAAAATTCTCGTATTGATTTAAATTTGTATTAACCAAAAGTACAAGTTTTGCAAGCCAAATTTTCATCTAAAAAATAATATAGCTGGCTGCAGTTCTATATACGCGGTTAATCATGACAAGTTTTAAAAAATACCGCCGCAAACCGATTTTTTTTTTTAATATTCTCGTACTGATTTAAAATTTTATTAACCAAAAATACAAATTTTGCAAGCCAAATTTTCATCTAAAAAATAATATAGCTTGCTGCAGTTCTATATACGCGGTTGAACATGACAAGTTTTGAAAAATACGGCCGCAAACGGAAAAAAATGTTTAAAATTCTCGTACTGATTTAAATTTTGATTAATCAAAAATACGATTTTTGCAAGCTAAATTTCCATCTAAAAAATAATATAGCTTGCTGCAGTTCTTTATACGCGGTTGCATATAACAAGTTTTAAAAAAGACCGCCGCAAACCGAAAAAAATGTTTAAAATTCTCGTACTGATTTAAATTTTTATTAACTAAAAATACGATTTTTGCAAGCAAAATTTCCATCAAAAAAATAGTATAGCTTGCTGCAATTCTATATACACGGTTGCATATGACAAGTTTAAAAAAAAACTGCCGCAAACCAAAAAAAATGTTTAAAATTCTCGTACTGATTTAAATTTTTATTAACCAAAAATACAAATTTTGCAAGCCAAAATTCTATCTAAAAAATAATATAGCTTGCTGCAGTTCTATATACATGGTTAAACATGACAAGTTTTGAAAAATACCGCCGCAAACCGAAAAAAATGTTTAAAATTCTCGTACTGATTTAAATTTTTATTAACCGAAAATACGATTTTTGCAAGCCAAATTTTTATCTAAAAAATAATATAGCTTGAAACAGTTTTATATATGCGGTTCAACATGACAAGTTTTGAAAAATACCGCCGCAAACCGAAAAAAATGTTTAAAAATCTCGTACGGATTTAAATTTTTATTAACTAAAAATTCGATTTTTGCAAGCTAAATTTCTATCTAAAAAATAATATAGTTTGCTGCAGTTCTATATACGCGGTTGTATATAACAAGTTTTAAAAAAGACCGCCGCAAACCAAAAAAAATGTTTAAAATTCTCGTACTGATTTAAATTTTTACTAACCAAAAATACAATTTTTGCAAGCCAAATTTTTATCTAAAAAACAATATAGCTTGCTGCAGTTCTATATACGCGGTTGAACATGACAAGTTTTGAAAAATACCGCCGCAAACCGAAAAAAATGTTTAAAAATCTCGTACGGATTTAAATTTTTATTAACAAAAAATACGATTTTTGCAAGCTAAATTTCCATCTAAAAAATAATATAGCTTGCTTCAGTTCTTTATACGCGGTTGCATATAACCAATTTTAAAAAAAGGCCGCCGCAAACCAAAAAAAATATTTAAAATTCTCGTACTGATTTAAATTTTTATGAACCAAAAATACGATTTTTGCAAGCCAAATTTTTATATAAAAAATAATATAGCTTGCTGCAGTTCTATATACGCGGTTGCATATGACAAGTTTACTAAAAGAACGCCGCAAACCAAAAAAAATGTTTAAAATTCTCGTACTGATTTAAATTTTTAATAACCAAAAACACAATTTTTGCAAGCCAAAATTTTATCTAAAAATAATATAGCTTGCAGCAATTCTATATACGTGGTTGTACATGACAAGTTTTGAAAAGTAAGGCCGCAAACCAAAAAAAAATGTTTAAAATTTGTGTACAGATTTAAATTTTTATTAACTAAAAATACGATATTTGCAAGCTAAATTTTTATCTAAAAAATAATATAGCTTGCTGCAGTTCCTATATACGCGGTTGTATATAACAAGTTTTAAAAAAGACCGCCGCAAACCAAAAAAAATGTTTAAAATTCTCGTATTGATTTAAATTTTTATTAACCAAAAATACAATTTTTACAAGCCAAATTTTTATCTAAAAAACAATATAGCTTGCTGCAGTTTTATATACGCGGTTGAACATGACAAGTTTTGAAAAATACCGCCTCAAACCGAAAAAAATGTTTAAAATTCTCGCTTTGATTTAAACTTTTATTTACCAAAAATACGATTTGTGCAAACTAAATTTTCATCTAAAAAGTAATATAGCTTGCTACAGTTCTATATACGCGGTTGTATATAACAAGTTTTAAAAAAGACCGCCGCAAACCGAAAAAAATGTTTAAATTCTTGTACTGATTTATATTTTTATTAACTAAAAATACGATTTTTGCAAGCCAAATTTTCATCAAAAAAATAGTATAGTTTGCTGCAGTTTTATATACGCGGTTTTATAAGACAAGTTCTGAAAAATACCGCCGGAAACCAAACAAAATGTTTTAAATTCTCGTACTGATATAAATTTTTATTAACTAAAAATACGATTTTTGCAAGCCTAATTTTCATCTACAAAATAATATAGCTTGCTGCAGTTCTATATACGCGGTTGCATATAACAAGTTTAGAAAAAGACCGCCGCAAACCGAAAAAAATGTTAAAAATTCTCGTACTGATTTAAATTTTTATTAACCAAAAATACGATTTTTGCAAGCTAAAATTTCATCTAAAAATAATATAGCTTGCAGCAGTTCTATTTACGCGGTTGTACATGACATGTTTTAAAAAATAAGGCTGCAAACCAAAAAAAATGTTTAAAATTCTCGTACTGATTTAAATTTTTATTAACCAAAAATACAATTTTTGCAAGCTAAATTTCTATCTAAAAAATAATATAGCTTGCTGCAGTTCTATATACGCGGTTGTATATAACAAGTTTTAAAAAAGACCGCCGCAAACCAAAAAAAATGTTTAATATTCTCGTACTGATTTAAATTTTTATTAACCAAAAATACAAATTTTGCAAGCCAAAATTCTATCTAAAAAATAATATAGCTTGCTGCAATTCTATATACGTGGTTAAACATGACAAGTTTTGAAAAATACCGCCGCAAACCGAAAAGAATGTTTAAAATTCTCGTACTGATTTAAATTTTTATTAACCAAAATGACAATTTTTTCAAGCCTAATTTTCATCTAAAAAATAATATAGCTTGCTGCAGGTCTATATACGCGGTTGCATATAACAAGTTTTAAAAAAGACAACCGCAAACCGAAAAAAATGTTTAAAATTCTCGTATTGATTTAAATTTGTATTAACCAAAAGTACAAGTTTTGCAAGCCAAATTTTCATCTAAAAAATAATATAGCTGGCTGCAGTTCTATATACGCGGTTAATCATGACAAGTTTTAAAAAATACCGCCGCAAACCGATTTTTTTTTTTAATATTCTCGTACTGATTTAAAATTTTATTAACCAAAAATACAAATTTTGCAAGCCAAATTTTCATCTAAAAAATAATATAGCTTGCTGCAGTTCTATATACGCGGTTGAACATGACAAGTTTTGAAAAATACGGCCGCAAACGGAAAAAAATGTTTAAAATTCTCGTACTGATTTAAATTTTGATTAATCAAAAATACGATTTTTGCAAGCTAAATTTCCATCTAAAAAATAATATAGCTTGCTGCAGTTCTTTATACGCGGTTGCATATAACAAGTTTTAAAAAAGACCGCCGCAAACCGAAAAAAATGTTTAAAATTCTCGTACTGATTTAAATTTTTATTAACTAAAAATACGATTTTTGCAAGCAAAATTTCCATCAAAAAAATAGTATAGCTTGCTGCAATTCTATATACACGGTTGCATATGACAAGTTTAAAAAAAAACTGCCGCAAACCAAAAAAAATGTTTAAAATTCTCGTACTGATTTAAATTTTTATTAACCAAAAATACAAATTTTGCAAGCCAAAATTCTATCTAAAAAATAATATAGCTTGCTGCAGTTCTATATACATGGTTAAACATGACAAGTTTTGAAAAATACCGCCGCAAACCGAAAAAAATGTTTAAAATTCTCGTACTGATTTAAATTTTTATTAACCGAAAATACGATTTTTGCAAGCCAAATTTTTATCTAAAAAATAATATAGCTTGAAACAGTTTTATATATGCGGTTCAACATGACAAGTTTTGAAAAATACCGCCGCAAACCGAAAAAAATGTTTAAAAATCTCGTACGGATTTAAATTTTTATTAACTAAAAATTCGATTTTTGCAAGCTAAATTTCTATCTAAAAAATAATATAGTTTGCTGCAGTTCTATATACGCGGTTGTATATAACAAGTTTTAAAAAAGACCGCCGCAAACCAAAAAAAATGTTTAAAATTCTCGTACTGATTTAAATTTTTACTAACCAAAAATACAATTTTTGCAAGCCAAATTTTTATCTAAAAAACAATATAGCTTGCTGCAGTTCTATATACGCGGTTGAACATGACAAGTTTTGAAAAATACCGCCGCAAACCGAAAAAAATGTTTAAAAATCTCGTACGGATTTAAATTTTTATTAACAAAAAATACGATTTTTGCAAGCTAAATTTCCATCTAAAAAATAATATAGCTTGCTTCAGTTCTTTATACGCGGTTGCATATAACCAATTTTAAAAAAAGGCCGCCGCAAACCAAAAAAAATATTTAAAATTCTCGTACTGATTTAAATTTTTATGAACCAAAAATACGATTTTTGCAAGCCAAATTTTTATATAAAAAATAATATAGCTTGCTGCAGTTCTATATACGCGGTTGCATATGACAAGTTTACTAAAAGAACGCCGCAAACCAAAAAAAATGTTTAAAATTCTCGTACTGATTTAAATTTTTAATAACCAAAAACACAATTTTTGCAAGCCAAAATTTTATCTAAAAATAATATAGCTTGCAGCAATTCTATATACGTGGTTGTACATGACAAGTTTTGAAAAGTAAGGCCGCAAACCAAAAAAAAATGTTTAAAATTTGTGTACAGATTTAAATTTTTATTAACTAAAAATACGATATTTGCAAGCTAAATTTTTATCTAAAAAATAATATAGCTTGCTGCAGTTCCTATATACGCGGTTGTATATAACAAGTTTTAAAAAAGACCGCCGCAAACCAAAAAAAATGTTTAAAATTCTCGTATTGATTTAAATTTTTATTAACCAAAAATACAATTTTTACAAGCCAAATTTTTATCTAAAAAACAATATAGCTTGCTGCAGTTTTATATACGCGGTTGAACATGACAAGTTTTGAAAAATACCGCCTCAAACCGAAAAAAATGTTTAAAATTCTCGCTTTGATTTAAACTTTTATTTACCAAAAATACGATTTGTGCAAACTAAATTTTCATCTAAAAAGTAATATAGCTTGCTACAGTTCTATATACGCGGTTGTATATAACAAGTTTTAAAAAAGACCGCCGCAAACCGAAAAAAATGTTTAAATTCTTGTACTGATTTATATTTTTATTAACTAAAAATACGATTTTTGCAAGCCAAATTTTCATCAAAAAAATAGTATAGTTTGCTGCAGTTTTATATACGCGGTTTTATAAGACAAGTTCTGAAAAATACCGCCGGAAACCAAACAAAATGTTTTAAATTCTCGTACTGATATAAATTTTTATTAACTAAAAATACGATTTTTGCAAGCCTAATTTTCATCTACAAAATAATATAGCTTGCTGCAGTTCTATATACGCGGTTGCATATAACAAGTTTAGAAAAAGACCGCCGCAAACCGAAAAAAATGTTAAAAATTCTCGTACTGATTTAAATTTTTATTAACCAAAAATACGATTTTTGCAAGCTAAAATTTCATCTAAAAATAATATAGCTTGCAGCAGTTCTATTTACGCGGTTGTACATGACATGTTTTAAAAAATAAGGCTGCAAACCAAAAAAAATGTTTAAAATTCTCGTACTGATTTAAATTTTTATTAACCAAAAATACAATTTTTGCAAGCTAAATTTCTATCTAAAAAATAATATAGCTTGCTGCAGTTCTATATACGCGGTTGTATATAACAAGTTTTAAAAAAGACCGCCGCAAACCAAAAAAAATGTTTAATATTCTCGTACTGATTTAAATTTTTACTAACCAAAAATACAATTTTTGCAAGACAAATTTTTATCTAAAAAACAATATAGCTTGCTGCAGTTCTATATACGCGGTTGAACATGACAAGTTTTGAAAAATACCGCCGCAAACCAAAAAAAATATTTAAAAATCTCGTACGGATTTAAATTTTTATCAACAAAAAATACGATTTTTGCAAGCTAAATTTCTATCTAAAAAATAATATATCTTGCTTCAGTTTTTTATACGCGGTTGCATATAACCAATTTTAAAAAAGGCCGCCGCAAACCGAAAAAAATGTTTAAAATTCTCGTACTGATTTAAATTTTTATTAACCAAAATGACAATTTTTGCAAGCCAAATTTTCATCTAAAAAATAATATAGTTTGCTACAGTTTTACATACGCAGTTGCATATGACAAGTTTTAAAAAAGACCGCCGCAAACCGACAAAAATGTTTAAAATTCTCGTACTGATTTAAATTTTTATTAACCAAAAATACGATTTTTGCAAGCTAAAATTTCATCTAAAAATAATATAGCTTGCAGCAGTTCTATTTACGCGGTTGTACATGACATGTTTTAAAAAATAAGGCTGCAAACCAAAAAAAATGTTTAAAATTCTCGTACTGATTTAAATTTTTATTAACCAAAAATACAATTTTTGCAAGCTAAATTTCTATCTAAAAAATAATATAGCTTGCTGCAGTTCTATATACGCGGTTGTATATAACAAGTTTTAAAAAAGACCGCCGCAAACCAAAAAAAATGTTTAATATTCTCGTACTGATTTAAATTTTTACTAACCAAAAATACAATTTTTGCAAGCCAAATTTTTATCTAAAAAACAATATAGCTTGCTGCAGTTCTATATACGCGGTTGAACATGACAAGTTTTGAAAAATACCGCCGCAAACCGACAAAAATGTTTAAAATTCTCGTACTGATTTAAATTTTTATTAACCAATAATACAATTTTTGCAAGCCAAATTTCCATCTAAAAAATAATATAACTTACTGCAGTTCTATATACGTGGTTGACATGACAAGTTTTAAAAAATACCGCCACAAACCGAAAAAAATGTTTGAAATTCTCGTACTGATTTAAACTTTTATTAACCAAAAATAACAATTTTGCAAGCCAAATTTCCATCAAAAAAATAGTATAGCTTGCTGCAGTTTTATATACGCGGTTCTGTAAGACAAGATCTAAAAAATACCGCCGCAAACCAAAAAAGAAATGTTTTAAATTCTCGTACTGATTTAAATTTTTATTAACCAAAAATACGATTTTTTCAAGCCTAATTTTCATCTAAAAAATAATATAGCTTGCTGCAGGTCTATATACGCGGTTGCATATAACAAGTTTTAAAAAAGACAACCGCAAACCGAAAAAAATGTTTAAAATTCTCGTATTGATTTAAATTTGTATTAACCAAAAGTACAAGTTTTGCAAGCCAAATTTTCATCTAAAAAATAATATAGCTGGCTGCAGTTCTATATACGCGGTTGATCATGACAAGTTTTAAAAAATACCGCCGCAAACCGATTTTTTTTTTTTAATATTCTCGTACTGATTTAAAATTTTATTAACCAAAAATACAAATTTTGCAAGCCAAATTTTCATCTAAAAAATAATATAGCTTGCTGCAGTTCTATATACGCGGTTGAACATGACAAGTTTTGAAAAATACGGCCGCAAACGGAAAAAAATGTTTAAAATTCTCGTACTGATTTAAATTTTTATTAATCAAAAATACGATTTTTGCAAGCTAAATTTCCATCTAAAAAATAATATAGCTTGCTGCAATTCTATATACGCGGTTGCATATGACAAGTTTTGAAAAATACCGCCGCAAACCGAAAAAAATGTTTAAAATTCTCGTACTGATTTAAATTTTTATTAACCGAAAATACGATTTTTGCAAGCCAAATTTTTATCTAAAAAATAATATAGCTTGAAACAGTTTTATATAAGCGGTTCAACATGACAAGTTTTGAAAAAAACCGCCACAAACCGAAAAAAATGTTTAAAATTCTCGTACTGATTTAAATTTTTATTAACCAAAAATACGATTTTTGCAAGCTAAATTTCCATCTAAAAAATAATATAGCTTGCTGCAGTTCTATATACGCGGTTGCATATAACAAGTTTTAAAAAAGACCGCCGCAAACCGATTTTTTTTTTAAATTCTCGTACTGATTTAAATTTTTATTAACCAAAAATACGATTTTTGCAAGCTAAATTTCCATCTAAACAATAATATAGCTTGCTGCAGTTCTATATACGCAGTTGCATATAACAAGTTTTAAAAAAGACAACCGCAAACCGATTTTTTTTTTAAATTCTCTTACTGATTTAAATTTGTATTAACCAAAAATACGACTTTTGCAAGCTAAATTTCTATCTAAAAAATAATATAACTTGCTGCAGTTTTATATACGCGGTTGCATATGACAAAATTAGAAAAAGACTGCCGCAAACCGAATTTTTTTTTTAAATTTTCGTACTGATTTAAATTTTTATTAACCAAAAATACGATTTTTGCAAGCCAAAATTTTATCTAAAAATAATATAGCTTGCAGCAGTTCTATATACGCGGTTGTACATGACAAGTTTTGAAAAATACCGCCGCAAACCGAAAAAAATGTTTAAAATTCTCGTACTGATTTAAATTTTTATTAACCAAAAATACGATTTTTGCAAGCCAAATTTTTATATAAAAAATAATATAGCTTGCTGCAGTTCTATATACGCGGTTGCATATGACAAGTTTAGAAAAAGAACGCCGCAAACCAAAAAAATGTTTAAAATTTTCGTACTGATTTAAATTTTTAATAACCAAAAACACGATTTTTGCAAGCCAAAATTTTATCTAAAAATAATATAGCTTGCAGCAATTCTATATACGTGGTTGTACATGACAAGTTTTAAAAAGTAAGGCCGCAAACCAAAAAAAATGTTTAAAATTTTTGTACTGATTTAAATTTTTATTAACTAAAAATACGATATTTGCAAGCTAAATTTTTATCTAAAAAATAATATAGCTTGCTGCAGTTCCTATATACGCGGTTGTATATAACAAGTTTTAAAAAATACCGCCGCAAACCGAAAAAAATGTTTAAAATTCTCGTACCGATTTAAATTTTTATTAACCGAAAATACGATTTTTGCAAGCCAAATTTTCATCTAAAAAATAATATAGCTTGCAACAGTTGTATATAAGCGGTTCAACATGACAAGTTTTGAAAAATACCGCCGCAAACCGAAAAAAATGTTTAAAAATCTCGTACGGATTTAAATTTTTATTAACTAAAAATTCGATTTTTGCAAGCTAAATTTCCATCTAAAAAATAATATAGCTTGCTGCAGTTATTTATACGTGGTTGCATATAACAAGTTTAAAAAAAAACCGCCGCAAAACGAAAAAAATGTTTAAAATTCTCGTACTGATTTAAATTTTTATTAACCAAAAATACGATTCTTGCAAGCCAAAGTTCCATCTAAAAAATAATATAACTTGCTGCAGTTCTATATACGCGGTTGCATATGACAAGTTTTAAAAAAGATCGCCGCAAACCGAAAAAATGTTTAATATTCTCGTACTGATTTAAATTTTTATTAACCGAAAATACGATTTTTGCAAGCCAAATTTTTATCTAAAAAATAATATAGCTTGCAACAGTTCTATATAAGCGGTTCAACATGACAAGTTTTGAAAAATACCGCCGCAAACCGAAAAAAATGTTTAAAAATCTCGTACGGATTTAAATTTTTATTAACTAAAAATTCGATTTTTGCAAGCTAAATTTCCATCTAAAAAACAATATAGCTTGCTGCAGTTTTATATACGCGGTTGAACATGACAAGTTTTGAAAAATACCGCCTCAAACCGAATTTTTTTTTTTAAATTCTCGCTTTGATTTAAACTTTTATTTACCAAAAATACAATTTGTGCAAACTAAATTTTTATCTAAAAAGTAATATAGCTTGCTATAGTTCTATATACGCGGTTGTATATAACAAGTTTTAAAAAAGACCGCCGCAAACCGAAAAAAATGTTTAAATTCTTGTACTGATTTATATTTTTATTAACTAAAAATACGATTTTTCCAAGCCAAATTTTCATCAAAAAAATAGTATAGTTTGCTGCAGTTTTATATACGCGGTTTTATAAGACAAGTTCTAAAAAATACCGCCGGAAACCAAAAAAAATGTTTTAAATTCTCGTACTGATTTAAATTTTTATTAACTAAAAATACGATTTTTGCAAGCCTAATTTTCATCTAAAAATAATATAGCTTGCTGCAGGTCTATATACGCGGTTGCATATGACAAGTTTTAAAAAAGACCGCCGCAAACCGAAAAAAATATTTAAAATTGTCGTACTGATTTAAATTTTTATTAACCAAAAATACGATTTTTGCAAGCCAAATTTCCATCTAAAAAATAATATAGCTTGCTGCAGTTCTATATACCCGGTTGCATATGACAAATTTAGAAAAAGACCGCCGCAAACCGAAAAAAATGTTAAAAATTCTCGTACTGATTTAAATTTTTATTAACCAAAATACGATTTTTGCAAGCTAAATTTCCATCTAAACAATAATATAGCTTGCTGCAGTTCTATATACGCAGTTGCATATAACAAGTTTTAAAAAAGACAACCGCAAACCGATTTTTTTTTTAAATTCTCTTACTGATTTAAATTTGTATTAACCAAAAATACGATTTTTGCAAGCTAAATTTCTATCTAAAAAATAATATAGCTTGCTGCAGTTTTATATACGCGGTTGCATATGACATGTTTAGAAAAAGACTGCCGCAAACCGAATTTTTTTTTAAATTTTCGTACTGATTTAAATTTTTATTAACCAAAAATACGATTTTTGCAAGCCAAAATTTTATCTAAAAATAATATAGCTTGCAGCAGTTCTATATACGCGGTTGTACATGACCAGTTTTGAAAAATACCGCCGCAAACCGAAAAAAATGTTTAAAATTCTCGTACTGATTTAAATTTTTATTAACCAAAAATACGATTTTTGCAAGCCAAATTTTTATATAAAAAATAATATAGCTTGCTGCAGTTCTATATACGCGGTTGCATATGACAAGTTTAGAAAAAGAACGCCGCAAACCAAAAAAAATGTTTAAAATTCTCGTACTGATTTAAATTTTTAATAACCAAAAACACGATTTTTGCAAGCCAAAATTTTATCTAAAAATAATATAGCTTGCAGCAATTCTATATACGTGGTTGTACATGAAAAGTTTTAAAAAATAAGGCCGCAAACCAAAAAAAATGTTTAAAATTCTCGTATTGATTTAAATTTTTATTAACCAAAAATACAATTTTTGCAAGCCAAATTTTTATCTAAAAAACAATATAGCTTGCTGCAGTTTTATATACGCGGTTGAACATGACAAGTTTTGAAAAATACCGCCTCAAACCGAAAAAAATGTTTAAAATTCTCGCTTTGATTTAAACTTTTATTTACCAAAAATACGATTTGTGCAAACTAAATTTTCATCTAAAAAGTAATATAGCTTGCTACAGTTCTATATACGCGGTTGTATATAACAAGTTTTAAAAAAGACCGCCGCAAACCGAAAAAAATGTTTAAATTCTTGTACTGATTTATATTTTTATTAACTAAAAATACGATTTTTGCAAGCCAAATTTTCATCAAAAAAATAGTATAGTTTGCTGCAGTTTTATATACGCGGTTTTATAAGACAAGTTCTGAAAAATACCGCCGGAAACCAAACAAAATGTTTTAAATTCTCATACTGATTTAAATTTTTATTAACCAAAAATACGATTTTTGCAAGCCAAAGTTCCATCTAAAAAATAATATAGCTTGCTGCAGTTCTATATACGCGGTTGCATATGACAAGTTTTAAAAAAGATCGCCGCAAACCGAAAAAAATGTTTAATATTCTCGTACTGATTTAAATTTTTATTAACCAAAATGACAATTTTTGCAAGCCAAATTTTTATCTAAAAAATAACATAGCTTGCTACAGTTCTATATGCGCGGTTGCATATGACAAGTTTTAAAAAATACCGCCGCAAATCGAAAAAAATGTTTAAAATTCTCGTACTGATTTAAATTTTTATTACCCAAAAATACAATTTTTGCAAGCCAAATTTTCATCTAAAAAATAATATAGCTTGCAACAGTTTTATATAAGCGGTTGAACATGACAAGTTTTGAAAAATACCGCCGCAAACCGAAAAAAATGTTTAAAAATCTCGTACGGATTTAAATTTTTATTAACCAAAAATACGATTTTTGCAAGCTAAATTTCCATCTAAAAAATAATATATCTTTCTGCAGTTTTTTATACGCGGTTGCATATAACAAGTTTTAAAAAAGACCGCCGCAAACCGAAAAAAATGTTTATGATTCTCGTACTGATTTAAATTTTTATTAACTAAAAATACGGTTTTTGCAAGCAAAATTTCCATCAAAAAAATAGTATAGCTTGCTGCAATTCTATATACGCGGGTGCATATGACAAGTTTTAAAAAAGACCGCCGCAAACCAAAATAAAATGTTTAAAATTCTCGTACTGATTTAAATTTTTATTAACCAAAAATACAAATTTTGCAAGCCAAAATTCTATCTAAAAAATAATATAGCTTGCTGCAGTTCTATATACGTGGTTAAACATGACAAGTTTTGAAAAATACCGCCGCAAACCGAAAAGAATGTTTAAAATTCTCGTACTGATTTAAATTTTTATTAACCAAAATGACAATTTTTTCAAGCCTAATTTTCATCTAAAAAATAATATAGCTTGCTGCAGGTCTATATACGCGGTTGCATATAACAAGTTTTAAAAAAGACAACCGCAAACCGAAAAAAATGTTTAAAATTCTCGTATTGATTTAAATTTGTATTAACCAAAAGTACAAGTTTTGCAAGCCAAATTTTCATCTAAAAAATAATATAGCTGGCTGCAGTTCTATATACGCGGTTAATCATGACAAGTTTTAAAAAATACCGCCGCAAACCGATTTTTTTTTTAATATTCTCGTACTGATTTAAAATTTTATTAACCAAAAATACAAATTTTGCAAGCCAAATTTTCATCTAAAAAATAATATAGCTTGCTGCAGTTCTATATACGCGGTTGAACATGACAAGTTTTGAAAAATACGGCCGCAAACGGAAAAAAATGTTTAAAATTCTCGTACTGATTTAAATTTTGATTAATCAAAAATACGATTTTTGCAAGCTAAATTTCCATCTAAAAAATAATATAGCTTGCTGCAGTTCTTTATACGCGGTTGCATATAACAAGTTTTAAAAAAGACCGCCGCAAACCGAAAAAAATGTTTAAAATTCTCGTACTGATTTAAATTTTTATTAACTAAAAATACGATTTTTGCAAGCAAAATTTCCATCAAAAAAATAGTATAGCTTGCTGCAATTCTATATACACGGTTGCATATGACAAGTTTAAAAAAAAACTGCCGCAAACCAAAAAAAATGTTTAAAATTCTCGTACTGATTTAAATTTTTATTAACCAAAAATACAAATTTTGCAAGCCAAAATTCTATCTAAAAAATAATATAGCTTGCTGCAGTTCTATATACATGGTTAAACATGACAAGTTTTGAAAAATACCGCCGCAAACCGAAAAAAATGTTTAAAATTCTCGTACTGATTTAAATTTTTATTAACCGAAAATACGATTTTTGCAAGCCAAATTTTTATCTAAAAAATAATATAGCTTGAAACAGTTTTATATATGCGGTTCAACATGACAAGTTTTGAAAAATACCGCCGCAAACCGAAAAAAATGTTTAAAAATCTCGTACGGATTTAAATTTTTATTAACTAAAAATTCGATTTTTGCAAGCTAAATTTCTATCTAAAAAATAATATAGTTTGCTGCAGTTCTATATACGCGGTTGTATATAACAAGTTTTAAAAAAGACCGCCGCAAACCAAAAAAAATGTTTAAAATTCTCGTACTGATTTAAATTTTTACTAACCAAAAATACAATTTTTGCAAGCCAAATTTTTATCTAAAAAACAATATAGCTTGCTGCAGTTCTATATACGCGGTTGAACATGACAAGTTTTGAAAAATACCGCCGCAAACCGAAAAAAATGTTTAAAAATCTCGTACGGATTTAAATTTTTATTAACAAAAAATACGATTTTTGCAAGCTAAATTTCCATCTAAAAAATAATATAGCTTGCTTCAGTTCTTTATACGCGGTTGCATATAACCAATTTTAAAAAAAGGCCGCCGCAAACCAAAAAAAATATTTAAAATTCTCGTACTGATTTAAATTTTTATTAACCAAAAATACGATTTTTGCAAGCCAAATTTTTATATAAAAAATAATATAGCTTGCTGCAGTTCTATATACGCGGTTGCATATGACAAGTTTACTAAAAGAACGCCGCAAACCAAAAAAAATGTTTAAAATTCTCGTACTGATTTAAATTTTTAATAACCAAAAACACAATTTTTGCAAGCCAAAATTTTATCTAAAAATAATATAGCTTGCAGCAATTCTATATACGTGGTTGTACATGACAAGTTTTGAAAAGTAAGGCCGCAAACCAAAAAAAAATGTTTAAAATTTGTGTACTGATTTAAATTTTTATTAACTAAAAATACGATATTTGCAAGCTAAATTTTTATCTAAAAAATAATATAGCTTGCTGCAGTTCCTATATACGCGGTTGTATATAACAAGTTTTAAAAAAGACCGCCGCAAACCAAAAAAAATGTTTAAAATTCTCGTATTGATTTAAATTTTTATTAACCAAAAATACAATTTTTACAAGCCAAATTTTTATCTAAAAAACAATATAGCTTGCTGCAGTTTTATATACGCGGTTGAACATGACAAGTTTTGAAAAATACCGCCTCAAACCGAAAAAAATGTTTAAAATTCTCGCTTTGATTTAAACTTTTATTTACCAAAAATACGATTTGTGCAAACTAAATTTTCATCTAAAAAGTAATATAGCTTGCTACAGTTCTATATACGCGGTTGTATATAACAAGTTTTAAAAAAAACCGCCGCAAACCGAAAAAAATGTTTAAATTCTTGTACTGATTTATATTTTTATTAACTAAAAATACGATTTTTGCAAGCCAAATTTTCATCAAAAAAATAGTATAGTTTGCTGCAGTTTTATATACGCGGTTTTATAAGACAAGTTCTGAAAAATACCGCCGGAAACCAAACAAAATGTTTTAAATTCTCGTACTGATATAAATTTTTATTAACTAAAAATACGATTTTTGCAAGCCTAATTTTCATCTAAAAAATAATATATGCTCTATGATGCTGTCGAGATACGTAGATGTTTTAAGTGTTGCGGTTTTAACCATATAAGCACTAACTGTAAAAGCAAACAAATATGTCCCAAATGTACAGGTGAGCATAGAGATAATGAGTGCGCAACTACTAGTCTGAAATGTATAAACTGCTTCAATCTAGCTAAACTCAAACCGGGTATCGATACTGCTCATGCAGCGTGGGACAAAAACTGCACCGTTTTTAAAGAAAAATATTTATTGTTCAAATCTGAAGTTAGCATTAGTAGTAACAAGTAGCAATCAGCTGATGATTCATCCAAGTTGAAAGATATTTCTCCGGGTAATAATTTCAATATCATCTACCAAAATGTTCGTGGTCTCAACACCAAATCGAATGAATTATATAAATCTACATCTGGTTATCAGAGTCAATTCGATATTATTGCACTAACAGAAACTTGGCTTAATGATAGTGTTCATGATAATGAACTATTCGATTGTAGCTTCAATGTTGTTAGATGCGACAGAAACTTTACAACTACTGGTAAATCCCGCGGAGGTGGTGTTTTATTAGCCTTAAAATCGTCGTTTAATTTTAAAATAATTGATCTCAATTTAACCTGTGATAACAATCTATCTCTAGTCGATATAGTAGCGGTTTCTATAACGAATTTCTCTAGTCAGTTAATAATAGTAGTTAATTACATACCACCTAATTTTAGCATATCATTATATGATGCTCTTTTTGATGTTCTTGAGTGTTGTGAGTCGTTGTATGGCTCTGACCTACTGGTTATAGGAGATTTTAACATTCCTGAGTACAGCAATTATGTTCTTCATAAACGTTTAGACAAACATACTCAAACCTTAATTGAATTTTGTAACTTCTTTTAAATTTTTATTAACTAAAAATTCGATTTTTGCAAGCTAAATTTCCATCTAAAAAACAATATAGCTTGCTGCAGTTTTATATACGCGGTTGAACATGACAAGTTTTGAAAAATACCGCCTCAAACCGAAAAAAATGTTTAAAATTCTCGCTTTGATTTAAACTTTTATTTACCAAAAATACAATTTGTGCAAACTAAATTTTCATCTAAAAAGTAATATAGCTTGCTACAGTTCTATATACGCGGTTGTATATAACTAGTTTTAAAAAAGACCGCCGCAAACCGAAAAAAATGTTTAAATTCTTGTACTGATTTATATTTTTATTTACTAAAAATACGATTTTTGCAAGCCAAATTTTCATCAAAAAAATAGTATAGTTTGCTGCAGTTTTATATACGCGGTTTTATAAAACAAGTTCTGAAAAATACCGCCGGAAACCAAAAAAAAATGTTTTAAATTCTCGTACTGATTTAAATTTTTATTAACTAAAAATACGATTTTTGCAAGCCTAATTTTCATCTAAAAAATAATATAGCTTGCTGCAGGTCTATATACGCGGTTGCATATGACAAGTTTTAAAAAAGACCGCCGCAAACCGAAAAAAATATTTAAAATTGTCGTACTGATTTAAATTTTTATTAACCAAAAATACGATTTTTGCAAGCTAAATTTCTATCTAAAAAATAATATAGCTTGCTGCAGTTTTATATACGCGGTTGCATATGACAAGTTTAGAAAAAGACTGCCGCAAACCGAATTTTTTTTTAAAATTTTTGTACTGATTTAAATTTTTATTAACCAAAAATACGATTTTTGCAAGCCAAAATTTTATCTAAAAATAATATAGCTTGCAGCAGTTCTATATACGCGGTTGTACATGACAAGTTTTGAAAAATACCGCCGCAAACCGAAAAAAATGTTTAAAATTCTCGTACTGATTTAAATTTTTATTAACCAAAAATACGATTTGTGCAAACTAAATTTTCATCTAAAAAGTAATATAGCTTGCTACAGTTCTATATACGCGGTTGTATATAACAAGTTTTAAAAAAGACCGCCACAAACCGAAAAAAATGTTTAAATTCTTGTACTGATTTATATTTTTATTAACTAAAAATACGATTTTTGCAAGCCTAATTTTCATCTAAAAAATAATATAGCTTGCTGCAGGTCTATATACGCGGTTGCATATGACAAGTTTTAAAAAAGACTGCCGCAAACCGAAAAAAATATTTAAAATGGTCGTACTGATTTAAATTTTTATTAACCAAAAATACGATTTTTGCAAGCCAAATTTTCAAAAAAAAAATAATATAGCTTGCTGCAGTTCTATATACGCGGTTGCATATGACAAGTTTAGAAAAAGACCGCCGCAAACCGAAAAAAATGTTAAAAATTCTCGTACTGATTTAAATTTTTATTAACCCAAAATACGATTTTTGCAAGCTGAAATTTTATCTAAAAATAATATAGCTTGCAGCAGTTCTATTTACGCGGTTGTACATGACAAGTTTTAAAAAATAAGGCCGCAAACCAAAAAAAATGTTTAAAATTCTCGTACTGATTTAAATTTTTATTAACCAAAAATACAATTTTTACAAGCTAAATTTCTATCTAAAAAATAATATAGTTTGCTGCAGTTCTATATACGCGGTTGTATATAACAAGTTTTAAAAAAGACCGCCGCAAACCAAAAAAAATGTTTAAAATTCTCGTACTGATTTAAATTTTTACTAACCAAAAATACAATTTTTGCAAGCCAAATTTTTATCTAAAAAACAATATAGCTTGCTGCAGTTCTATATACGCGGTTGAACATGACAAGTTTTGAAAAATACCGCCGCAAACCGAAAAAAATGTTTAAAAATCTCGTACGGATTTAAATTTTTATTAACAAAAAATACGATTTTTGCAAGCTAAATTTCCATCTAAAAAATAATATAGCTTGCTTCAGTTCTTTATACGCGGTTGCATATAACCAATTTTAAAAAAAGGCCGCCGCAAACCAAAAAAAATATTTAAAATTCTCGTACTGATTTAAATTTTTATTAACCAAAAATACGATTTTTGCAAGCCAAATTTTTATCTAAAAAACAATATAGCTTGCTGCAGTTCTATATACGCGGTTGAACATGACAAGTTTTGAAAAATACCGCCGCAAACCGAAAAAAATGTTTAAAATTCTCGTACTGATTTAAATTTTTATTAACCAAAAATACGATTTGTGCAAACTAAATTTTCATCTAAAAAGTAATATAGCTTGCTACAGTTCTATATACGCGGTTGCATATGACAAGTTTAGAAAAAGACTGCCGCAAACCGAAAAAAATGTTAAAAATTCTCGTACTGATTTAAATTTTTATTAACCAAAAATACAATTTTTACAAGCTAAATTTCTATCTAAAAAATAATATAGTTTGCTGCAGTTCTATATACGCGGTTGTATATAACAAGTTTTAAAAAAGACCGCCGCAAACCAAAAAAAATGTTTAAAATTCTCGTACTGATTTAAATTTTTACTAACCAAAAATACAATTTTTGCAAGCCAAATTTTTATCTAAAAAACAATATAGCTTGCTGCAGTTCTATATACGCGGTTGAACATGACAAGTTTTGAAAAATACCGCCGCAAACCGAAAAAAATGTTTAAAATTCTCGTACTGATTTAAATTTTTATTAACCAAAAATACGATTTGTGCAAACTAAATTTTCATCTAAAAAGTAATATAGCTTGCTACAGTTCTATATACGCGGTTGCATATGACAAGTTTAGAAAAAGACTGCCGCAAACCGAAAAAAATGTTAAAAATTCTCGTACTGATTTAAATTTTTATTAACCAAAAATACGATTTTTGCAAGCTAAATTTCTATCTAAAAAATAATATAGCTTGCTGCAGTTTTATATACGCGGTTGCATATGACAAGTTTAGAAAAAGACTGCCGCAAACCGAATTTTTTTTTAAAATTTTCGTACTGATTTAAATTTTTATTAACCAAAAATACGATTTTTGCAAGCCAAAATTTTATCTAAAAATAATATAGCTTGCAGCAGTTCTATATACGCGGTTGTACATGACAAGTTTTGAAAAATACCGCCGCAAACCGAAAAAAATGTTTAAAATTCTCGTACTGATTTAAATTTTTATTAACCAAAAATACGATTTGTGCAAACTAAATTTTCATCTAAAAAGTAATATAGCTTGCTACAGTTCTATATACGCGGTTGTATATAACAAGTTTTAAAAAAGACCGCCACAAACCGAAAAAAATGTTTAAATTCTTGTACTGATTTATATTTTTATTAACTAAAAATACGATTTTTGCAAGCCTAATTTTCATCTAAAAAATAATATAGCTTGCTGCAGGTCTATATACGCGGTTGCATATGACAAGTTTTAAAAAAGACTGCCGCAAACCGAAAAAAATATTTAAAATGGTCGTACTGATTTAAATTTTTATTAACCAAAAATACGATTTTTGCAAGCCAAATTTTCAAAAAAAAAATAATATAGCTTGCTGCAGTTCTATATACGCGGTTGCATATGACAAGTTTAGAAAAAGACCGCCGCAAACCGAAAAAAATGTTAAAAATTCTCGTACTGATTTAAATTTTTATTGACCCAAAATACGATTTTTGCAAGCTGAAATTTTATCTAAAAATAATATAGCTTGCAGCAGTTCTATTTACGCGGTTGTACATGACAAGTTTTAAAAAATAAAGCCGCAAACCAAAAAAAATGTTTAAAATTCTCGTACTGATTTAAATTTTTATTAACCAAAAATACAATTTTTACAAGCTAAATTTCTATCTAAAAAATAATATAGTTTTCTGCAGTTCTATATACGCGGTTGTATATAACAAGTTTTAAAAAAGACCGCCGCAAACCAAAAAAAATGTTTAAAATTCTCGTACTGATTTAAATTTTTACTAACCAAAAATACAATTTTTGCAAGCCAAATTTTTATCTAAAAAACAATATAGCTTGCTGCAGTTCTATATACGCGGTTGAACATGACAAGTTTTGAAAAATACCGCCGCAAACCGAAAAAAATGTTTAAAAATCTCGTACGGATTTAAATTTTTATTAACAAAAAATACGATTTTTGCAAGCTAAATTTCCATCTAAAAAATAATATAGCTTGCTACAGTTCTATATACGCGGTTGCATATGACAAGTTTAGAAAAAGACTGCCGCAAACCGAAAAAAATGTTAAAAATTCTCGTACTGATTTAAATTTTTATTAACCAAAAATACGATTTTTGCAAGCTAAATTTCTATCTAAAAAATAATATAGCTTGCTGCAGTTTTATATACGCGGTTGCATATGACAAGTTTAGAAAAAGACTGCCGCAAACCGAATTTTTTTTTAAAATTTTCGTACTGATTTAAATTTTTATTAACCAAAAATACGATTTTTGCAAGCCAAAATTTTATCTAAAAAACAATATAGCTTGCTGCAGTTCTATATACGCGGTTGAACATGACAAGTTTTGAAAAATACCGCCGCAAACCGAAAAAAATGTTTAAAATTCTCGTACTGATTTAAATTTTTATTAACCAAAAATACGATTTGTGCAAACTAAATTTTCATCTAAAAAGTAATATAGCTTGCTACAGTTCTATATACGCGGTTGTATATAACAAGTTTTAAAAAAGACCGCCACAAACCGAAAAAAATGTTTAAATTCTTGTACTGATTTATATTTTTATTAACTAAAAATACGATTTTTGCAAGCCTAATTTTCATCTAAAAAATAATATAGCTTGCTGCAGGTCTATATACGCGGTTGCATATGACAAGTTTTAAAAAAGACTGCCGCAAACCGAAAAAAATATTTAAAATGGTCGTACTGATTTAAATTTTTATTAACCAAAAATACGATTTTTGCAAGCCAAATTTTCAAAAAAAAAATAATATAGCTTGCTGCAGTTCTATATACGCGGTTGCATATGACAAGTTTAGAAAAAGACCGCCGCAAACCGAAAAAAATGTTAAAAATTCTCGTACTGATTTAAATTTTTATTGACCCAAAATACGATTTTTGCAAGCTGAAATTTTATCTAAAAATAATATAGCTTGCAGCAGTTCTATTTACGCGGTTGTACATGACAAGTTTTAAAAAATAAAGCCGCAAACCAAAAAAAATGTTTAAAATTCTCGTACTGATTTAAATTTTTATTAACCAAAAATACAATTTTTACAAGCTAAATTTCTATCTAAAAAATAATATAGTTTTCTGCAGTTCTATATACGCGGTTGTATATAACAAGTTTTAAAAAAGACCGCCGCAAACCAAAAAAAATGTTTAAAATTCTCGTACTGATTTAAATTTTTACTAACCAAAAATACAATTTTTGCAAGCCAAATTTTTATCTAAAAAACAATATAGCTTGCTGCAGTTCTATATACGCGGTTGAACATGACAAGTTTTGAAAAATACCGCCGCAAACCGAAAAAAATGTTTAAAAATCTCGTACGGATTTAAATTTTTATTAACAAAAAATACGATTTTTGCAAGCTAAATTTCCATCTAAAAAATAATATAGCTTGCTTCAGTTCTTTATACGCGGTTGCATATAACCAATTTTAAAAAAAGGCCGCCGCAAACCAAAAAAAATATTTAAAATTCTCGTACTGATTTAAATTTTTATTAACCAAAAATACGATTTTTGCAAGCCAAATTTTTATATAAAAAATAATATAGCTTGCTGCAGTTCTATATACGCGGTTGCATATGACAAGTTTAGAAAAAGAACGCCGCAAACCAAAAAAAATGTTTAAAATTCTCGTACTGATTTAAATTTTTAATAACCAAAAACACGATTTTTGCAAGCCAAAATTTTATCTAAAAATAATATAGCTTGCAGCAATTCTATATACGTGGTTGTACATGACAAGTTTTGAAAAGTAAGGCCGCAAACCAAAAAAAAATTTTTAAAATTTGTGTACTGATTTAAATTTTTATTAACTAAAAATACGATATTTGCAAGCTAAATTTTTATCTAAAAAATAATATAGCTTGCTGCAGTTCCTATATACGCGGTTGTATATAACAAGTTTTAAAAAAGACCGCCGCAAACCAAAAAAAATGTTTAAAATTCTCGTATTGATTTAAATTTTTATTAACCAAAAATACAATTTTTACAAGCCAAATTTTTATCTAAAAAACAATATAGCTTGCTGCAGTTTTATATACGCGGTTGAACATGACAAGTTTTGAAAAATACCGCCTCAAACAGAAAAAAATGTTTAAAATTCTCGCTTTGATTTAAACTTTTATTTACCAAAAATACGATTTGTGCAAACTAAATTTTCATCTAAAAAGTAATATAGCTTGCTACAGTTCTATATACGCGGTTGTATATAACAAGTTTTAAAAAAAACCGCCGCAAACCGAAAAAAATGTTTAAATTCTTGTACTGATTTATATTTTTATTAACTAAAAATACGATTTTTGCAAGCCAAATTTTCATCAAAAAAATAGTATAGTTTGCTGCAGTTTTATATACGCGGTTTTATAAGACAAGTTCTGAAAAATACCGCCGGAAACCAAACAAAATGTTTTAAATTCTCGTACTGATATAAATTTTTATTAACTAAAAATACGATTTTTGCAAGCCTAATTTTCATCTAAAAAATAATATATGCTCTATGATGCTGTCGAGATACGTAGATGTTTTAAGTGTTGCGGTTTTAACCATATAAGCACTAACTGTAAAAGCAAACAAATATGTCCCAAATGTACAGGTGAGCATAGAGATAATGAGTGCGCAACTACTAGTCTGAAATGTATAAACTGCTTCAATCTAGCTAAACTCAAACCGGGTATCGATACTGCTCATGCAGCGTGGGACAAAAACTGCACCGTTTTTAAAGAAAAATATTTATTGTTCAAATCTGAAGTTAGCATTAGTAGTAACAAGTAGCAATCAGCTGATGATTCATCCAAGTTGAAAGATATTTCTCCGGGTAATAATTTCAATATCATCTACCAAAATGTTCGTGGTCTCAACACCAAATCGAATGAATTATATAAATCTACATCTGGTTATCAGAGTCAATTCGATATTATTGCACTAACAGAAACTTGGCTTAATGATAGTGTTCATGATAATGAACTATTCGATTGTAGCTTCAATGTTGTTAGATGCGACAGAAACTTTACAACTACTGGTAAATCCCGCGGAGGTGGTGTTTTATTGGCCTTAAAATCGTCGTTTAATTTTAAAATAATTGATCTCAATTTAACCTGTGATAACAATCTATCTCTAGTCGATATAGTAGCGGTTTCTATAACGAATTTCTCTAGTCAGTTAATAATAGTAGTTATTTACATACCACCTAATTTTAGCATATCATTATATGATGCTCTTTTTGATGTTCTTGAGTGTTGTGAGTCGTTGTATGGCTCTGACCTACTGGTTATAGGAGATTTTAACATTCCTGAGTACAGCAATTATGTTCTTCATAAACGTTTAGACAAACATACTCAAACCTTCATTGAATTTTGTAACTTCTTTTAAATTTTTATTAACTAAAAATTCGATTTTTGCAAGCTAAATTTCCATCTAAAAAACAATATAGCTTGCTGCAGTTTTATATACGCGGTTGAACATGACAAGTTTTGAAAAATACCGCCTCAAACCGAAAAAAATGTTTAAAATTCTCGCTTTGATTTAAACTTTTATTTACCAAAAATACAATTTGTGCAAACTAAATTTTCATCTAAAAAGTAATATAGCTTGCTACAGTTCTATATACGCGGTTGTATATAACTAGTTTTAAAAAAGACCGCCGCAAACCGAAAAAAATGTTTAAATTCTTGTACTGATTTATATTTTTATTAACTAAAAATACGATTTTTGCAAGCCAAATTTTCATCAAAAAAATAGTATAGTTTGCTGCAGTTTTATATACGCGGTTTTATAAAACAAGTTCTGAAAAATACCGCCGGAAACCAAAAAAAAATGTTTTAAATTCTCGTACTGATTTAAATTTTTATTAACTAAAAATACGATTTTTGCAAGCCTAATTTTTATCTAAAAAATAATATAGCTTGCTGCACGTCTATATACGCGGTTGCATATGACAAGTTTTAAAAAAGACCGCCGCAAACCGAAAAAAATATTTAAAATTGTCGTACTGATTTAAATTTTTATTAACCAAAAATACGATTTTTGCAAGCCAAATTTCCATCTAAAAAATAATATAGCTTGCTGCAGTTCTATATACGCGGTTGCATATGACAAGTTTAGAAAAAGACTGCCGCAAACCGAAAAAAATGTTAAAAATTCTCGTACTGATTTAAATTTTTATTAACCAAAAATACGATTTTTGCAAGCTAAATTTCTATCTAAAAAATAATATAGCTTGCTGCAGTTTTATATACGCGGTTGCATATGACAAGTTTAGAAAAAGATTGCCGCAAACCGATTTTTTTTTTAAAATTTTCGTACTGATTTAAATTTTTATTAACCAAAAATACGATTTTTGCAAGCCAAAATTTTATCTAAAAATAATATAGCTTGCAGCAGTTCTATATACGCGGTTGTACATGACAAGTTTTGAAAAATACCGCCGCAAACCGAAAAAAATGTTTAAAATTCTCGTACTGATTTAAATTTTTATTAACCAAAAATACGATTTGTGCAAACTAAATTTTCATCTAAAAAGTAATATAGCTTGCTACAGTTCTATATACGCGGTTGTATATAACAAGTTTTAAAAAAGACCGCCACAAACCGAAAAAAATGTTTAAATTCTTGTACTGATTTATATTTTTATTAACTAAAAATACGATTTTTGCAAGCCTAATTTTCATCTAAAAAATAATATAGCTTGCTGCAGGTCTATATACGCGGTTGCATATGACAAGTTTTAAAAAAGACTGCCGCAAACCGAAAAAAATATTTAAAATGGTCGTACTGATTTAAATTTTTATTAACCAAAAATACGATTTTTGCAAGCCAAATTTTCAAAAAAAAAATAATATAGCTTGCTGCAGTTCTATATACGCGGTTGCATATGACAAGTTTAGAAAAAGACCGCCGCAAACCGAAAAAAATGTTAAAAATTCTCGTACTGATTTAAATTTTTATTAACCCAAAATACGATTTTTGCAAGCTGAAATTTTATCTAAAAATAATATAGCTTGCAGCAGTTCTATTTACGCGGTTGTACATGACATGTTTTAAAAAATAAGGCCGCAAACCAAAAAAAATGTTTAAAATTCTCGTACTGATTTAAATTTTTATTAACCAAAAATACAATTTTTACAAGCTAAATTTCTATCTAAAAAATAATATAGTTTGCTGCTGTTCTATATACGCGGTTGTATATAACAAGTTTTAAAAAAGACCGCCGCAAACCAAAAAAAATGTTTAAAATTCTCGTACTGATTTAAATTTTTACTAACCAAAAATACAATTTTTGCAAGCCAAATTTTTATCTAAAAAACAATATAGCTTGCTGCAGTTCTATATACGCGGTTGAACATGACAAGTTTTGAAAAATACCGCCGCAAACCGAAAAAAATGTTTAAAAATCTCGTACGGATTTAAATTTTTATTAACTAAAAATTCGATTTTTGCAAGCTAAATTTCCATCTAAAAAACAATATAGCTTGCTGCAGTTTTATATACGCGGTTGAACATGACAAGTTTTGAAAAATACCGCCTCAAACCGAAAAAAATGTTTAAAATTCTCGCTTTGATTTAAACTTTTATTTACCAAAAATACAATTTGTGCAAACTAAATTTTTATATAAAAAGTAATATAGCTTGCTACAGTTCTATATACGCGGTTGTATATAACAAGTTTTAAAAAAGACCACCGCAAACCGAAAAAAATGTTTAAATTCTTGTACTGATTTATATTTTTATTAACTAAAAATACGATTTTTGCAAGCCAAATTTTCATCAAAAAAATAGTATAGTTTGCTGCAGTTTTATATACGCGGTTTTATAAAACAAGTTCTGAAAAATACCGCCGGAAACCAAAAAAAAATGTTTTAAATTCTCGTACTGATTTAAATTTTTATTAACTAAAAATACGATTTTTGCAAGCCTAATTTTCATCTAAAAAATAATATAGCTTGCTGCAGGTCTATATACGCGGTTGCATATGACAAGTTTTAAAAAAGACCGCCGCAAACCGAAAAAAATATTTAAAATTGTCGTACTGATTTAAATTTTTATTAACCAAAAATACGATTTTTGCAAGCCAAATTTCCATCTAAAAAATAATATAGCTTGCTGCAGTTCTATATACCCGGTTGCATATGACAAATTTAGAAAAAGACCGCCGCAAACCGAAAAAAATGTTAAAAATTCTCGTACTGATTTAAATTTTTATTAACCAAAATACGATTTTTGCAAGCTAAATTTCCATCTAAACAATAATATAGCTTGCTGCAGTTCTATATACGCAGTTGCATATAACAAGTTTTAAAAAAGACAACCGCAAACCGATTTTTTTTTTAAATTCTCTTACTGATTTAAATTTGTATTAACCAAAAATACGATTTTTGCAAGCTAAATTTCTATCTAAAAAATAATATAGCTTGCTGCAGTTTTATATACGCGGTTGCATATGACATGTTTAGAAAAAGACTGCCGCAAACCGAATTTTTTTTTAAATTTTCGTACTGATTTAAATTTTTATTAACCAAAAATACGATTTTTGCAAGCCAAAATTTTATCTAAAAATAATATAGCTTGCAGCAGTTCTATATACGCGGTTGTACATGACCAGTTTTGAAAAATACCGCCGCAAACCGAAAAAAATGTTTAAAATTCTCGTACTGATTTAAATTTTTATTAACAAAAATACGATTTTTGCAAGCCAAATTTTTATATAAAAAATAATATAGCTTGCTGCAGTTCTATATACGCGGTTGCATATGACAAGTTTAGAAAAAGAACGCCGCAAACCAAAAAAAATGTTTAAAATTCTCGTACTGATTTAAATTTTTAATAACCAAAAACACGATTTTTGCAAGCCAAAATTTTATCTAAAAATAATATAGCTTGCAGCAATTCTATATACGTGGTTGTACATGAAAAGTTTTAAAAAATAAGGCCGCAAACCAAAAAAAATGTTTAAAATTCTCGTATTGATTTAAATTTTTATTAACCAAAAATACAATTTTTGCAAGCCAAATTTTTATCTAAAAAACAATATAGCTTGCTGCAGTTTTATATACGCGGTTGAACATGACAAGTTTTGAAAAATACCGCCTCAAACCGAAAAAAATGTTTAAAATTCTCGCTTTGATTTAAACTTTTATTTACCAAAAATACGATTTGTGCAAACTAAATTTTCATCTAAAAAGTAATATAGCTTGCTACAGTTCTATATACGCGGTTGTATATAACAAGTTTTAAAAAAGACCGCCGCAAACCGAAAAAAATGTTTAAATTCTTGTACTGATTTATATTTTTATTAACTAAAAATACGATTTTTGCAAGCCAAATTTTCATCAAAAAAATAGTATAGTTTGCTGCAGTTTTATATACGCGGTTTTATAAGACAAGTTCTGAAAAATACCGCCGGAAACCAAACAAAATGTTTTAAATTCTCATACTGATTTAAATTTTTATTAACCAAAAATACAATTTTTGCAAGCCAAATTTCCATCTAAAAAATAATATAGCTTGCTGCAGTTCTATATACGTGGTTGCATAAAACAAGTTTTAAAAAAAAACCGCCGCAAACCAAAAAAAATGTTTAAAATTCTCGTACTGATTTAAATTTTTATTAACCAAAAATACGATTTTTGCAAGCCAAAGTTCCATCTAAAAAATAATATAGCTTGCTGCAGTTCTATATACGCGGTTGCATATGACAAGTTTTAAAAAAGATCGCCGCAAACCGAAAAAAATGTTTAATATTCTCGTACTGATTTAAATTTTTATTAACCAAAATGACAATTTTTGCAAGCCAAATTTTTATCTAAAAAATAACATAGCTTGCTACAGTTCTATATGCGCGGTTGCATATGACAAGTTTTAAAAAATACCGCCGCAAATCGAAAAAAATGTTTAAAATTCTCGTACTGATTTAAATTTTTATTACCCAAAAATACAATTTTTGCAAGCCAAATTTTCATCTAAAAAATAATATAGCTTGCAACAGTTTTATATAAGCGGTTGAACATGACAAGTTTTGAAAAATACCGCCGCAAACCGAAAAAAATGTTTAAAAATCTCGTACGGATTTAAATTTTTATTAACCAAAAATACGATTTTTGCAAGCTAAATTTCCATCTAAAAAATAATATAGCTTTCTGCAGTTTTTTATACGCGGTTGCATATAACAAGTTTTAAAAAAGACCGCCGCAAACCGAAAAAAATGTTTATGATTCTCGTACTGATTTAAATTTTTATTAACTAAAAATACGATTTTTGCAAGCAAAATTTCCATCAAAAAAATAGTATAGCTTGCTGCAATTCTATATACGCGGGTGCATATGACAAGTTTTAAAAAAGACCGCCGCAAACCAAAATAAAATGTTTAAAATTCTCGTACTGATTTAAATTTTTATTAACCAAAAATACAAATTTTGCAAGCCAAAATTCTATCTAAAAAATAATATAGCTTGCTGCAGTTCTATATACGTGGTTAAACATGACAAGTTTTGAAAAATACCGCCGCAAACCGAAAAGAATGTTTAAAATTCTCGTACTGATTTAAATTTTTATTAACCAAAATGACAATTTTTGCAAGCCAAATTTTCATCTAAAAAATAATATAGCTTGCTACAGTTCTATATACGCGGTTGCATATGACAAGTTTTAAAAAAGACCGCCGCAAACCGAAAAAAATGTTTAAAATTCTCGTACTGATTTAAATTTTTATTAACCAATAATACAATTTTTGCAAGCCAAATTTCCATCTAAAAAATAATATAACTTGCTGCAGTTCTATATACGTGGTTAAACATGACAATTTTTAAAAAATACCGCCGCAAACCGAAATTTTTTTTTGAAATTCTCGTACTGATTTAAATTTTTATTAACCAAAAGGACAATTTTTGCAAGCCAAAATTCTATCTAAAAAATAATATAGCTTGCTGCAGTTCTATATACGTGGTTGAACATGACAAGTTTTGAAAAATACCGCCGCAAACCGAAAAAAATGTTTAAAATTCTCGTACTGAATTAAATTTTTATTAACCAAAATGACAATTTTTGCAAGCCAAATTTTTATCTAAGAAATAATATAGCTTGCTACAGTTCTATATACGCGGTTGCATATGACAAGTTTTAAAAAAGACTGCCGCAAACCGAAAAAAATGTTTAAAATTCTCGTACTGATTTAAATTTTTATTAACTAAAAATACAATTTTTGCAAGCCAAAATTCTATCTAAAAAATAATATAGCTTTCTGCAATTCTATATACGCGGTTGCATATGACAAGTTTTTAAAAAAACCGCCGCAAACCAAAAAAAATGTTTAAAATTCTCGTACTGATTTAAATTTTTATTAACCAAAAATACAAATTTTGCCAGCCAAAATTCTATCTAAAAAATAATATAGCTTGCTGCAGTTCTATATACGTGGTTAAACATGACAAGTTTTGAAAAATACCGCCGCAAACCGAAAAAAATGTTTAAAATTCTCGTACTGATTTAAATTTTTATTAACCAAAATGACAATTTTTGCAAGCCAAATTTTCATCTAAAAAATAATATAGCTTGCTACAGTTCTACATACGCAGTTGCATATGACAAGTTTTAAAAAATACCGCCGCAAACCGACAAAAATGTTTAAAATTCTCGTACTGATTTAAATTTTTATTAACCAATAATACAATTTTTGCAAGCCAAATTTCCATCTAAAAAATAATATAACTTACTGCAGTTCTATATACGTGGTTGAACATGACAAGTTTTAAAAAATACTGCCGCAAACCGAAAAAAATGTTTAAAATTCTCGTACTTATTTAAACTTTTATTAACCAAAAATAAAAATTTTGCAAGCCAAATTTCCATCAAAAAAATAGTATAGCTTGCTGCAGTTTTATATACGCGGTTCTATAAGACAAGTTCTAAAAAATACCGCCGCAAACCAAAAAAAAATGTTTTAAATTCTCGTACTGATTTAAATTTTTATTAACCAAAAATACGATTTTTTCAAGCCTAATTTTCATCTAAAAAATAATATAGCTTGCTGCAGGTCTATATACGCGGTTGCATATAACAAGTTTTAAAAAAGACAACCGCAAACCGAAAAAAATGTTTAAAATTCTCGTATTGATTTAAATTTGTATTAACCAAAAGTACAAGTTTTGCAAGCCAAATTTTCATCTAAAAAATAATATAGCTGGCTGCAGTTCTATATACGCGGTTAATCATGACAAGTTTTAAAAAATACCGCCGCAAACCGATTTTTTTTTTTAATATTCTCGTACTGATTTAAAATTTTATTAACCAAAAATACAAATTTTGCAAGCCAAATTTTCATCTAAAAAATAATATAGCTTGCTGCAGTTCTATATACGCGGTTGAACATGACAAGTTTTGAAAAATACGGCCGCAAACGGAAAAAAATGTTTAAAATTCTCGTACTGATTTAAATTTTGATTAATCAAAAATACGATTTTTGCAAGCTAAATTTCCATCTAAAAAATAATATAGCTTGCTGCAGTTTTTTATACGCGGTTGCATATAACAAGTTTTAAAAAAGACCGCCGCAAACCGAAAAAAATGTTTAAAATTCTCGTACTGATTTAAATTTTTATTAACTAAAAATACGATTTTTGCAAGCAAAATTTCCATCAAAAAAATAGTATAGCTTGCTGCAATTTTATATACACGGTTGCATATGACAAGTTTAAAAAAAAACTGTAGCAAACCAAAAAAAATGTTTAAAATTCTCGTACTGATTTAAATTTTTATTAACCAAAAATACAAATTTTGCAAGCCAAAATTCTATCTAAAAAATAATATAGCTTGCTGCAGTTCTATATACATGGTTAAACATGACAAGTTTTGAAAAATACCGCCGCAAACCGAAAAAAATGTTTAAAATTCTCGTACTGATTTAAATTTTTATTAACCGAAAATACGATTTTTGCAAGCCAAATTTTTATCTAAAAAATAATATAGCTTGAAACAGTTTTATATATGCGGTTTAACATGACAAGTTTTGAAAAATACCGCCGCAAACCGAAAAAAATGTTTAAAAATCTCGTACGGATTTAAATTTTTATTAACTAAAAATTCGATTTTTGCAAGCTAAATTTCTATCTAAAAAATAATATAGTTTGCTGCAGTTCTATATACGCGGTTGTATATAACAAGTTTTAAAAAAGACCGCCGCAAACCAAAAAAAATGTTTAAAATTCTCGTACTGATTTAAATTTTTACTAACCAAAAATACAATTTTTGCAAGCCAAATTTTTATCTAAAAAACAATATAGCTTGCTGCAGTTCTATATACGCGGTTGAACATGACAAGTTTTGAAAAATACCGCCGCAAACCGAAAAAAATGTTTAAAAATCTCGTACGGATTTAAATTTTTATTAACAAAAAATACGATTTTTGCAAGCTAAATTTCCATCTAAAAAATAATATAGCTTGCTTCAGTTCTTTATACGCGGTTGCATATAACCAATTTTAAAAAAAGGCCGCGGCAAACCAAAAAAAATATTTAAAATTCTCGTACTGATTTAAATTTTTATTAACCAAAAATACGATTTTTGCAAGCCAAATTTTTATATAAAAAATAATATAGCTTGCTGCAGTTCTATATACGCGGTTGCATATGACAAGTTTACTAAAAGAACGCCGCAAACCAAAAAAAATGTTTAAAATTCTCGTACTGATTTAAATTTTTAATAACCAAAAACACAATTTTTGCAAGCCAAAATTTTATCTAAAAATAATATAGCTTGCAGCAATTCTATATACGTGGTTGTACATGACAAGTTTTGAAAAGTAAGGCCGCAAACCAAAAAAAAATGTTTAAAATTTGTGTACTGATTTAAATTTTTATTAACTAAAAATACGATATTTGCAAGCTAAATTTTTATCTAAAAAATAATATAGCTTGCTGCAGTTCCTATATACGCGGTTGTATATAACAAGTTTTAAAAAAGACCGCCGCAAACCAAAAAAAATGTTTAAAATTCTCGTATTGATTTAAATTTTTATTAACCAAAAATACAATTTTTACAAGCCAAATTTTTATCTCAAAAACAATATAGCTTGCTGCAGTTTTATATACGCGGTTGAACATGACAAGTTTTGAAAAATACCGCCTCAAACCGAAAAAAATGTTTAAAATTCTCGCTTTGATTTAAACTTTTATTTACCAAAAATACGATTTGTGCAAACTAAATTTTCATCTAAAAAGTAATATAGCTTGCTACAGTTCTATATACGCGGTTGTATATAACAAGTTTTAAAAAAAACCGCCGCAAACCGAAAAAAATGTTTAAATTCTTGTACTGATTTATATTTTTATTAACTAAAAATACGATTTTTGCAAGCCAAATTTTCATCAAAAAAATAGTATAGTTTGCTGCAGTTTTATATACGCGGTTTTATAAGACAAGTTCTGAAAAATACCGCCGGAAACCAAACAAAATGTTTTAAATTCTCGTACTGATATAAATTTTTATTAACTAAAAATACGATTTTTGCAAGCCTAATTTTCATCTAAAAAATAATATATGCTCTATGATGCTGTCGAGATACGTAGATGTTTTAAGTGTTGCGGTTTTAACCATATAAGCACTAACTGTAAAAGCAAACAAATATGTCCCAAATGTACAGGTGAGCATAGAGATAATGAGTGCGCAACTACTAGTCTGAAATGTATAAACTGCTTCAATCTAGCTAAACTCAAACCGGGTATCGATACTGCTCATGCAGCGTGGGACAAAAACTGCACCGTTTTTAAAGAAAAATATTTATTGTTCAAATCTGAAGTTAGCATTAGTAGTAACAAGTAGCAATCAGCTGATGATTCATCCAAGTTGAAAGATATTTCTCCGGGTAATAATTTCAATATCATCTACCAAAATGTTCGTGGTCTCAACACCAAATCGAATGAATTATATAAATCTACATCTGGTTATCAGAGTCAATTCGATATTATTGCACTAACAGAAACTTGGCTTAATGATAGTGTTCATGATAATGAACTATTCGATTGTAGCTTCAATGTTGTTAGATGCGACAGAAACTTTACAACTACTGGTAAATCCCGCGGAGGTGGTGTTTTATTAGCCTTAAAATCCTCGTTTAATTTTAAAATAATTGATCTCAATTTAACCTGTGATAACAATCTATCTCTAGTCGATATAGTAGGGTTTCTATAACGAATTTCTCTAGTCAGTTAATAATAGTAGTTGATTACATACCACCTAATTTTAGCATATCATTATATGATGCTCTTTTTGATGTTCTTGAGTGTTGTGAGTCGTTGTATGGCTCTGACCTACTGGTTATAGGAGATTTTAACATTCCTGAGTACAGCAATTATGTTCTTCATAAACGTTTAGACAAACATACTCAAACCTTAATTGAATTTTGTAACTTCTTTTAAATTTTTATTAACTAAAAATTCGATTTTTGCAAGCTAAATTTCCATCTAAAAAACAATATAGCTTGCTGCAGTTTTATATACGCGGTTGAACATGACAAGTTTCAAAAAATACCGCCTCAAACCGAAAAAAATGTTTAAAATTCTCGCTTTGATTTAAACTTTAATTTACCAAAAATACAATTTGTGCAAACTAAATTTTCATCTAAAAAGTAATATAGCTTGCTACAGTTCTATATACGCGGTTGTATATAACTAGTTTTAAAAAAGACCGCCGCAAACCGAAAAAAATGTTTAAATTCTTGTACTGATTTATATTTTTATTAACTAAAAATACGATTTTTGCAAGCCAAATTTTCATCAAAAAAATAGTATAGTTTGCTGCAGTTTTATATACGCGGTTTTATAAAACAAGTTCTGAAAAATACCACCGGAAACCAAAAAAAAATGTTTTAAATTCTCGTACTGATTTAAATTTTTATTAACTAAAAATACGATTTTTGCAAGCCTAATTTTTATCTAAAAAATAATATAGCTTGCTGCAGGTCTATATACGCGGTTGCATATGACAAGTTTTAAAAAAGACCGCCGCAAACCGAAAAAAATATTTAAAATTGTCGTACTGATTTAAATTTTTATTAACCAAAAATACGATTTTTGCAAGCCAAATTTCCATCTAAAAAATAATATAGCTTGCTGCAGTTCTATATACGCGGTTGCATATGACAAGTTTAGAAAAAGACCGCCGCAAACCGAAAAAAATGTTAAAAATTCTCGTACTGATTTAAATTTTTATTAACCAAAAATACGATTTTTGCAAGCTAAATTTCTATCTAAAAAATAATATAGCTTGCTGCAGTTTTATATACGCGGTTGCATATGACAAGTTTAGAAAAAGACTGCCGCAAACCGAATTTTTTTTTAAAATTTTCGTACTGATTTAAATTTTTATTAACCAAAAATACGATTTTTGCAAGCCAAAATTTTATCTAAAAATAATATAGCTTGCAGCAGTTCTATATACGCGGTTGTACATGACAAGTTTTGAAAAATACCGCCGCAAACCGAAAAAAATGTTTAAAATTCTCGTACTGATTTAAATTTTTATTAACCAAAAATACGATTTGTGCAAACTAAATTTTCATCTAAAAAGTAATATAGCTTGCTACAGTTCTATATACGCGGTTGTATATAACAAGTTTTAAAAAAGACCGCCACAAACCGAAAAAAATGTTTAAATTCTTGTACTGATTTATATTTTTATTAACTAAAAATACGATTTTTGCAAGCCTAATTTTCATCTAAAAAATAATATAGCTTGCTGCAGGTCTATATACGCGGTTGCATATGACAAGTTTTTAATAAGACTGCCGCAAACCGAAAAAAATATTTAAAATGGTCGTACTGATTTAAATTTTTATTAACCAAAAATACGATTTTTGCAAGCCAAATTTTCAAAAAAAAAAATAATATAGCTTGCTGCAGTTCTATATACGCGGTTGCATATGACAAGTTTAGAAAAAGACCGCCGCAAACCGAAAAAAATGTTAAAAATTCTCGTACTGATTTAAATTTTTATTAACCCAAAATACGATTTTTGCAAGCTGAAATTTTATCTAAAAATAATATAGCTTGCAGCAGTTCTATTTACGCGGTTGTACATGACAAGTTTTAAAAAATAAGGCCGCAAACCAAAAAAAATGTTTAAAATTCTCGTACTAATTTAAATTTTTATTAACCAAAAATACAATTTTTACAAGCTAAATTTCTATCTAAAAAATAATATAGTTTGCTGCAGTTCTATATACGCGGTTGTATATAACAAGTTTTAAAAAAGACCGCCGCAAACCAAAAAAAATGTTTAAAATTCTCGTACTGATTTAAATTTTTACTAACCAAAAATACAATTTTTGCAAGCCAAATTTTTATCTAAAAAACAATATAGCTTGCTGCAGTTCTATATACGCGGTTGAACATGACAAGTTTTGAAAAATACCGCCGCAAACCGAAAAAAATGTTTAAAAATCTCGTACGGATTTAAATTTTTATTAACAAAAAATACGATTTTTGCAAGCTAAATTTCCATCTAAAAAATAATATAGCTTGCTTCAGTTCTTTATACGCGGTTGCATATAACCAATTTTAAAAAAAGGCCGCCGCAAACCAAAAAAAATATTTAAAATTCTCGTACTGATTTAAATTTTTATTAACCAAAAATACGATTTTTGCAAGCCAAATTTTTATATAAAAAATAATATAGCTTGCTGCAGTTCTATATACGCGGTTGCATATGACAAGTTTAGAAAAAGAACGCCGCAAACCAAAAAAAATGTTTAAAATTCTCGTACTGATTTAAATTTTTAATAACCAAAAACACGATTTTTGCAAGCTGAAATTTTATCTAAAAATAATATAGCTTGCAGCAGTTCTATTTACGCGGTTGTACATGACAAGTTTTAAAAAATAAGGCCGCAAACCAAAAAAAATGTTTAAAATTCTCGTACTGATTTAAATTTTTATTAACCAAAAATACAATTTTTACAAGCTAAATTTCTATCTAAAAAATAATATAGTTTGCTGCAGTTCTATATACGCGGTTGTATATAACAAGTTTTAAAAAAGACCGCCGCAAACCAAAAAAAATGTTTAAAATTCTCGTACTGATTTAAATTTTTACTAACCAAAAATACAATTTTTGCAAGCCAAATTTTTATCTAAAAAACAATATAGCTTGCTGCAGTTCTATATACGCGGTTGAACATGACAAGTTTTGAAAAATACCGCCGCAAACCGAAAAAAATGTTTAAAAATCTCGTACGGATTTAAATTTTTATTAACAAAAAATACGATTTTTGCAAGCTAAATTTCCATCTAAAAAATAATATAGCTTGCTTCAGTTCTTTATACGCGGTTGCATATAACCAATTTTAAAAAAAGGCCGCCGCAAACCAAAAAAAATATTTAAAATTCTCGTACTGATTTAAATTTTTATTAACCAAAAATACGATTTTTGCAAGCCAAATTTTTATATAAAAAATAATATAGCTTGCTGCAGTTCTATATACGCGGTTGCATATGACAAGTTTAGAAAAAGAACGCCGCAAACCAAAAAAAATGTTTAAAATTCTCGTACTGATTTAAATTTTTAATAACCAAAAACACGATTTTTGCAAGCCAAAATTTTATCTAAAAATAATATAGCTTGCAGCAATTCTATATACGTGGTTGTACATGACAAGTTTTGAAAAGTAAGGCCGCAAACCAAAAAAAAAATGTTTAAAATTTGTGTACTGATTTAAATTTTTATTAACTAAAAATACGATATTTGCAAGCTAAATTTTTATCTAAAAAATAATATAGCTTGCTGCAGTTCCTATATACGCGGTTGTATATAACAAGTTTTAAAAAAGACCGCCACAAACCAAAAAAAATGTTTAAAATTCTCGTAATGATTTAAATTTTTATTAACCAAAAATACAATTTTTACAAGCCAAATTTTTATCTAAAAAACAATATAGCTTGCTGCAGTTTTATATACGCGGTTGAACATGACAAGTTTTGAAAAATACCGCCTCAAACCGAAAAAAATGTTTAAAATTCTCGCTTTGATTTAAACTTTTATTTACCAAAAATACGATTTGTGAAAAATAAATTTTCATCTAAAAAGTAATATAGCTTGCTACAGTTCTATATACGCGGTTGTATATAACAAGTTTTAAAAAAAACCGCCGCAAACCGAAAAAAATGTTTAAATTCTTGTACTGATTTATATTTTTATTAACTAAAAATACGATTTTTGCAAGCCAAATTTTCATCAAAAAAATAGTATAGTTTGCTGCAGTTTTATATACGCGGTTTTATAAGACAAGTTCTGAAAAATACCGCCGGAAACCAAACAAAATATTTTAAATTCTCGTACTGATATAAATTTTTATTAACTAAAAATACGATTTTTGCAAGCCTAATTTTCATCTAAAAAATAATATATGCTCTATGATGCTGTCGAGATACGTAGATGTTTAAAGTGTTGCGGTTTTAACCATATATGCACTAACTGTAAAAGCAAACAAATATGTCCCAAATGTACAGGTGAGCATAGAGATAATGAGTGCGCAACTACTAGTCTGAAATGTATAAACTGCTTCAATCTAGCTAAACTCAAACCGGGTATCGATACTGCTCATGCAGCGTGGGACAAAAACTGCACCGTTTTTAAAGAAAAATATTTATTGTTCAAATCTGAAGTTAGCATTAGTAGTAACAAGTAGCAATCAGCTGATGATTCATCCAAGTTGAAAAATATTTCTCCGGGTAATAATTTCAATATCATCTACCAAAATGTTCGAGGTCTCAACACCAAATCGAATGAATTATATAAATCTACATCTGGTTATCAGAGTCAATTCGATATTATTGCACTAACAGAAACTTGGCTTAATGATAGTGTTCATGATAATGAACTATTCGATTGTAGCTTCAATGTTGTTAGATGCGACAGAAACTTTACAACTACTGGTAAATCCCGCGGAGGTGGTGTTTTATTAGCCTTAAAATCGTCGTTTAATTTTAAAATAATTGATCTCAATTTAACCTGTGATAACAATCTATCTCTAGTCGATATAGTAGCGGTTTCTATAACGAATTTCTCTAGTCAGTTAATAATAGTAGTTATTTACATACCACCTAATTTTAGCATATCATTATATGATGCTCTTTTTGATGTTCTTGAGTGTTGTGAGTCGTTGTATGGCTCTGACCTACTGGTTATAGGAGATTTTAACATTCCTGAGTACAGCAATTATGTTCTTCATAAACGTTTAGACAAACATACTCAAACCTTAATTGAATTTTGTAACTTCTTTTCACTGAGCCAATACAACAACATTCTCAACCATAAGAATCGTCTCTTGGATTTGGTTCTCTGCAACAGCAGCTGCACTGTTCTGAGATCTGAATCTTTACTACAAACTGAAGACAAACATCATCCTTCATTATGTATTAGTCTGAAGATCCAGAAAGATACTTCTCAACAAAATATCTGGGTTTCAACAAAATCTATTAAAAACTATAATTTCAAAAGAGCAAACTTGGTCGATCTATATGAATATTTACTCAATGTCGACTGGACAACCTTAAATAATTACAGTGACGTTAATGCAATGGTGGACCAGTTTTATAACAAAGTCTATTCTGCACTTGATTTATTCGTACCTAAAACAAATATTGTCAAAAGCCATAAGTATCCTCCATGGTTCAATCCTGAAATAAAATCAATAATTAGAGCTAAGTTATTAGCATGGCGGAAATATAAAAAAACAAACTCATCGGATGCCTTTGCTGAATTCAAACGTCTCAGAAATATTGTCAAGCAACTGATAGACATTTCTCATAAAGCCTATTTACGTAAAATTGAAAATAACATTAAAGCAAATCCGAATAACTTTTGGTCTTACGTAAATACGAAAAAAAACAATTCTGCAATTCCTGATACAATGGAATTAAATAATATATCACTGGACAGTCCGCAAAAGATAGTCAACGCATTTGCTCAACACTTTGCATGTAATACTACCGATAGCCATAATGACATCCAAACCAACAGTGATATATTAAATACAAATACATTATACTTACAAAAAGTTACTGAAGAGGATATAGTTGCAGGAATAAAAAAGTTAAAGCCAAAAATGACCTCAGGTCCTGACAAGATTCCATCTTTTCTAATAAAAGACTGCTCTTGCATCTTTGTTAAACCTCTCTATATCATCTTCAATGCCATCCTTAAACTTAGTAAATTTCCTAACATGTGGAAAGTGGTTAAAATTTGTCCAGTTCTTAAAAGTGGCTGTAAAAAGAATGTTGCTAATTATCGACCAATAGCGTTAATTCAGAACTTTAGCAAAGTCTTTGAGTTTGTCATTCATAAAGTCATTCATAACCATGTTAAATGTCTTATTTCCACCAGTCAGCATGGCTTTATGCCGGGCCGATCTACTACCACGAATCTTTATTGTATAACTCAATTCATAGCCGATAATTTAGATCAACGTATACAAACTGATGTAGTATATACGGACTTCTCAAAAGCGTTCGACAGACTAGACCATTGCATTCTTCTAAATAAAATGGCATTGTTCGGTTTTTCGAACTCCCTGATTGCCCTCTTCAGTTCTTACCTTAGCAACAGACTGCAATTTGTTGAGTATAGAGGGCACAAGTCATATACCTCTGCAGTACACTCTGGCGTTCCTCAGGGTTCGATTTTAGGGCCTCTTCTATTCAATATTTTCATCAATGACATAGTCAAAGATATTAGCGCGAATACTCTCATATATGCCGACGATATGAAGATATATAAGACCATCTTGTGTATTGATGACTGTATCGATTTGCAAAACAATCTATGTGCGTTGCATAAATGGTGCATAACTAATCGGTTGCCACTCAACGTCGGTAAATGTTGTGTGTTATCGTTTTCACGCTCACGTGAAAAAACCATTTTTTCCTACGAATTAAACAATATTACTCTGTCTAGAACGGAAGTCTTCAAAGATCTTGGTGTAACATTTGACTCAAAACTTACATTCCAACAGCATATCAGCTCAATTACTGCTACCTCATATAAAAACTTGGGATTTATTATCAGAACTTCAAGAGACTTTTCATCACTGGACACTATTGGTTTGCTTTTCAATTCTTTTGTGCGCTCGCGTTTAGAATATGCTTCGTTGGTCTGGTCGCCTACATATGAGTGTCATATTAATGCCGTGGAAAAAATCCAAAGGAAATTTTTAAAATATTTATATTATCGAACTAATGGTACTTACCCTGCCATTGGTTTCTCTTATGACATTTTGTTAACATCATATGGGTACACCAGTCTAACCATTCGCAGGAAATGTAACTCCGTAATATTTTTGTTTAAAGCGATTAATAATGCATTAGATTGTGTCGATATCGTCCACACCATAAACTTTGCCGTGCCTCGAATAGCTTCAAGGTCGCACAATACATTTTATACACATTTGCCTCGTACTCGTTTGCTACAATCATCTCCCTTGCATACGATGTGTTTTAACTACTCTACAGTCCAGAACAGTTTGGATATATTTAATTGTAAAGTGTCTGTGATAAAGAGTACTTTTTTTTTAGCTACGTGTGATTGTATTTTGTTATTTTACATCTGCTATTTCTTGTTTCTGTTGTCCTTATATATTATATTTTTATCTTTTTTCATGTTTTACACTTTTTACGAACAACTTTGGTCCATATGCCCTATATGTATGTAATTGTTTATTTGTGTGTGATGAATACTTTTTTGATGTTGTTAATAATATTGTTACACTAGCTTATTCTCTACTCTACTCAATTTTTTTTTGTAATTTGTCTGCCCTGTAATTGGCCTCGGGGCAGCTTGGCCCGTTGGGCAGCTGTATCAAATAAATAAAATAAATAAATATAGCTTGCTGCAGGTCTATATACGCGGTTGCATATGACAAGTTTTAAAAAAGACCGCCGCAAACCGAAAAAAATATTTAAAATTGTCGTACTGATTTAAATTTTTATTAACCAAAAATACGATTTTTGCAAGCCAAATTTCCATTTACAAAATAATATAGCTTGCTGCAGTTCTATATACGCGGTTGCATATAACAAGTTTAGAAAAAGACCGCCGCAAACCGAAAAAAATGTTAAAAATTCTCGTACTGATTTAAATTTTTATTAACCAAAAATACGATTTTTGCAAGCTAAAATTTTATCTAAAAATAATATAGCTTGCAGCAGTTCTATTTACGCGGTTGTACATGACATGTTTTAAAAAATAAGGCTGCAAACCAAAAAAAATGTTTAAAATTCTTGTACTGATTTAAATTTTTATTAACCAAAAATACAATTTTTGCAAGCTAAATTTTTATCTAAAAAATAATATAGCTTGCTGCAGTTTTATATACGCGGTTGTATATAACAAGTTTTAAAAAAGACTGCCGCAAACCAAAAAAAATGTTTAATATTCTCGTACTGATTTAAATTTTTACTAACCAAAAATACAATTTTTGCAAGCCAAATTTTTATCTAAAAAACAATATAGCTTGCTGCAGTTCTATATACGCGGTTGAACATGACAAGTTTTGAAAAAAACCGCCGCAAACCAAAAAAAAATATTTAAAAATCTCGTACGGATTTAAATTTTTATCAACAAAAAATACGATTTTTGCAAGCTAAATTTCTATCTAAAAAATAATATAGCTTGCTTCAGTTCTTTATACGCGGTTGCATATAACCAATTTTCAAAAAGGCCGCCGCAAACCGAAAAAAATGTTTAAAATTCTCGTACTGATTTAAATTTTTATTAACCAAAATGACAATTTTTGCAAGCCAAATTTTCATCTAAAAAATAATATAGTTTACTACAGTTCTACATACGCAGTTGCATATGACAAGTTTTAAAAAAGACCGCCGCAAACCGACAAAAATGTTTAAAATTCTCGTACTGATTTAAATTTTTATTAACCAATAATACAATTTTTGCAAGCCAAATTTCCATCTAAAAAATAATATAACTTACTGCAGTTCTATATACGTGGTTGACATGACAAGTTTTAAAAAATACTGCCGCAAACCGAAAAAAATGTTTAAAATTCTCGTACTGATTTAAACTTTTATTAACCAAAAATAAAAATTTTGCAAGCCAAATTTCCATCAAAAAAATAGTATAGCTTGCTGCAGTTTTATATACGCGGTTCTGTAAGACAAGTTCTAAAAAATACCGCCGCAAACCAAAAAAAAAAAATGTTTTAAATTCTCGTACTGATTTAAATTTTTATTAACTAAAAATACGATTTTTGCAAGCCTAATTTTCATCTAAAAAATAATATAGCTTGCTGCAGGTCTATATACGCGGTTGCATATGACAAGTTTTAAAAAAGACCTCCGCAAACCGAAAAAAATATTTAAAATTGTCGTACTGATTTAAATTTTTATTAACCAAAAATACGATTTTTGCAAGCCAAATTTCCATCTAAAAAATAATATAGCTTACTGCAGTTCTATATACGCGGTTGCATATGACAAGTTTAGAAAAAGACCGCCGCAAACCGAAAAAAATGTTAAAAATTTTCGTACTGATTTAAATTTTTATTAACCAAAATACGATTTTTGCAAGCTAAATTTCCATCTAAACAATAATATAGCTTGCTGCAATTCTATATACGCAGTTGCATATAACAAGTTTTAAAAAAGACAACCGCAAACCGATTTTTTTTTTAAATTCTCTTACTGATTTAAATTTGTATTAACCAAAAATACGATTTTTGCAAGCTAAATTTCTATCTAAAAAATAATATAGCTTGCTGCAGTTTTATATACGCGGTTGCATATGACAAAATTAGAAAAAGACTGCCGCAAACCGAATTTTTTTTTTAAATTTTCGTACTGATTTAAATTTTTATTAACCAAAAATACGATTTTTGCAAGCCAAAATTTTATCTAAAAATAATATAGCTTGCAGCAGTTCTATATACGCGGTTTTACATGACAAGTTTTGAAAAATACCGCCGCAAACCGAAAAAAATGTTTAAAATTCTCGTACTGATTTAAATTTTTATTAACCAAAAATACGATTTTTGCAAGCCAAATTTTTATATCAAAAATAATATAGCTTGCTGCAGTTCTATATACGCGGTTGCATATGACAAGTTTAGAAAAAGAACGCCGCAAACCAAAAAAATGTTTAAAATTTTCGTACTGATTTAAATTTTTAATAACCAAAAACACGATTTTTGCAAGCCAAAATTTTATCTAAAAATAATATAGCTTGCAGCAATTCTATATACGTGGTTGTACATGACAAGTTTTAAAAAGTAAGGCCGCAAACCAAAAAAAATGTTTAAAATGTTTGTACTGATTTAAATTTTTATTAACTAAAAATACGATATTTGCAAGCTAAATTTTTATCTAAAAAATAATATAGCTTGCTGCAGTTCCTATATACGCGGTTGTATATAACAAGTTTTAAAAAATACCGCCGCAAACCGAAAAAAATGTTTAAAATTCTCGTACCGATTTAAATTTTTATTAACCGAAAATACGATTTTTGCAAGCCAAATTTTCATCTAAAAAATAATATAGCTTGCAACAGTTGTATATAAGCGGTTCAACATGACAAGTTTTGAAAAATACCGCCGCAAACCGAAAAAAATGTTTAAAAATCTCGTACGGATTTAAATTTTTATTAACTAAAAATTAGATTTTTGCAAGCTAAATTTCCATCTAAAAAATAATATAGCTTGCTGCAGTTCTATATACGTGGTTGCATATAACAAGTTTAAAAAAAAACCGCCGCAAACCGAAAAAAATGTTTAAAATTCTCGTACTGATTTAAATTTTTATTAACCAAAAATACGATTTTTGCAAGCCAAAGTTCCATCTAAAAAATAATATAACTTGCTGCAGTTCTATATACGCGGTTGCATATGACAAGTTTTAAAAAAGATCGCCGCAAACCGAAAAAATGTTTAATATTCTCGTACTGATTTAAATTTTTATTAACCGAAAATACGATTTTTGCAAGCCAAATTTTTATCTAAAAAATAATATAGCTTGCAACAGTTCTATATAAGCGGTTCAACATGACAAGTTTTGAAAAATACCGCCGCAAACCGAAAAAAATTTTTAAAAATCTCGTACGGATTTAAATTTTTATTAACTAAAAATTCGATTTTTGCAAGCTAAATTTCCATCTAAAAAACAATATAGCTTGCTGCAGTTTTATATACGCGGTTGAACATGACAAGTTTTGAAAAATACCGCCTCAAACCGAAATTTTTTTTTAAAATTCTCGCTTTGATTTAAACTTTTATTTACCAAAAATACAATTTGTGCAAACTAAATTTTCATCTAAAAAGTAATATAGCTTGCTACAGTTCTATATACGCGGTTGTATATAACAAGTTTTAAAAAAGACCGCCGCAAATCGAAAAAAATGTTTAAATTCTTGTACTGATTTATATTTTTATTAACTAAAAATACGATTTTTGCAACCCAAATTTTCATCAAAAAAATAGTATAGTTTGCTGCAGTTTTATATACGCGGTTTTATAAGACAAGTTCTGAAAAATACCGCCGGAAACCAAAAAAAATGTTTTAAATTCTAGTACTGATTTAAATTTTTATTAACTAAAAATACGATTTTTGCAAGCCCAATTTTCATCTAAAAAATAATATAGCTTGCTGCAGGTCTATATACGCGGTTGCATATGACAAGTTTTAAAAAAGACCGCCGCAAACCGAAAAAAATATTTAAAATTGTCGTACTGATTTAAATTTTTATTAACCAAAAATACGATTTTTGCAAGCCAAATTTCCATCTAAAAAATAATAAAGCTTGCTGCAGTTCTATATACGCGGTTGCATATGACAAGTTTAGAAAAAGACCGCCGCAAACCGAAAAAAATGTTAAAAATTCTCGTACTGATTTAAATTTTTATTAACCAAAATACGATTTTTGCAAGCTAAATTTCCATCTAAACAATAATATAGCTTGCTGCAGTTCTATATACGCAGTTGCATATAACAAGTTTTAAAAAAGACAACCGCAAACCGATTTTTTTTTTTAAATTCTCTTACTGATTTAAATTTGTATTAACCAAAAATACGATTTTTGCAAGCTAAATTTCTATCTAAAAAATAATATAGCTTGCTGCAGTTTTATATACGCGGTTGCATATGACAAGTTTAGAAAAAGACTGCCGCAAACCGATTTTTTTTTTAAATTTTCGTACTGATTTAAATTTTTATTAACCAAAAATACGATTTTTGCAAGCCAAAATTTTATCTAAAAATAATATAGCTTGCAGCAGTTCTATATACGCGGTTGTACATGACAAGTTTTGAAAAATACCGCCGCAAACCGAAAAAAATGTTTAAAATTCTCGTACTGATTTAAATTTTTATTAACCAAAAATACGATTTTTGCAAGCCAAATTTTTATATAAAAAATAATATAGCTTGCTGCAGTTCTATATACGCGGTTGCATATGACAAGTTTAGAAAAAGAACGCCGCAAACCAAAAAAAATGTTTAAAATTCTCGTACTGATTTAAATTTTTAATAACCAAAAACACGATTTTTGCAAGCCAAAATTTTATCTAAAAATAATATAGCTTGCAGCAATTCTATATACGTGGTTGTACATGAAAAGTTTTAAAAAATAAGGCCGCAAACCAAAAAAAAATGTTTAAAATTTTTGTACTGATTTAAATTTTTATTAACTAAAAATACGATATTTGCAAGCTAAATTTTTATCTAAAAAATAATATAGCTTGCTGCAGTTCCTATATACGCGGTTGTATATAACAAGTTTTAAAAAAGACCGCCGCAAACCAAAAAAAATGTTTAAAATTCTCGTATTGATTTAAATTTTTATTAACCAAAAATACAATTTTTGCAAGCCAAATTTTTATCTAAAAAACAATATAGCTTGCTGCAGTTTTATATACGCGGTTGAACATGACAAGTTTTGAAAAATACCGCCTCAAACCGCAAAAAATGTTTAAAATTCTCGCTTTGATTTAAACTTTTATTTACCAAAAATACGATTTGTGCAAACTAAATTTTCATCTAAAAAGTAATATAGCTTGCTACAGTTCTATATACGCAGTTGTATATAACAAGTTTTAAAAAAGACCGCCGCAAACCGAAAAAAATGTTTAAATTCTTGTACTGATTTATATTTTTATTAACTAAAAATACGATTTTTGCAAGCCAAATTTTCATCAAAAAAATAGTATAGTTTGCTGCAGTTTTATATACGCGGTTTTATAAGACAAGTTCTGAAAAATACCGCCGGAAACCAAACAAAATGTTTTAAATTCTTGTACTGATTTAAATTTTTATTAACTAAAAATACGATTTTTGCAAGCCTAATTTTCATCTAAAAAATAATATAGCTTGCTGCAGGTCTATATACGCGGTTGCATATGACAAGTTTTAAAAAAGACCGCCGCAAAACGAAAAAAATATTTAAAATTGTCGTACTGATTTAAATTTTTATTAACCAAAAATACGATTTTTGCAAGCCAAATTTCCATCTACAAAATAATATAGCTTGCTGCAGTTCTATATACGCGGTTGCATATAACAAGTTTAGAAAAAGACCGCCGCAAACCGAAAAAAATGTTAAAAATTCTCGTACTGATTTAAATTTTTATTAACCAAAAATACGATTTTTGCAAGCTAAAATTTTATCTAAAAATAATATAGCTTGCAGCAGTTCTATTTACGCGGTTGTACATGACATGTTTTAAAAAATAAGGCCGCAAACCAAAAAAAATGTTTAAAATTCTCGTACTGATTTAAATTTTTATTAACCAAAAATACAATTTTTGCATGCTAAATTTCTATCTAAAAAATAATATAGCTTGCTGCAGTTCTATATACGCGGTTGTATATAACAGGTTTTAAAAAAGACCGCCGCAAACCAAAAAAAATGTTTAATATTCTCGTACTGATTTAAATTTTTACTAACCAAAAATACAATTTTTGCAAGCCAAATTTTTATCTAAAAATATAGCTTGCTGCAGTTCTATATACGCGGTTGAACATGACAAGTTTTGAAAAATACCGCCGCAAACCAAAAAAAATATTTAAAAATCTCGTACGGATTTAAATTTTTATCAACAAAAAATACGATTTTTGCAAGCTAAATTTCTATCTAAAAAATAATATAGCTTGCTTCAGTTCTTTATACGCGGTTGCATATAACCAATTTTAAAAAAGGCCGCCGCAAACCGAAAAAAATGTTTAAAATTCTCGTACTGATTTGAATTTTTATAAACTAAAAATACGATTTTTGCAAGCAAAATTTCCATCAAAAAAATAATAAAGCTTGCTGCAGTTCTATATACGCGGTTGCATATGACAAGTTTTGAAAAATACCGCCGCAAACCGAAAAAAATGTTTAAAAATCTCGTACGGATTTAAAATTTTATTAACAAAAAATACGATTTTTGCAAGCTAAATTTCCATCTAAAAAATAATATAGCTTGCTTCAGTTCTTTAAACGCGGTTGCATATAACCAATTTTAAAAAAAGCCGCCGCAAACCAAAAAAAAATGTTTAAAATTCTCGTACTGATTTAAATTTTTATTAACCAAAAATACAAATTTTGCAAGCCAAAATTCTATCTAAAAAATAATATAGCTTGCTGCAGTTCTATATACGTGGTTGAACATGACAAGTTTTGAAAAATACCGCCGCAAACCGAAAAAAATATTTAAAATTCTCGAACTGATTTAAATTTTTATTAACCAAAATGACAATTTTTGCAAGCCAAATTTTTATCTAAAAAATAATATAGCTTGCTACAGTTCTATATACGCGGTTCCATGTGACAAATTTTAAAAAAAACCGCCGCAAACCGAAAAAAATGTTTAAAATTCTCGTACTGATTTAAATTTTTATTAACCAATCATACAATTTTTGCAAGCCAAATTTCCATCTAAAAAATAATATAGCTTGCTGCAGTTCTATATACGTGGTTGAACATGACAAGTTTTAAAAAATACCGCCGCAAACCAAAAAAAAATGTTTAAAATTCTCGTACTGATTTAAATTTTTATTAACCAAAAATACAAATTTTGCAAGCCAAAATTCTATCTAAAAAATAATATAGCTTGCTGCAGTTCTATATACGTGGTTGAACATGACAAATTTTGAAAAATACCGCCGCAAACCGAAAAAAATGTTTAAAATTTTCGTACTGATTTAAATTTGCATTAACCAAAAATACGATTTTTGCAAGCCAAATTTTCACCTAAAAAATAATATAGCTTGTTGCAGGTTTATATACGCGGTTTGCATATAACAAGTTTTAAAAAAGACAACCGCAAACCGAAAAAAATGTTTAAAATTTTCGTACTGATTTAAATTTTTATTAATCAAAAATACGATTTTTGCAAGCCTAATTTTCATCTAAAAAATAAAATAGCTTACTGCAATTCTATATACGCGGTTGAACATGACAAGTTTTAAAAAATACGGCCGCAAACCGAAAAAAATGTTTAAAATTCTCGTACTGATTTAAATTTTTATTAACCAAAAATACGATTTTTGCAAGCTAAATTTCTATCTAAAAAATAATATAGCTTGCTGCAGGTCTATATACGCGGTTGCATATAACAAGTTTTAAAAAAGACCGCCACAAACCGAAAAAAATGTTTAAAATTCTCGTACTGATTTAAATTTTTATTAACCAAAAATACGATTTTACCAAGCTAAATATCCATCTAAAAAATAATATAGCTTGCTGCAGTTCTATCTACACGGTTGCATATAACAAGTTTTAAAAAAGACCGCTGCAAACCGAAAAAAATGTTTAAAATTCTCGTACTGATTTAAATTTTTATGAACCAAAAATACGATTTTTGCAAGCTAAATGTCCATCTAAACAATAATATAGTTTTCTGAAGTTCTATATACGCAGTTGAATATAACAAGTTTTAAAAAAGAAAACCGCAAACCGAAAAAAATGTTTAATATTCTCGTACTGATTTAAATTTTTATTAACCAAAAATACGATTTTTGCAAACTAAATTTTCATCTAAAAAGTAATATAGCTTGCTGCAGTTCTATATACGCGGTTGCATATAACAAATTTTAAAAAAGACCACCGCAAACCAAAAAAAAATGTTTAAATTCTCGTACTGATTTAAATTTTTATTAACTAAAAATACGATTTGTGCAAGCCAAATTTCCATCTAAAAAATAATATAGCTTGCTGCAGTTCTACATACGCGGTTGCATATGACAAGTTTAGAAAAAGACCGCCGCAAACCGAAAAAAATGTTTAAAATTCTCGTATTGATTTAAATTTTTATTAACCAATAATACAATTTTTGCAAGCCAAATTTTAATCTAAAAAACAATATAGCTTGCTGCAGTTCTACATACGCGGTTGAACATACAAATTTTGAAAAATACCGCCGCAAACCAAAAAAAATGTTTAAAATTCTCGCTTTGATTTAAATTTTTATTTAACAAAAATACAATTTGTGCAAACTAAATTTTCATCTAAAAAGTAATATAGCTTGCGGCAGTTCTATATACGCGGTTGTATATAACAAGTATTAAAAAAGACCACCGCAAACCGAAAAAAATGTTTAAATTCTTGCACTGATTTAAATTTTTATTAACTAAAAATACAATTTTTGCAAGCCAAATTTCCATCAAAAAAATAGTATAGCTTGCTGCAGTTTTATATACGCGGTTCTATAAGACAAGTTCTAAAAAATACCGCCGCAAACCAAAAAAAATGTTTTAAATTCTCGTACTGATTTAAATTTTTATTAACCAAAAATACGATTTTTGCAAGCCTAATTTTCATCTAAAAAATAATATAGCTTGCTGCAGGTCTATATACGCGGTTGCATATGACAAGTTTTAAAAAAGACCGCCGCAAACCGAAAAAAATATTTAAAATTGTCATACTGATTTAAATTTGCATTAACCAAAAATACGTTTTTAGCAAGCCAAATTTCCACCTAAAAAATAGTATAGCTTGCTGCAGTTCTATATACGGGGTTGCATATAACAAGTTTAAAAAAAGACAACCGCAAACCGAAAAAAATGTTTAAAATTCTCGTATTGATTTAAATTTGTATTAACCAAAAGTACAATTTTTGCAAGCCAAATTTTCATCTAAAAAATAATATAGCTTGCTGCAGTTCTATATACGCGGTTGAACATGACAAGTTTTAAAAAATACCGCCGCAAACCGAAAAAAATGTTTAAAATTCTCGTACTGATTTAAATTTTTATTAACCGAAAATACGATTTTTGCAAGCAAAATTTTTATCTTAAAAAATAATATAGCTTGCAACAGTTCTATATAAGCGGTTGAACATGACAAGTTTTGAAAAATACCGCCGCAAACCGAAAAAAATGTTTAAAAATCTCGTACGGATTTAAATTTTTATTAACTAAAAATTTGATTATTGCAAGCTAAATTTCCATCTAAAAAATAATATAGCTTGCTGCAGTTTTATATACGCGGTTGAACATGACAAGTTTTAAAAAATACCGCTGCAAACCGATTTTTTTTTAATATTCTCTTCTATATACGCGGTTGAACATGACAAGTTTTGAAAAATACGGCCGCAAACCGAAAAAAATGTTTAAAATTCTCGTACTGATTTAAATTTTTATTAATCAAAAATACGATTTATGCAAGCCTAATTTTTATCTAAAAAATAAAATAGCTTGCTGCAGTTCTATATACGCAGTTGCATATGACAAGTTTTAAAAAAGACCGCCGCAAACCGAAAAAAATGTTTAAAATTCTCGTACTGATTTAAATTTTTATTAACCAAAAATACGATTTATGCAAGCCAAAGTTCCGTCTAAAAAATATTATAGCTTGCTGCAGTTCTATATACGCGGTTGCATATAACAAATTTTAAAAAAGACCGCCGCAAACCGAAAAAAATGTTTAAAATTCTCGTACTGATTTAAATTGTTATTAACCAAAAAGACAATTTTTGCAAGCCAAATTTCTATCTAAAAAATAATTTAGCTGGCTGCAGTTCTATATACGCGGTTGCATATAACAAATTATAAAAAAGACAACCGCAAACCGAAAAAAATGTTTAAAATTCTCGTACTGATTTAAATTTTTATTAACCAAAAATTCAAATTTTGCAAGCCAAAATTCTATCTAAATAATAATATAGCTTGCTGCACTTTTATATACGCGGTTGTACATGACAAGTTTTGAAAAATACCGCCACAAACCGAAAAAAATGTTTAAAATTCTCGTACTGATTTAAATTTTTATTAACCAAAAATACGATTTTACCAAGCTAAATTTCCATCTAAAAAATAATATAGCTTGCTGCAGTTCTATCTACACGGTTGCATATAACAAGTTTTAAAAAAGACCGCTGCAAACCGAAAAAAATGTTTAAAATTCTCGTACTGATTTAAATTTTTATGAACCAAAAATACGATTTTTGCAAGCTAAATGTCCATCTAAACAATAATATAGTTTTCTGCAGTTCTATATACGCAGTTGAATATAACAAGTTTTAAAAAAGAAAACCGCAAACCGAAAAAAATGTTTAATATTCTCGTACTGATTTAAATTTTTATTAACCAAAAATACGATTTTTGCAAACTAAATTTTCATCTAAAAAGTAATATAGCTTGCTGCAGTTCTATATTCGCGGTTGCATATAACAAATTTTAAAAAAGACCACCGCAAACCAAAAAAAAATGTTTAAATTCTCGTACTGATTTAAATTTTTATTAACTAAAAATACGATTTTTGCAAGCAAAATTTCCATCAAAAAAATAGTATAGCTTGCTGCAATTCTATATACGCGGTTGCATATGACAAGTTTAAAAAAAAACTGCCGCAAACCAAAAAAAATGTTTAAAATTCTCGTACTGATTTAAATTTTTAATAACCAAAAATACAAATTTTGCAAGCCAAAATTCTATCTAAAAAATAATATAGCTTGCTGCAGTTCTATATACATGGTTAAACATGACAAGTTTTGAAAAATACCGCCGCAAACCGAAAAAAATGTTTAAAATTCTCGTACTGATTTAAATTTTTATTAACCGAAAATACAATTTTTGCAAGCCAAATTTTTATCTAAAAAATAATATAGCTTGAAACAGTTTTATATATGCGGTTCAACATGATAAGTTTTGAAAAATACCGCCGCAAACCGAAAAAAATGTTTAAAAATCTCGTACGGATTTAAATTTTTATTAACTAAAAATTCGATTTTTGCAAGCTAAATTTCCATCTAAAAAATAATATAGCTTGCTGCAGTTCTATATACGTGGTTGCATATAACAAGTTTTAAAAAAAACCGCCGCAAACCAAAAAAAAATGTTTAAAATTCTCGTACTGATTTAAATTTTTATTAACCAAAAATACGATTTTTGCAAGCCAAAGTTCCATCTAAAAAATAACATAGCTTGCTGCAGTTCTATATACGCGGTTGCATATGACAAGTTTTAAAAAAGATCGCCGCAAACCGAAAAAAATGTTTAATATTCTCGTACTGATTTAAATTTTTATTAACCGAAAATACGATTTTTGCAAGCCAAATTTTTATCTAAAAAATAATATAGCTTGCAACAGTTCTATATAAGCGGTTCAACATGACAAGTTTTGAAAAATACCACCGCAAACCGAAAAAAATGTTTAAAAATCTCGTAAGGATTTAAATTTTTATTAACTAAAAATTCGATTTTTGCAAGCTAAATTTCCATCTAAAAAATAATATAGCTTGCTGCAGTTTTATATACGCGGTTGAAGATGACAAGTTTTGAAAAAAACCGCCACAAACCGAAATTTTTTTTTAAAATTCTCGTACTGATTTAAATTTTTATTAACCAAAAATACGATTTTTGCAAGCTAAATTTCCATCTAAAAAATAATATAGCTTGCTGCAGTTCTATATACGCGGTTGCATATAACAAGTTTTAAAAAAGAGCGCCGCAAACCGATTTTTTTTTTTTAAATTCTCGTACTGATTTAAATTTTTATTAACCAAAAATACGATTTTTGCAAGCTAAATTTCCATCTAAATAATAATATAGCTTGCTGCAGTTCTATATACGCAGTTGCATATAACAAGTTTTAAAAAAGACAACCGCAAACCAAATTTTTTTTTTTAAATTCTCTTACTGATTTAAATTTGTATTAACCAAAAATACGATTTTTGCAAGCTAAATTTCTATCTAAAAAATAATATAGCTTGCTGCAGTTTTATATACGCGGTTGCATATGACAAAATTAGAAAAAGACTGCCGCAAACCGAATTTTTTTTTTAAATTTTCGTACTGATTTAAATTTTTATTAACCAAAAATACGATTTTTGCAAGCCAAAATTTTATCTAAAAATAATATAGCTTGCAGCAGTTCTATACACGCGGTTGTACATGACAAGTTTTGAAAAATACCGCCGCAAACCGAAAAAAATGTTTAAAATTCTCGCTTTGATTTAAACTTTTATTTACCAAAAATACAATTTGTGCAAACTAAATGTTCATCTAAAAAGTAATATAGCTTGCTATAGTTCTATATACGCGGTTGTATATAACAAGTTTTAAAAAAGACCGCCGCAAACCGAAAAAAATGTTTAAATTCTTGTACTGATTTATATTTTTATTAACTAAAAATACGATTTTTGCAAGCCAAATTTTCATCAAAAAAATAGTATAGTTTGCTGCAGTTTTATATACGCGGTTTTATAAAACAAGTTCTAAAAATACCGCCGGAAACCAAAAAAAAATGTTTTAAATTCTCGTACTGATTTAAATTTTTAATAACCAAAAACACGATTTTTGCAAGCCAAAATTTTATCTAAAAATAATATAGCTTGCAGCAGTTCTATACACGCGGTTGTACATGACAAGTTTTGAAAAATACCGCCGCAAACCGAAAAAAATGTTTAAAATTCTCGCTTTGATTTAAACTTTTATTTACCAAAAATACAATTTGTGCAAACTAAATGTTCATCTAAAAAGTAATATAGCTTGCTATAGTTCTATATACGCGGTTGCATATAACAAGTTTTAAAAAAGACAACCGCAAACCGATTTTTTTTTTAAATTCTCTTACTGATTTAAATTTGTATTAACCAAAAATACGATTTTTGCAAGCTAAATTTCCATCTAAAAAATAATATAGCTTGCTGCAGTTCTATATACGCGGTTGAACATGACAAGTTTTGAAAAATACCGCCGCAAACCGAAAAAAATGTTTAAAAATCTCGTACGGATTTAAATTTTTATTAACAAAAAATACGATTTTTGCAAGCTAAATTTCCATCTAAAAAATAATATAGCTTGCTTCAGTTCTTTATACGCGGTTGCATATAACCAATTTTAAAAAAAGGCCGCCGCAAACCAAAAAAAATATTTAAAATTCTCGTACTGATTTAAAATTTTATTAACCAAAAATACGATTTTTGCAAGCCAAATTTTTATATAAAAAATAATATAGCTTGCTGCAGTTCTATATACGCGGTTGCATATGACAAGTTTAGAAAAAGAACGCCGCAAACCAAAAAAAATGTTTAAAATTCTCGTACTGATTTAAATTTTTAATAACCAAAAACACGATTTTTGCAAGCCAAAATTTTATCTAAAAATAATATAGCTTGCAGCAATTCTATATACGTGGTTGTACATGACAAGTTTTGAAAAGTAAGGCCGCAAACCAAAAAAAAATGTTTAAAATTTGTGTACTGATTTAAATTTTTATTAACTAAAAATACGATATTTGCAAGCTAAATTTTTATCTAAAAAATAATATAGCTTGCTGCAGTTCCTATATACGCGGTTGTATATAACAAGTTTTAAAAAAGACCGCCGCAAACCAAAAAAAATGTTTAAAATTCTCGTATTGATTTAAATTTTTATTAACCAAAAATACAATTTTTACAAGCCAAATTTCCATCTAAAAAACAATATAGCTTGCTGCAGTTTTATATACGCGGTTGAACATGACAAGTTTTGAAAAATACCGCCTCAAACCGAAAAAAATGTTTAAAATTCTCGCTTTGATTTAAACTTTTATTTACCAAAAATACAATTTGTGCAAACTAAATTTTCATCTAAAAAGTAATATAGCTTGCTACAGTTCTATATACGCGGTTGTATATAACTAGTTTTAAAAAAGACCGCCGCAAACCGAAAAAAATGTTTAAATTCTTGTACTGATTTATATTTTTATTAACTAAAAATACGATTTTTGCAAGCCAAATTTTCATCAAAAAAATAGTATAGTTTGCTGCAGTTTTATATACGCGGTTTTATAAAACAAGTTCTGAAAAATACCGCCGGAAACCAAAAAAAAATGTTTTAAATTCTCGTACTGATTTAAATTTTTATTAACTAAAAATACGATTTTTGCAAGCCTAATTTTCATCTAAAAAATAATATAGCTTGCTGCAGGTCTATATACGCGGTTGCATATGACAAGTTTTAAAAAAGACCGCCGCAAACCGAAAAAAATATTTAAAATTGTCGTACTGATTTAAATTTTTATTAACCAAAAATACGATTTTTGCAAGCCAAATTTCCATCTAAAAATAATATAGCTTGCTGCAGTTCTATATACGCGGTAGCATATGACAAGTTTAGAAAAAGACTGCCGCAAACCGAAAAAAATGTTAAAAATTCTCGTACTGATTTAAATTTTTATTAACCAAAATACGATTTTTGCAAGCTAAATTTCCATCTAAACAATAATATAGCTTGCTGCAGTTCTATATACGCAGTTGCATATAACAAGTTTTAAAAAAGACAACCGCAAACCGATTTTTTTTTTAAATTCTCTTACTGATTTAAATTTGTATTAACCAAAAATACGATTTTTGCAAGCTAAATTTCTATCTAAAAAATAATATAGCTTGCTGCAGTTTTATATACGCGGTTGCATATGACAAGTTTAAAAAAAGACTGCCGCAAACCGAATTTTTTTTTAAAATTTTCGTACTGATTTAAATTTTTATTAACCAAAAATACGATTTTTGCAAGCCAAAATTTTATCTAAAAATAATATAGCTTGCAGCAGTTCTATATACGCGGTTGTACATGACAAGTTTTGAAAAATACCGCCGCAAACCGAAAAAAATGTTTAAAATTCTCGTACTGATTTAAATTTTTATTAACCAAAAATACGATTTGTGCAAACTAAATTTTCATCTAAAAAGTAATATAGCTTGCTACAGTTCTATATACGCGGTTGTATATAACAAGTTTTAAAAAAGACCGCCGCAAACCGAAAAAAATGTTTAAATTCTTGTACTGATTTATATTTTTATTAACTAAAAATACGATTTTTGCAAGCCTAATTTTCATCTAAAAAATAATATAGCTTGCTGCAGGTCTATATACGCGGTTGCATATGACAAGTTTTAAAAAAGACCGCCGCAAACCGAAAAAAATATTTAAAATTGTCGTACTGATTTAAATTTTTATTAACCAAAAATACGATTTTTGCAAGCCAAATTTCCAAAAAAATAATAATATAGCTTGCTGCAGTTCTATATACGCGGTTGCATATGACAAGTTTAGAAAAAGACCGCCGCAAACCGAAAAAAATTTTAAAAATTCTCGTACTGATTTAAATTTTTATTAACCAAAAATACGATTTTTGCAAGCTGAAATTTTATCTAAAAATAATATAGCTTGCAGCAGTTCTATTTACGCGGTTGTACATGACAAGTTTTAAAAAATAAGGCCGCAAACCAAAAAAAATGTTTAAAATTCTCGTACTGATTTAAATTTTTATTAACCAAAAATACAATTTTTACAAGCTAAATTTCTATCTAAAAAATAATATAGTTTGCTGCAGTTCTATATACGCGGTTGTATATAACAAGTTTTAAAAAAGACCGCCGCAAACCAAAAAAAATGTTTAAAATTCTCGTACTGATTTAAATTTTTACTAACCAAAAATACAATTTTTGCAAGCCAAATTTTTATCTTAAAAACAATATAGCTTGCTGCAGTTCTATATACGCGGTTGAACATGACAAGTTTTGAAAAATACCGCCGCAAACCGAAAAAAATGTTTAAAAATCTCGTACGGATTTAAATTTTTATTAACAAAAAATACGATTTTTGCAAGCTAAATTTCCATCTAAAAAATAATATAGCTTGCTTCAGTTCTTTATACGCGGTTGCATATAACCAATTTTAAAAAAAGGCCGCCGCAAAGCAAAAAAAATATTTAAAATTCTCGTACTGATTTAAATTTTTATTAACCAAAAATACGATTTTTGCAAGCCAAATTTTTATATAAAAAATAATATAGCTTGCTGCAGTTCTATATACGCGGTTGCATATGACAAGTTTAGAAAAAGAACGCCGCAAACCAAAAAAAATGTTTAAAATTCTCGTACTGATTTAAATTTTTAATAACCAAAAACACGATTTTTGCAAGCCAAAATTTTATCTAAAAATAATATAGCTTGCAGCAATTCTATATACGTGGTTGTACATGACAAGTTTTGAAAAGTAAGGCCGCAAACCAAAAAAAAATGTTTAAAATTTGTGTACTGATTTAAATTTTTATTAACTAAAAATACGATATTTGCAAGCTAAATTTTTATCTAAAAAATAATATAGCTTGCTGCAGTTCCTATATACGCGGTTGTATATAACAAGTTTTAAAAAAGACCGCCGCAAACCAAAAAAAATGTTTAAAATTCTCGTATTGATTTAAATTTTTATTAACCAAAAATACAATTTTTACAAGCCAAATTTTTATCTAAAAAACAATATAGCTTGCTGCAGTTTTATATACGCGGTTGAACATGACAAGTTTTGAAAAATACCGCCTCAAACCGAAAAAAATGTTTAAAATTCTCGCTTTGATTTAAACTTTTATTTACCAAAAATACGATTTGTGCAAACTAAATTTTCATCTAAAAAGTAATATAGCTTGCTACAGTTCTATATACGCGGTTGTATATAACAAGTTTTAAAAAAAACCGCCGCAAACCGAAAAAAATGTTTAAATTCTTGTACTGATTTATATTTTTATTAACTAAAAATACGATTTTTGCAAGCCAAATTTTCATCAAAAAAATAGTATAGTTTGCTGCAGTTTTATATACGCGGTTTTATAAGACAAGTTCTGAAAAATACCGCCGGAAACCAAACAAAATATTTTAAATTCTCGTACTGATATAAATTTTTATTAACTAAAAATACGATTTTTGCAAGCCTAATTTTCATCTAAAAAATAATATATGCTCTATGATGCTGTCGAGATACGTAGATGTTTTAAGTGTTGCGGTTTTAACCATATAAGCACTAACTGTAAAAGCAAACAAATATGTCCCAAATGTACAGGTGAGCATAGAGATAATGAGTGCGCAACTACTAGTCTGAAATGTATAAACTGCTTCAATCTAGCTAAACTCAAACCGGGTATCGATACTGCTCATGCAGCGTGGGAAAAAACTGCACCGTTTTTAAAGAAAAATATTTATTGTTCAAATCTGAAGTTAGCATTAGTAGTAACAAGTAGCAATCAGCTGATGATTCATCCAAGTTGAAAGATATTTCTCCGGGTAATAATTTCAATATCATCTACCAAAATGTTCGTGGTTTCAACACCAAATCGAATGAATTATATAAATCTACATCTGGTTATCAGAGTCAATTCGATATTATTGCACTAACAGAAACTTGGCTTAATGATAGTGTTCATGATAATGAACTATTCGATTGTAGCTTCAATGTTGTTAGATGCGACAGAAACTTTACAACTACTGGTAAATCCCGCGGAGGTGGTGTTTTATTAGCCTTAAAATCGTCGTTTAATTTTAAAATAATTGATCTCAATTTAACCTGTGATAACAATCTATCTCTAGTCGATATAGTAGCGGTTTCTATAACGAATTTCTCTAGTCAGTTAATAATAGTAGTTATTTACATACCACCTAATTTTAGCATATCATTATATGATGCTCTTTTTGATGTTCTTGAGTGTTGTGAGTCGTTGTATGGCTCTGACCTACTGGTTATAGGAGATTTTAACATTCCTGAGTACAGCAATTATGTTCTTCATAAACGTTTAGACAAACATACTCAAACCTTAATTGAATTTTGTAACTTCTTTTCACTGAGCCAATACAACAACATTCTCAACCATAAGAATCGTCTCTTGGATTTGGTTCTCTGCAACAGCAGCTGCACTGTTCTGAGATCTGAATCTTTACTACAAACTGAAGACAAACATCATCCTTCATTATGTATTAGTCTGAAGATCCAGAAAGATACTTCTCAACAAAATATCTGGGTTTCAACAAAATCTATTAAAAACTATAATTTCAAAAGAGCAAACTTGGTCGATCTCTATGAATATTTACTCAATGTCGACTGGACAACCTTAAATAATTACAGTGACGTTAATGCAATGGTGGACCAGTTTTATAACAAAGTCTATTCTGCACTTGATTTATTCGTACCTAAAACAAATATTGTCAAAAGCCATAAGTATCCTCCATGGTTCAATCCTGAAATAAAATCAATAATTAGAGCTAAGTTATTAGCATGGCGGAAATATAAAAAAACAAACTCATCGGATGCCTTTGCTGAATTCAAACGTCTCAGAAATATTGTCAAGCAACTGATAGACATTTCTCATAAAGCCTATTTACGTAAAATTGAAAATAACATTAAAGCAAATCCGAATAACTTTTGGTCTTACGAAAATACGAAAAAAAACAATTCTGCAATTCCTGATACAATGGAATTAAATAATATATCACTGGACAGTCCGCAAAAGATAGTCAACGCATTTGCTCAACACTTTGCATGTAATACTACCGATAGCCATAATGACATCCAAACCAACAGTGATATATTAAATACAAATACATTATACTTACAAAATGTTACTGAAGAGGATATAGTTGCAGGAATAAAAAAGTTAAAGCCAAAAATGACCTCAGGTCCTGACAAGATTCCATCTTTTCTAATAAAAGACTGCTCTTGCATCTTTGTTAAACCTCTCTATATCATCTTCAATGCCATCCTTAAACTTAGTAAATTTCCTAACATGTGGAAAGTGGTTAAAATTTGTCCAGTTCTTAAAAGTGGCTGTAAAAAGAATGTTGCTAATTATCGACCAATAGCGTTAATTCAGAACTTTAGCAAAGTCTTTGAGTTTGTCATTTATAAAGTCATTCATAACCATGTTAAATGTCTTATTTCCACCAGTCAGCATGGCTTTATGCCGGGCCGATCTACTACCACGAATCTTTATTGTATAACTCAATTCATAGCCGATAATTTAGATCAACGTATACAAACTGATGTAGTATATACGGACTTCTCAAAAGCGTTCGACAGACTAGACCATTGCATTCTTCTAAATAAAATGGCATTGTTCGGTTTTTCGAACTCCCTGATTGCCCTCTTCAGTTCTTACCTTAGCAACAGACTGCAATTTGTTGAGTATAGAGGGCACAAGTCATATACCTCTGCAGTATACTCTGGCGTTCCTCAGAGTTCGATTTTAGGGCCTCTTCTATTCAATATTTTCATCAATGACATAGTCAAAGATATTAGCGCAAATACTCTCTTATATGCCAACGATATGAAGATATATAAGACCATATTGTGTATTGATGACTGTATCGATTTGCAAAACAATCTATGTGCGTTGCATAAATGGTGCATAACTAATCGGTTGCCACTCAACGTCGGTAAATGTTGTGTGTTATCGTTTTCACGCTCACGTGAAAAAACCATTTTTTCCTACGAATTAAACAATATTACTCTGTCTAGAACGGAAGTCTTCAAAGATCTTGGTGTAACATTTGACTCAAAACTTACATTCCAACAGCATATCAGCTCAATTACTGCTACCTCATATAAAAACTTGGGATTTATTATCAGAACTTCAAGAGACTTTTCATCACTGGACACTATTGGTTTGCTTTTCAATTCTTTTGTGCGCTCGCGTTTAGAATATGCTTCGTTGGTCTGGTCGCCTACATATGAGTGTCATATTAATGCCGTGGAAAAAATCCAAAGGAAATTTTTAAAATATTTATATTATCGAACTAATGGTACTTACCCTGCCATTGGTTTCTCTTATGACATTTTATGGGTTAACATCATATGGGTACACCAGTCTAACCATTCGCAGGAAATGTAACTCCGTAATATTTTTGTTTAAAGCGATTAATAATGCATTAGATTGTGTCGATATCGTCCACACCTTAAACTTTGCCGTGCCTCGAATAGCTACAAGGTCGCACAATACATTTTATACACATTTGCCTCGTACTCGTTTGCTACAATCATCTCCCTTGCATACGATGTGTTTTAACTACTCTACAGTTCAGAACAGTTTGGATATATTTAATTGTAAAGTGTCTGTGATAAAGAGTACTTTTTTTTTAGCTACGTGTGATTGTATTTTGTTATTTTACATCTGCTATTTCTTGTTTCTGTTGTCCTTATATATTATATTTTTATCTTTTTTCATGTTTTACACTTTTTACGAACAACTTTGGTACATATGCCCTATATGTATGTAATTGTTTATTTGTGTGTGATGAATACTTTTTTGATGTTGTTAATAATATTGTTACACTAGCTTATTCTCTACTCTACTCAATTTTTTTTTGTAATTTTCTCGCCCTGTAATTGGCCTCGTGCCGTTGGGCAGCTGTATCAAATAAATAAAATAAATAAATATAGCTTGCTGCAGGTCTATATACGCGGTTGCATATGACAAGTTTTAAAAAAGACCGCCGCAAACCGAAAAAAATATTTAAAATTGTCGTACTGATTTAAATTTTTATTAACCAAAAATACGATTTTTGCAAGCCAAATTTCCATTTACAAAATAATATAGCTTGCTGCAGTTCTATATACGCGGTTGCATATAACAAGTTTAGAAAAAGACCGCCGCAAACCGAAAAAAATGTTAAAAATTCTCGTACTGATTTAAATTTTTATTAACCAAAAATACGATTTTTGCAAGCTAAAATTTTATCTAAAAATAATATAGCTTGCAGCAGTTCTATTTACGCGGTTGTACATGACATGTTTTAAAAAATAAGGCTGCAAACCAAAAAAAATGTTTAAAATTCTTGTACTGATTTAAATTTTTATTAACCAAAAATACAATTTTTGCAAGCGAAATTTTTATCTAAAAAATAATATAGCTTGCTGCAGTTCTATATACGAGTTGTATATAACAAGTTTTAAAAAAGACCGCCGCAAACCAAAAAAAATGTTTAATATTCTCGTACTGATTTAAATTTTTACTAACCAAAAATACAATTTTTGCAAGCCAAATTTTTATCTAAAAAACAATATAGCTTGCTGCAGTTCTATATACGCGGTTGAACATGACAAGTTTTGAAAAAAACCGCCGCAAACCAAAAAAAAATATTTAAAAATCTCGTACGGATTTAAATTTTTATCAACAAAAAATACGATTTTTGCAAGCTAAATTTCTATCTAAAAAATAATATAGCTTGCTTCAGTTTTTTATACGCGGTTGCATATAACCAATTTTCAAAAAGGCCGCCGCAAACCGAAAAAAATGTTTAAAATTCTCGTACTGATTTAAATTTTTATTAACCAAAATGACAATTTTTGCAAGCCAAATTTTCATCTAAAAAATAATATAGTTTGCTACAGTTCTACATACGCAGTTGCATATGACAAGTTTTAAAAAAGACCGCCGCAAACCGACAAAAATGTTTAAAATTCTCGTACTGATTTAAATTTTTATTAACCAATAATACAATTTTTGCAAGCCAAATTTCCATCTAAAAAATAATATAACTTACTGCAGTTCTATATACGTGGTTGACATGACAAGTTTTAAAAAATACTGCCGCAAACCGAAAAAAATGTTTAAAATTCTCGTACTGATTTAAACTTTTATTAACCAAAAATAAAAATTTTGCAAGCCAAATTTCCATCAAAAAAATAGTATAGCTTGCTGCAGTTTTATATACGCGGTTCTGTAAGACAAGTTCTAAAAAATACCGCGGCAAACCAAAAAAAAAAATGTTTTAAATTCTCGTACTGATTTAAATTTTTATTAACCAAAAATACGATTTTTTCAAGCCTAATTTTCATCTAAAAAATAATATAGCTTGCTGCAGGTCTATATACGCGGTTGCATATAACAAGTTTTAAAAAAGACAACCGCAAACCGAAAAAAATGTTTAAAATTCTCGTATTGATTTAAATTTGTATTAACCAAAAGTACAAGTTTTGCAAGCCAAATTTTCATCTAAAAAATAATATAGCTGGCTGCAGTTCTATATACGCGGTTGATCATGACAACTTTTAAAAAATACCGCCGCAAACCGATTTTTTTTTTAATATTCTCGTACTGATTTAAAATTTTATTAACCAAAAATACAAATTTTGCAAGCCAAATTTTCATCTAAAAAATAATATAGCTTGCTGCAGTTCTATATACGCGGTTGAACATGACAAGTTTTGAAAAATACGGCCGCAAACGGAAAAAAATGTTTAAAATTCTCGTACTGATTTAAATTTTTATTAATCAAAAATACGATTTTTGCAAGCTAAATTTCCATCTAAAAAATAATATAGCTTGCTGCAGTTCTTTATACGCGGTTGCATATAACAGGTTTTAAAAAAGACCGCCGCAAACCGAATAAAATGTTTAAAATTCTCGTACTGATTTAAATTTTTATTAACTAAAAATACGATTTTTGCAAGCAAAATTTCCATCAAAAAAATAGTATAGCTTGCTGCAATTCTATATACGCGGTTGCATATGACAAGTTTAAAAAAAAACTGCCGCAAACCAAAAAAAATGTTTAAAATTCTCGTACTGATTTAAATTTTTATTAACCAAAAATACAAATTTTGCAAGCCAAAATTCTATCTAAAAAATAATATAGCTTGCTGCAGTTCTATATACATGGTTAAACATGACAAGTTTTGAAAAATACCGCCGCAAACCGAAAAAAATGTTTAAAATTCTCGTACTGATTTAAATTTTTATTAACCGAAAATACGATTTTTGCAAGCCAAATTTTTATCTAAAAAATAATATAGCTTGAAACAGTTTTATATAAGCGGTTCAACATGACAAGTTTTGAAAAATACCGCCGCAAACCGAAAAAAATGTTTAAAAATCTCGTACGGATTTAAATTTTTATTAACTAAAAATTCGATTTTTGCAAGCTAAATTTTCATCTAAAAAATAATATAGCTTGCTGCAGTTCTATATACGTGGTTGCATATAACAAGTTTTAAAAAAAACTGCCGCAAACCAAAAAAAATGTTTAAAATTCTCGTACTGATTTGAATTTTTATTAACCAAAAATACGATTTTTGCAAGCCAAAGTTCCATCTAAAAAATAATATAGCTTGCTGCAGTTCTATGTACGCGGTTGCATATGACAAGTTTTAAAAAAGATCGCCGCAAATCGAAAAAAATGTTTAATATTCTCGTACTGATTTAAATTTTTATTAACCGAAAATACGATTTTTGCAAGCCAAATTTTTATCTAAAAAATAATATAGCTTGCAACAGTTCTATATAAGGGGTTCAACATGACAAGTTTTGAAAAAAACCGCCAGAAACCGAAAAAAATGTTTAAAATTCTCGTACTGATTTAAATTTTTATTAACCAAAAATACGATTTTTGCAAGCTAAATTTCCATCTAAAAAATAATATAGCTTGCTGCAGTTCTATATTCGCGGTTGCATATAACAAGTTTTAAAAAAGACCGCCGCAAACCGATTTTTTTTTTTTAAATTCTCGTACTGATTTAAATTTTTATTAACCAAAAATACGATTTTTGCAAGCTAAATTTCCATCTAAACAATAATATAGCTTGCTGCAGTTCTATATACGCAGTTGCATATAACAAGTTTTAAAAAAGACAACCGCAAACCGAATTTTTTTTTTAAAATTCTCTTACTGATTTAAATTTGTATTAACCAAAAATACGATTTTTGCAAGCTAAATTTCTATCTAAAAAATAATATAGCTTGCTGCAGTTTTATATACGCGGTTGCATATGACAAAATTAGAAAAAGACTGCCGCAAACCGATTTTTTTTTTTAAATTTTCGTACTGATTTAAATTTTTATTAACCAAAAATACGATTTTTGCAAGCCAAAATTTTATCTAAAAATAATATAGCTTGCAGCAGTTCTATATACGCGGTTTTACATGACAAGTTTTGAAAAATACCGCCGCAAACCGAAAAAAATGTTTAAAATTCTCGTACTGATTTAAATTTTTATTAACCAAAAATACGATTTTTGCAAGCCAAATTTTTATATAAAAAATAATATAGCTTGCTGCAGTTCTATATACGCGGTTGCATATGACAAGTTTAAAAAAAGAACGCCGCAAACCAAAAAAATGTTTAAAATTTTCGTACTGATTTAAATTTTTAATAACCAAAAACACGATTTTTGCAAGCCAAAATTTTATCTAAAAATAATATAGCTTGCAGCAATTCTATATACGTGGTTGTACATGATAAGTTTTAAAAAGTAAGGCCGCAAACCAAAAAAAATGTTTAAAATGTTTGTACTGATTTAAATTTTTATTAACTAAAAATACGATATTTGCAAGCTAAATTTTCATCTAAAAAATAATATAGCTTGCTGCAGTTCTATATACGCGGTTGCATATAACAAGTTTAAAAAAAGATCGCCGCAAACCGAAAAAATGTTTAATATTCTCGTACTGATTTAAATTTTTATTAACCGAAAATACGATTTTTGCAAGCCAAATTTTTATCTAAAAAATAATATAGCTTGCAACAGTTCTATATAAGCGGTTCAACATGACAAGTTTTGAAAAATACCGCCGCAAACCGAAAAAAATGTTTAAAAATCTCGTACGGATTTAAATTTTTATTAACTAAAAATTCGATTTTTGCAAGCTAATTTTCCATCTAAAAAACAATATAGCTTGCTGCAGTTTTATATACGCGGTTGAACATGACAAGTTTTGAAAAATACCGCCTCAAACCGAATTTTTTTTTTAAATTCTCGCTTTGATTTAAACTTTTATTTACCAAAAATACAATTTGTGCAAACTAAATTTTCATCTAAAAAGTAATATAGCTTGCTACAGTTCTATATACGCGGTTGTATATAACAAGTTTTAAAAAAGACCGCCGCAAACCGAAAAAAATGTTTAAATTCTTGTACTGATTTATATTTTTATTAACTAAAAATACGATTTTTGCAAGCCAAATTTTCATCAAAAAAATAGTATAGTTTGCTGCAGTTTTATATACGCGGTTTTATAAGACAAGTTCTGAAAAATACCGCCGGAAACCAAAAAAAAATGTTTTAAATTCTCGTACTGATTTAAATTTTTATTAACTAAAAATACGATTTTTGCAAGCCTAATTTTCATCTAAAAAATAATATAGCTTGCTGCAGGTCTATATACGCGGTTGCATATGACAAGTTTTAAAAAAGACCGCCGCAAACCGAAAAAAATATTTAAAATTGTCGTACTGATTTAAATTTTTATTAACCAAAAATACGATTTTTGCAAGCCAAATTTCCATCTAAAAAATAATATAGCTTGCTGCAGTTCTATATACGCGGTTGCATATGACAAGTTTAGAAAAAAACCGCCGCAAACCGAAAAAAATGTTAAAAATTTTCGTACTGATTTAAATTTTTATTAACCAAAATACGATTTTTGCAAGCTAAATTTCCATCTAAACAATAATATAGCTTGCTGCAGTTCTATATACGCAGTTGCATATAACAAGTTTTAAAAAAGACAACCGCAAACCGATTTTTTTTTTAAATTCTCTTACTGATTTAAATTTGTATTAACCAAAAATACGATTTTTGCAAGCTAAATTTCTATCTAAAAAATAATATAGCTTGCTGCAGTTTTATATACGCGGTTGCATATGACAAAATTAGAAAAAGACTGCCGCAAACCGAATTTTTTTTTTAAATTTTCGTACTGATTTAAATTTTTATTAACCAAAAATACGATTTTTGCAAGCCAAAATTTTATCTAAAAATAATATAGCTTGCAGCAGTTCTATATACGCGGTTTTACATGACAAGTTTTGAAAAATACCGCCGCAAACCGAAAAAAATGTTTAAAATTCTCGTACTGATTTAAATTTTTATTAACCAAAAATACGATTTTTGCAAGCCAAATTTTTATATAAAAAATAATATAGCTTGCTGCAGTTCTATATACGCGGTTGCATATGACAAGTTTAGAAAAAGAACGCCGCAAACCAAAAAAATGTTTAAAATTTTCGTACTGATTTAAATTTTTAATAACCAAAAACACGATTTTTGCAAGCCAAAATTTTATCTAAAAATAATATAGCTTGCAGCAATTCTATATACGTGGTTGTACATGACAAGTTTTAAAAAGTAAGGCCGCAAACCAAAAAAAATGTTTAAAATGTTTGTACTGATTTAAATTTTTATTAACTAAAAATACGATATTTGCAAGCTAAATTTTTATCTAAAAAATAATATAGCTTGCTGCAGTTCCTATATACGCGGTTGTATATAACAAGTTTTAAAAAATACCGCCGCAAACCGAAAAAAATGTTTAAAATTCTCGTACCGATTTAAATTTTTATTAACCGAAAATACGATTTTTGCAAGCCAAATTTTCATCTAAAAAATAATATAGCTTGCAACAGTTGTATATAAGCGGTTCAACATGACAAGTTTTGAAAAATACCGCCGCAAACCGAAAAAAATGTTTAAAAATCTCGTACGGATTTAAATTTTTATTAACTAAAAATTCGATTTTTGCAAGCTAAATTTCCATCTAAAAAATAATATAGCTTGCTGCAGTTCTATATACGTGGTTGCATATAACAAGTTTAAAAAAAAACCGCCGCAAACCGAAAAAAATGTTTAAAATTCTCGTACTGATTTAAATTTTTATTAACCAAAAATACGATTTTTGCAAGCCAAAGTTCCATCTAAAAAATAATATAACTTGCTGCAGTTCTATATACGCGGTTGCATATGACAAGTTTTAAAAAAGATCGCCGCAAACCGAAAAAATGTTTAATATTCTCGTACTGATTTAAATTTTTATTAACCGAAAATACGATTTTTGCAAGCCAAATTTTTATCTAAAAAATAATATAGCTTGCAACAGTTTTATATAAGCGGTTCAACATGACAAGTTTTGAAAAATACCGCCGCAAACCGAAAAAAAATGTTTAAAAATCTCGTACGGATTTAAATTTTTATTAACTAAAAATTCGATTTTTGCAAGCTAAATTTCCATCTAAAAAACAATATAGCTTGCTGCAGTTTTATATACGCGGTTGAACATGACAAGCTTTGAAAAATACCGCCTCAAACCGAATTTTTTTTTTAAAATTCTCGCTTTGATTTAAACTTTTATTTACCAAAAATACAATTTGTGCAAACTAAATTTTCATCTATAAAGTAATATAGCTTGCTACAGTTCTATATACGCGGTTGTATATAACAAGTTTTAAAAAAGACCGCCGCAAACCGAAAAAAATGTTTAAATTTTTGTACTGATTTATATTTTTATTAACTAAAAATACGATTTTTGCAAGCCAAATTTTCATCAAAAAAATAGTATAGTTTGCTGCAGTTTTATATACGCGGTTGCATATGACAAGTTTTAAAAAAGACCGCCGCAAACCGAAAAAAATATTTAAAATTGTCGTACTGATTTAAATTTTTATTAACCAAAAATACGATTTTTGCAAGCCAAACTTCCATCTAAAAAATAATAAAGCTTGCTGCAGTTCTATATACGCGGTTGCATATGACAAGTTTAGAAAAAGACCGCCGCAAACCGAAAAAAATGTTAAAAATTCTCGTACTGATTTAAATTTTTATTAACCAAAATACGATTTTTGCAAGCTAAATTTCCATCTAAACAATAATATAGCTTGCTGCAGTTCTATATACGCAGTTGCATATAACAAGTTTTAAAAAAGACAACCGCAAACCGATTTTTTTTTTTAAATTCTCTTACTGATTTAAATTTGTATTAACCAAAAATACGATTTTTGCAAGCTAAATTTCTATCTAAAAAATAATATAGCTTGCTGCAGTTTTATATACGCGGTTGCATATGACAAGTTTAGAAAAAGACTGCCGCAAACCGAATTTTTTTTTAAATTTTCGTACTGATTTAAATTTTTATTAACCAAAAATACGATTTTTGCAAGCCAAAATTTTATCTAAAAATAATATAGCTTGCAGCAGTTCTATATACGCGGTTGTACATGACAAGTTTTGAAAAATACCGCCGCAAACCGAAAAAAATGTTTAAAATTCTCGTACTGATTTAAATTTTTATTAACCAAAAATACGATTTTTGCAAGCCAAATTTTTATATAAAAAATAATATAGCTTGCTGCAGTTCTATATACGCGGTTGCATATGACAAGTTTAGAAAAAGACTGCCGCAAACCGAATTTTTTTTTAAATTTTTGTACTGATTTAAATTTTTATTAACTAAAAATACGATATTTGCAAGCTAAATTTTTATCTAAAAAATAATATAGCTTGCTGCAGTTCCTATATACGCGGTTGTATATAACAAGTTTTAAAAAAGACCGCCGCAAACCAAAAAAAAATGTTTAAAATTCTCGTATTGATTTAAATTTTTATTAACCAAAAATACAATTTTTGCAAGCCAAATTTTTATCTAAAAAACAATATAGCTTGCTGCAGTTTTATATACGCGGTTGAACATGACAAGTTTTGAAAAATACCGCCTCAAACCGAAAAAAATGTTTAAAATTCTCGCTTTGATTTAAACTTTTATTTACCAAAAATACGATTTGTGCAAACTAAATTTTCATCTAAAAAGTAATATAGCTTGCTACAGTTCTATATACGCGGTTGTATATAACAAGTTTTAAAAAAGACCGCCGCAAACCGAAAAAAATGTTTAAATTCTTGTACTGATTTATATTTTTATTAACTAAAAATACGATTTTTGCAAGCCAAATTTTCATCAAAAAAATAGTATAGTTTGCTGCAGTTTTATATACGCGGTTTTATAAGACAAGTTCTGAAAAATACCGCCGGAAACCAAACAAAATGTTTTAAATTCTTGTACTGATTTAAATTTTTATTAACTAAAAATACGATTTTTGCAAGCCTAATTTTCATCTAAAAAATAATATAGCTTGCTGCAGGTCTATATACGCGGTTGCATATGACAAGTTTTAAAAAAGACCGCCGCAAACCGAAAAAAATATTTAAAATTGTCGTACTGATTTAAATTTTTATTAACCAAAAATACGATTTTTGCAAGCCAAATTTCCATCTACAAAATAATATAGCTTGCTGCAGTTCTATATACGCGGTTGCATATAACAAGTTTAGAAAAAGACCGCCGCAAACCGAAAAAAATGTTAAAAATTCTCGTACTGATTTAAATTTTTATTAACCAAAAATACGATTTTTGCAAGCTAAAATTTTATCTAAAAATAATATAGCTTGCAGCAGTTCTATTTACGCGGTTGTACATGACATGTTTTAAAAAATAAGGCTGCAAACCAAAAAAAATGTTTAAAATTCTCGTACTGATTTAAATTTTTATTAACCAAAAATACAATTTTTGCAAGCTAAATTTCTATCTAAAAAATAATATAGCTTGCTGCAGTTCTATATACGCGGTTGTATATAACAGGTTTTAAAAAAGACCGCCGCAAACCAAAAAAAATGTTTAATATTCTCGTACTGATTTAAATTTTTACTAACCAAAAATACAATTTTTGCAAGCCAAATTTTTATCTAAAAAACAATATAGCTTGCTGCAGTTCTATATACGCGGTTGAACATGACAAGTTTTGAAAAATACCGCCGCAAACCAAAAAAAATATTTAAAAATCTCGTACGGATTTAAATTTTTATCAACAAAAAATACGATTTTTGCAAGCTAAATTTCTATCTAAAAAATAATATAGCTTGCTTCAGTTCTTTATACGCGGTTGCATATAACCAATTTTAAAAAAGGCCGCCGCAAACCGAAAAAATTGTTTAAAATTCTCGTACTGATTTGAATTTTTATAAACTAAAAATACGATTTTTGCAAGCAAAATTTCCATCAAAAAAATAATATAGCTTGCTGCAGTTCTATATACGCGGTTGCATATGACAAGTTTTGAAAAATACCGCCGCAAACCGAAAAAAATGTTTAAAAATCTCGTACGGATTTAAAATTTTATTAACAAAAAATACGATTTTTTCAAGCTAAATTTCCATCTAAAAAATAATATAGCTTGCTTCAGTTCTTTAAACGCGGTTGCATATAACCAATTTTAAAAAAGGCCGCCGCAAACCAAAAAAAAATGTTTAAAATTCTCGTACTGATTTAAATTTTTATTAACCAAAAATACAAATTTTGCAAGCCAAAATTCTATCTAAAAAATAATATAGCTTGCTGCAGTTCTATATACGTGGTTGAACATGACAAGTTTTGAAAAATACCGCCGCAAACCGAAAAAAATATTTAAAATTCTCGAACGGATTTAAATTTTTATTAACCAAAATGACAATTTCTGCAAGCCAAATTTTCATCTAAAAAATAATATAGCTTGCTACAGTTCTATATACGCGGTTGCATGTAACAAATTTTAAAAAAGACCGCCGCAAACCGAAAAAAATGTTTAAAATTCTCGTACTGATTTAAATTTTTATTAACCAATCATACAATTTTTGCAAGCCAAATTTCCATCTAAAAAATAATATAGCTTGCTGCAGTTCTATATACGTGGTTGAACATGACAAGTTTTAAAAAATATCGCCGCAAACCAAAAAAAATGTTTAAAATTCTCGTACTGATTTAAATTTTTATTAACCAAAAATACAAATTTTACAAGCCAAAATTCTATCTAAAAAATAATATAGCTTGCTGCAGTTCTATATACGTGGTTGAACATGACAAATTTTGAAAAATACCGCCGCAAACCGAAAAAAATGTTTTAAATTTTCGTACTGATTTAAATTTGCATTAACCAAAAATACGATTTTTGCAAGCCAAATTTTCACCTAAAAAATAATATAGCTTGTTGCAGGTTTATATACGCGGTTTGCATATAACAAGTTTTAAAAAAGACAACCGCAAACCGAAAAAAATGTTTAAAATTTTCGTACTGATTTAAATTTTTATTAATCAAAAATACGATTTTTGCAAGCCTAATTTTCATCTAAAAAATAAAATAGCTTACTGCAATTCTATATACGCGGTTGAACATGACAAGTTTTAAAAAATACGGCCGCAAACCGAAAAAAATGTTTAAAATTCTCGTACTGATTTAAATTTTTATTAACCAAAAATACGATTTTTGCAAGCTAAATTTCTATCTAAAAAATAATATAGCTTGCTGCAGGTCTATATACGCGGTTGCATATAACAAGTTTTAAAAAAGACCGCCACAAACCGAAAAAAATGTTTAAAATTCTCGTACTGATTTAAATTTTTATTAACCAAAAATACGATTTTACAAAGCTAAATTTCCAGCTAAAAAATAATTTAGCTTGCTGCAGTTCTATCTACACGGTTGCATATAACAAGTTTTAAAAAAGACCGCTGCAAACTCAAAAAAATGTTTAAAATTCTCGTACTGATTTAAATTTTTATGAACCAAAAATACGATTTTTGCAAGCTAAATGTCCATCTAAACAATAATATAGTTTTCTGAAGTTCTATATACGCAGTTGAATATAACAAGTTTTAAAAAAGAAAACCGCAAACCGAAAAAAATGTTTAATATTCTCGTACTGATTTAAATTTTTATTAACCAAAAATACGATTTTTGCAAACTAAATTTTCATCTAAAAAGTAATATAGCTTGCTGCAGTTCTATATACGCGGTTGCATATAACAAATTTTAAAAAAGACCACCGCAAACCAAAAAAAATGTTTAAATTCTCGTACTGATTTAAATTTTTATTAACTAAAAATACGATTTGTGCAAGCCAAATTTCCATCTAAAAAATAATATAGCTTGCTGCAGTTCTACATACGCGGTTGCATATGACAAGTTTAGAAAAAGACCGCCGCAAACCGAAAAAAATGTTTAAAATTCTCGTATTGATTTAAATTTTTATTAACCAATAATACAATTTTTGCAAGCCAAATTTTAATCTAAAAAACAATATAGCTTGCTGCAGTTCTATATACGCGGTTGAACATACAAGTTTTGAAAAATACCGCCGCAAACCAAAAAAAATGTTTAAAATTCTCGCTTTGATTTAAATTTTTATTTAACAAAAATACAATTTGTGCAAACTAAATTTTCATCTAAAAAGTAATATAGCTTGCGGCAGTTCTATATACGCGGTTGTATATAACAAGTATTAAAAAAGACCACCGCAAACCAAAAAAAATGTTTAAATTCTTGCACTGATTTAAATTTTTATTAACTAAAAATACAATTTTTGCAAGCCAAATTTCCATCAAAAAAATAGTATAGCTTGCTGCAGTTTTATATACGCGGTTCTATAAGACAAGTTCTAAAAAATACCGCCGCAAACCAAAAAAAATGTTTTAAATTCTCGTACTGATTTAAATTTTTATTAACCAAAAATACGATTTTTGCAAGCCTAATTTTCATCTAAAAAATAACATAGCTTGCTGCAGGTCTATATACGCGGTTGCATATGACAAGTTTTAAAAAAGACCGCCGCAAACCGAAAAAAATATTTAAAATTGTCATACTGATTTAAATTTGCATTAACCAAAAATATGTTTTTAGCAAGCCAAATTTCCACCTAAAAAATAGTATAGCTTGCTGCAGTTCTATATACCGGGTTGCATATAATAAGTTTAAAAAAAGACAACCGCAAACCGAAAAAAATGTTTAAAATTCTCGTATTGATTTAAATTTCTATTAACCAAAAGTACAATTTTTGCAAGCCAAATTTTCATCTAAAAAATAATATAGCTTGCTGCAGTTCTATATACGCGGTTGAACATGACAAGTTTTAAAAAATACCGCCGCAAACCGAAAAAAATGTTTAAAATTCTCGTACTGATTTAAATTTTTATTAACCGAAAATACGATTTTTGCAAGCGAAATTTTTATCTAAAAAAGAATATAGCTTGCAACAGTTTTATATAAGCGGTTGAACATGACAAGTTTTGAAAAATACCGCCGCAAACCGAAAAAAATGTTTAAAAATCTCGTACGGATTTAAATTTTTATTAACTAAAAATTTGATTATTGCAAGCTAAATTTCCATCTAAAAAATAATATAGCTTGCTGCAGTTCTATATACGCGGTTGAACATGACAAGTTTTAAAAAATACCGCTGCAAACCGATTTTTTTTTAATATTCTCTTCTATATACGCGGTTGAACATGACAAGTTTTGAAAAATACGGCCGCAAACCGAAAAAAATGTTTAAAATTCTCGTACTGATTTAAATTTTTATTAATCAAAAATACGATTTATGCAAGCCTAATTTTTATCTAAAAAATAAAATAGCTTGCTGCAGTTCTATATACGCAGTTGCATATGACAAGTTTTAAAAAAGACCGCCGCAAACCGAAAAAAATGTTTAAAATTCTCGTACTGATTTAAATTTTTATTAACCAAAAATACGATTTATGCAAGCCAAAGTTCCGTCTAAAAAATATTATAGCTTGCTGCAGTTCTATATACGCGGTTGCATATAACAAATTTTAAAAAAGACCGCCGCAAACCGATAAAAATGTTTAAAATTCTCGTACTGATTTAAATTGTTATTAACCAAAAAGACAATTTTTGCAAGCCAAATTTCTATCTAAAAAATAATTTAGCTGGCTGAAGTTCTATATACGCGGTTGCATATAACAAATTATAAAAAAGACAACCGCAAACCGAAAAAAATGTTTAAAATTCTCGTACTGATTTAAATTTTTATTAACCAAAAATTCAAATTTTGCAAGCCAAAATTCTATCTAAAAAATAATATAGCTTGCTGCACTTTTATATACGCGGTTGTACATGACAAGTTTTGAAAAATACCGCCACAAACCGAAAAAAATGTTTAAAATTCTCGTACTGATTTAAATTTTTATTAACCAAAACTACGATTTTACCAAGCTAAATTTCCATCTAAAAAATAATATAGCTTGCTGCAGTTCTATCTACACGGTTGCATATAACAAGTTTTAAAAAAGACCGCTGCAAACCGAAAAAAATGTTTAAAATTCTCGTACTGATTTAAATTTTTATTAACCAAAACTACGATTTTACCAAGCTAAATTTTCATCTAAAAAGTAATATAGCTTGCTGCAGTTCTATATACGCGGTTGCATATAACAAATTTTAAAAAAGACCACCGCAAACCAAAAAAAATGTTTAAATTCTCGTACTGATTTAAATTTTTATTAACTAAAAATTCGATTTGTGCAAGCCAAATTTCCATCTAAAAAATAATATAACTTGCTGCAGTTCTACATACGCGGTTGCATATGACAAGTTTAGAAAAAGACCGCCGCAAACCGAAAAAAATGTTTAAAATTCTCGTATTGATTTAAATTTTTATTAACCAATAATACAATTTTTGCAAGCCAAATTTTAATCTAAAAACCAATATAGCTTGCTGCAGTTCTATATACGCGGTTGAACATACAAGTTTTGAAAAATACCACCGCAAACCAAAAAAAATGTTTAAAATTCTCGCTTTGATTTAAATTTTTATTTACCAAAAATACAATTTGTGCAAACTAAATTTTCATCTAAAAAGTAATATAGCTTGCGGCAGTTCTATATACGCGGTTGTATATAACAAGTATTAAAAAAGACCACCGCAAACCGAAAAAAATGTTTAAATTCTTGCACTGATTTAAATTTTTATTAACTAAAAATACGATTTTTGCAAGCCAAATTTCCATCAAAATAGTATAGCTTGCTGCAGTTTTATATACGCGGTTCTATAAGACAAGTTCTAAAAAGTACCGCCGCAAACCAAAAAAAATGTTTTAAATTCTCGTACTGATTTAAATTTTTATTAACCAAAAATACGATTTATGCAAGCCTAATTTTTATCTAAAAAATTAAATAGCTTGCTGCAGTTCTATATACGCAGTTGCATATGACAAGTTTTAAAAAAGACCGCCGCAAACCGAAAAAAATGTTTAAAATTCTCGTACTGATTTAAATTTTTATTAACCAAAAATACGATTTATGCAAGCCAAAGTTCCGTCTAAAAAATATTATAGCTTGCTGTAGTTCTATATACGCGGTTGAACATGACAAGTTTTAAAAAATACCGCCGCAAACCGAAAAAAATGTTTAAAATTCTCGTACTGATTTAAATTTTTATTAACCAAAAATACGATTTTTGCAAGCCAAATTTTTATATAAAAAATAATATAGTTTGCTGCAGTTCTATATACGCGGTTGCATATGACCGGTTTAGAAAAAGAACGCCGCAAACAAAAAAAAATATTTAAAATTCTCGTACTGATTTAAATTTTTAATAACCAAAAACTGGTTTTTTGCAAGCCAAAATGTTATCTAAAAATAATATAGCTTGCAGCAATTCTATATACGTGGTTGTACATGACAAGTTTTGAAAAATAAGGCCGCAAACCAAAAAAAATGTTTAAAATTTTTGTACTGATTTAAATTTTTATTAACTAAAAATACGATTTTTGCAAGCTAAATTTCTATCTAAAACATAATATAGCTGGCTGCAGTTCTATATACGCGGTTGTATATAACAAGTTTTAAAAAAGACCGCCGCAAACCGAAAAAAATATTTAAAATTGTCGTACTGATTTATATTTGCATTAACCAAAAATATGTTTTTAGGAAGCCAAATTTCCACCTAAAAAATAGTATAGCTTGCTGCAGTTCTATATACGCGGTTGCATATAACAAGTTTTAAAAAAGACAACCGCAAACCGAAAAAAATGTTTAAAATTCTCGTATTGATTTAAATTTGTATTAACCAAAAGTACAATTTTTGCAAGCCAAATTTTCATCTAAAAAATAATATAGCTTGCTGCAGTTCTATATACGCGGTTGAACATGACAAGTTTTAAAAAATACCGCCGCAAACCGATTTTTTTTTAATATTCTCGTACTGATTTAAAATTTTATTAACCAAAAATACAAATTTTGCAAGCCAAATTTCCATCTAAAAAATAATATAGCTTGCTGCAGTTCAATATACGCGGTTAAACATGACAAGTTTTGAAAAATACGGCCGCAAACCGAAAAAAATGTTTAAAATTCTCGTACTGATTTAAATTTTTATTAATCAAAAATACGATTTTTGCAAGCTTAATTTTCATCTAAAAAATAATATAGCTTGCTGCAGTTCTATATACGCGGTTGCATATGACAAGTTTTAAAAAAGACCGCCGCAAACCAAAAAAAAATGTTTAATATTCTCGTACTGATTTAAAATTTTATTAACCAAAAATACAAATTTTGCAAGCCAAATTTCTATCTAAAAAATAATATAGCTTGCTGCAGTTCTATATACGCGGTTGAACATGACAAGTTTTGAAAAATACGGCCGCAAACCGAAAAAATGTTTAAAATTCTCGTACTGATTTACACTTTTATTAATCAAAAATACGATTTTTGCAAGCTTAATTTTCATCTTAAAAATAAAATAGCTTGCTGCAGTTCTATATACGCGGTTGCATATGACAAGTTTCAAAAAAGACCGCCGCAAACCGAAAAAAATGTTTAAAATTCTCGTACTGATTTAAATTTTTATTAACCAAAAATACGATTTTTGCAAGCCAAAGTTCCATCTAAAAAATAATATAGCTTGCTGCAGTTCTATATACGCGGTTGCATATGACAAGTTTAGAAAAAAAACGCCGCAAACCAAAAAAAATGTTTAAAATTCTCGTACTGATTTAAATTTTTAATAACCAAAAACACGTTTTTTGCAAGCCAAAATTTTATCTAAAAATAATATAGCTTGCAGCAATTCTATATACGTGGTTGTACATGACAAGTTTTGAAAAATAAGGCCGCAAACCGAAAAAAATGTTTAAAATTCTCGTATTGATTTAAATTTGTATTAACCAAAAATACATTTTTTGCAAGCCAAATTTTTATCTAACAAACAATATAACTTGCTGCAGTTTTATATACGCGGTTGAACATGACAAGTTTTGAAAAATACCGCGGCAAACCAAAAAAAATGTTTAAAATTCTCGCTTTGATTTAAATTTTTATTTACCAAAAATACAATTTGTGCAAACTAAATTTTCATCTAAAAAGTAATATAGCTTGCTGCAGTTCTATATACGCGGTTGTATATAACAAGTTTTAAAAAGACCACCGCAAACCGAAAAAAATGTTTAAATTCTTGTACTGATTTAAATTTTTATTAACCAAAAATACGATTTTTGCAAGCCTAATTTTCATCTAAAAAATAATATAGCTTGCTGCAGGTCTATATACGCGGTTGCATATGACAATTTTTAAAAAAGACCGCCGCAAACCGAAAAAAATATTTAAAATTTTCGTACTGATTTAAATTTGCATTAACCAAAAATATGTTTTTAGCAAGCCAAATTTCCACCTAAAAAATAGTATAGCTTTCTGCAGTTCTATATACGCGGTTGCATATAACAAGTTTTAAAAAAGACAACCGCAAACCGAAAAAAATGTTTAAAATTCTCGTATTGATTTAAATTTGTATTAACCAAAAGTACAATTTTTGCAAGCCAAATTTTTATCTAAAAAATAATATAGCTTGCTGCAGTTCTATATACGCGGTTGAACATGACAAGTTTTAAAAAATACCGCCGCAAACCGATTTTTTTTTAATATTCTCGTACTGATTTAAAATTTTATTAACCAAAAATACAAATTTTGCAAGACAAATTTCCATCTAAAAAATAATATAGCTTGCTGCAGTTCTATATACGCGGTTGAACATGACAAGTTTTGAAAAATACGCCCGCAAACCAAAAAAAATGTTTAAAGTTCTCGTACTGATTTAAATTTTTATTAATCAAAAATACGATTTTTGCAAGCTTAATTTTCATCTAAAAAATAAAATAGCTTGCTGCAGTTTTATATACGCGGTTGCATATGACAAGTTTTAAAAAATAAGGCCGCAAACCGAAAAAAATGTTTAAAATTCTCGTATTGATTTAAATTTGTATTAACCAAAAATACATTTTTTGCAAGCCAAATTTTTATCTAACAAACAATATAACTTGCTGCAGTTTTATATACGCGGTTGAACATGACAAGTTTTGAAAAATACCGCGGCAAACCAAAAAAAATGTTTAAAATTCTCGCTTTGATTTAAATTTTTATTTACCAAAAATACAATTTGTGCAAACTAAATTTTCATCAAAAAAGTAATATAGCTTGCTGCAGTTCTATATACGCGGTTGTATATAACAAGTTTTAAAAAGACCACCGCAAACCGAAAAAAATGTTTAAATTCTTGTACTGATTTAAATTTTTATTAACCAAAAATACGATTTTTGCAAGCCTAATTTTCATCTAAAAAATAATATAGCTTGCTGCAGGTCTATATACGCGGTTGCATATGACAATTTTTAAAAAAGACCGCCGCAAACCAAAAAAAATATTTAAAATTTTTGTACTGATTTAAATTTGCATTAACCAAAAATATGTTTTTAGCAAGCCAAATTTCCACCTAAAAAATAGTATAGCTTGCTGCAATTCTATATACGCGGTTGCATATAACAAGTTTTAAAAAAGACAACCGCAAACCGAAAAAAATGTTTAAAATTCTCGTATTGATTTAAATTTGTATTAACCAAAAGTACAATTTTTGCAAGCCAAATTTTTATCTAAAAAATAATATAGCTTGCTGCAGTTCTATATACGCGGTTGAACATGACAAGTTTTAAAAAATACCGCCGCAAACCGATTTTTTTTTTAATATTCTCGTACTGATTTAAAATTTTATTAACCAAAAATACAAATTTTGCAAGACAAATTTCCATCTAAAAAATAATATAGCTTGCTGCAGTTCTATATACGCGGTTGAACATGACAAGTTTTGAAAAATACGCCCGCAAACCAAAAAAAATGTTTAAAGTTCTCGTACTGATTTAAATTTTTATTAATCAAAAATACGATTTTTGCAAGCTTAATTTTCATCTAAAAAATAAAATAGCTTGCTGCAGTTTTATATACGCGGTTGCATATGACAAGTTTTAAAAAAGACCGCCACGAACCGAAAATAATGTTTAAAATTCTCGTACTGATTTAAATTTTTATTAACCAAAAATACGATTTTTGCAAGCCAAAGTTCCATCTAAAAAATAATATAGCTTGCTGCAGTTCTGTATACGCGGTTGCATATGACAAGTTTTAAAAAAGATCGCCGCAAACCGAAAAAAATGTTTAATATTCTCGTACTGATTTAAATTTTTATTAACCGAAAATACGATTTTTGCAAGCCAAATTTTTATCTAAAAAATAATATTGCTTGCAACAGTTCTATATAAGCGGTTCAACATGACAAGTTTTGAAAAATACCGCCGCAAATCAAAAAAAATGTTTAAAAATCTCGTACGGATTTAAATTTTTATTAACTAAAAATTTGATTTTTGCAAGCTAAATTTTCATCTAAAAAATAATATAGCTTGCTGCAGTTTTATATACGCGGTTGCATATAACAAGTTTTGAAAAAGACCGCCGCAAACCAAAAAAAATGTTTAAAATTCTCGTACTGATTTAAATTTTTATTAACCAAAAATACAATTTTTGCAAGCTAAATTTCTATCTAAAAAATAATATAGCTTGCTGCAGTTCTATATACGCGGTTGTATATAACAGGTTTTAAAAAAGACCGCCGCAAACCAAAAAAAATGTTTAATATTCTCGTACTGATTTAAATTTTTACTAACCAAAAATACAATTTTTGCAAGCCAAATTTTTATCTAAAAAACAATATAGCTTGCTGCAGTTCTATATACGCGGTTGAACATGACAAGTTTTGAAAAATACCGCCGCAAACCAAAAAAAATATTTAAAAATCTCGTACGGATTTAAATTTTTATCAACAAAAAATACGATTTTTGCAAGCTAAATTTCTATCTAAAAAATAATATAGCTTGCTTCAGTTCTTTATACGCGGTTGCATATAACCAATTTTAAAAAAGGCCGCCGCAAACCGAAAAAATTGTTTAAAATTCTCGTACTGATTTGAATTTTTATAAACTAAAAATACGATTTTTGCAAGCAAAATTTCCATCAAAAAAATAATATAGCTTGCTGCAGTTCTATATACGCGGTTGCATATGACAAGTTTTGAAAAATACCGCCGCAAACCGAAAAAAATGTTTAAAAATCTCGTACGGATTTAAAATTTTATTAACAAAAAATACGATTTTTTCAAGCTAAATTTCCATCTAAAAAATAATATAGCTTGCTTCAGTTCTTTAAACGCGGTTGCATATAACCAATTTTAAAAAAGGCCGCCGCAAACCAAAAAAAAATGTTTAAAATTCTCGTACTGATTTAAATTTTTATTAACCAAAAATACAAATTTTGCAAGCCAAAATTCTATCTAAAAAATAATATAGCTTGCTGCAGTTCTATATACGTGGTTGAACATGACAAGTTTTGAAAAATACCGCCGCAAACCGAAAAAAATATTTAAAATTCTCGAACGGATTTAAATTTTTATTAACCAAAATGACAATTTTTGCAAGCCAAATTTTCATCTAAAAAATAATATAGCTTGCTACAGTTCTATATACGCGGTTGCATGTAACAAATTTTAAAAAAGACCGCCGCAAACCGAAAAAAATGTTTAAAATTCTCGTACTGATTTAAATTTTTATTAACCAATCATACAATTTTTGCAAGCCAAATTTCCATCTAAAAAATAATATAGCTTGCTGCAGTTCTATATACGTGGTTGAACATGACAAGTTTTAAAAAATACCGCCGCAAACCAAAAAAAATGTTTAAAATTCTCGTACTGATTTAAATTTTTATTAACCAAAAATACAAATTTTACAAGCCAAAATTCTATCTAAAAAATAATATAGCTTGCTGCAGTTCTATATACGTGGTTGAACATGACAAATTTTGAAAAATACCGCCGCAAACCGAAAAAAATGTTTAAAATTTTCGTACTGATTTAAATTTGCATTAACCAAAAATACGATTTTTGCAAGCCAAATTTTCACCTAAAAAATAATATAGCTTGTTGCAGGTTTATATACGCGGTTTGCATATAACAAGTTTTAAAAAAGACAACCGCAAACCGAAAAAAATGTTTAAAATTTTCGTACTGATTTAAATTTTTATTAATCAAAAATACGATTTTTGCAAGCCTAATTTTCATCTAAAAAATAAAATAGCTTACTGCAATTCTATATACGCGGTTGAACATGACAAGTTTTAAAAAATACGGCCGCAAACCGAAAAAAATGTTTAAAATTCTCGTACTGATTTAAATTTTTATTAACCAAAAATACGATTTTTGCAAGCTAAATTTCTATCTAAAAAATAATATAGCTTGCTGCAGGTCTATATACGCGGTTGCATATAACAAGTTTTAAAAAAGACCGCCACAAACCGAAAAAAATGTTTAAAATTCTCGTACTGATTTAAATTTTTATTAACCAAAAATACGATTTTACCAAGCTAAATTTCCATCTAAAAAATAATATAGCTTGCTGCAGTTCTATCTACACGGTTGCATATAACAAGTTTTAAAAAAGACCGCTGCAAAATCAAAAAAATGTTTAAAATTCTCGTACTGATTTAAATTTTTATGAACCAAAAATACGATTTTTGCAAGCTAAATGTCCATCTAAACAATAATATAGTTTTCTGAAGTTCTATATACGCAGTTGAATATAACAAGTTTTAAAAAAGAAAACCGCAAACCGAAAAAAATGTTTAATATTCTCGTACTGATTTAAATTTTTATTAACCAAAAATACGATTTTTGCAAACTAAATTTTCATCTAAAAAGTAATATAGCTTGCTGCAGTTCTATATACGCGGTTGCATATAACAAATTTTAAAAAAGACCACCGCAAACCAAAAAAAATGTTTAAATTCTCGTACTGATTTAAATTTTTATTAACTAAAAATACGATTTGTGCAAGCCAAATTTCCATCTAAAAAATAATATAGCTTGCTGCAGTTCTACATACGCGGTTGCATATGACAAGTTTAGAAAAAGACCGCCGCAAACCGAAAAAAATGTTTAAAATTCTCGTATTGATTTAAATTTTTATTAACCAATAATACAATTTTTGCAAGCCAAATTTTAATCTAAAAAACAATATAGCTTGCTGCAGTTCTATATACGCGGTTGAACATACAAGTTTTGAAAAATACCGCCGCAAACCAAAAAAAATGTTTAAAATTCTCGCTTTGATTTAAATTTTTATTTAACAAAAATACAATTTGTGCAAACTAAATTTTCATCTAAAAAGTAATATAGCTTGCGGCAGTTCTATATACGCGGTTGTATATAACAAGTATTAAAAAAGACCACCGCAAACCAAAAAAAATGTTTAAATTCTTGCACTGATTTAAATTTTTATTAACTAAAGATACAATTTTTGCAAGCCAAATTTCCATCAAAAAAATAGTATAGCTTGCTGCAGTTTTATATACGCGGTTCTATAAGACAAGTTCTAAAAAATACCGCCGCAAACCAAAAAAAATGTTTTAAATTCTCGTACTGATTTAAATTTTTATTAACCAAAAATACGATTTTTGCAAGCCTAATTTTCATCTAAAAAATAACATAGCTTGCTGCAGGTCTATATACGCGGTTGCATATGACAAGTTTTAAAAAAGACCGCCACAAACCGAAAAAAATATTTAAAATTGTCATACTGATTTAAATTTGCATTAACCAAAAATATGTTTTTAGCAAGCCAAATTTCCACCTAAAAAATAGTATAGCTTGCTGCAGTTCTATATACGGGGTTCCATATAACAAGTTTAAAAAAAGACAACCGCAAACCGAAAAAAATGTTTAAAATTCTCGTATTGATTTAAATTTCTATTAACCAAAAGTACAATTTTTGCAAGCCAAATTTTCATCTAAAAAATAATATAGCTTGCTGCAGTTCTATATACGCGGTTGAACATGACAAGTTTTAAAAAATACCGCCGCAAACCGAAAAAAATGTTTAAAATTCTCGTACTGATTTAAATTTTTATTAACCGAAAATACGATTTTTGCAAGCGAAATTTTTATCTAAAAAATAATATAGCTTGCAACAGTTTTATATAAGCGGTTGAACATGACAAGTTTTGAAAAATACCGCCGCAAACCGAAAAAAATGTTTAAAAATCTCGTACGGATTTAAATTTTTATTAACTAAAAATTTGATTATTGCAAGCTAAATTTCCATCTAAAAAATAATATAGCTTGCTGCAGTTCTATATACGCGGTTGAACATGACAAGTTTTAAAAAATACCGCTGCAAACCGATTTTTTTTTAATATTCTCTTCTATATACGCGGTTGAACATGACAAGTTTTGAAAAATACGGCCGCAAACCGAAAAAAATGTTTAAAATTCTCGTACTGATTTAAATTTTTATTAATCAAAAATACGATTTATGCAAGCCTAATTTTTATCTAAAAAATAAAATAGCTTGCTGCAGTTCTATATACGCAGTTGCATATGACAAGTTTTAAAAAAGACCGCCGCAAACCGAAAAAAATGTTTAAAATTCTCGTACTGATTTAAATTTTTATTAACCAAAAATACGATTTATGCAAGCCAAAGTTCCGTCTAAAAAATATTATAGCTTGCTGCAGTTCTATATACGCGGTTGCATATAACAAATTTTAAAAAAGACCGCCGCAAACCGATAAAAATGTTTAAAATTCTCGTACTGATTTAAATTGTTATTAACCAAAAAGACAATTTTTGCAAGCCAAATTTCTATCTAAAAAATAATTTAGCTGGCTGAAGTTCTATATACGCGGTTGCATATAACAAATTATAAAAAAGACAACCGCAAACCGAAAAAAATGTTTAAAATTCTCGTACTGATTTAAATTTTTATTAACCAAAAATTCAAATTTTGCAAGCCAAAATTCTATCTAAAAAATAATATAGCTTGCTGCACTTTTATATACGCGGTTGTACATGACAAGTTTTGAAAAATACCGCCACAAACCGAAAAAAATGTTTAAAATTCTCGTACTGATTTAAATTTTTATTAACCAAAACTACGATTTTACCAAGCTAAATTTCCATCTAAAAAATAATATAGCTTGCTGCAGTTCTATCTACACGGTTGCATATAACAAGTTTTAAAAAAGACCGCTGCAAACCGAAAAAAATGTTTAAAATTCTCGTACTGATTTAAATTTTTATTAACCAAAACTACGATTTTACCAAGCTAAATTTTCATCTAAAAAGTAATATAGCTTGCTGCAGTTCTATATACGCGGTTGCATATAACAAATTTTAAAAAAGACCACCGCAAACCAAAAAAAATGTGTAAATTCTCGTACTGATTTAAATTTTTATTAACTAAAAATACGATTTGTGCAAGCCAAATTTCCATCTAAAAAATAATATAGCTTGCTGCAGTTCTACATACGCGGTTGCATATGACAAGTTTAGAAAAAGACCGCCGCAAACCGAAAAAAATGTTTAAAATTCTCGTATTGATTTAAATTTTTATTAACCAATAATACAATTTTTGCAAGCCAAATTTTAATCTAAAAACCAATATAGCTTGCTGCAGTTCTATATACGCGGTTGAACATACAAGTTTTGAAAAATACCGCCGCAAACCAAAAAAAATGTTTAAAATTCTCGCTTTGATTTAAATTTTTATTTACCAAAAATACAATTTGTGCAAACTAAATTTTCATCTAAAAAGTAATATAGCTTGCGGCAGTTCTATATACGCGGTTGTATATAACAAGTATTAAAAAAGACCACCGCAAACCGAAAAAAATGTTTAAATTCTTGCACTGATTTAAATTTTTATTAACTAAAAATACGATTTTTGCAAGCCAAATTTCCATCAAAATAGTATAGCTTGCTGCAGTTTTATATACGCGGTTCTATAAGACAAGTTCTAAAAAGTACCGCCGCAAACCAAAAAAAATGTTTTAAATTCTCGTACTGATTTAAATTTTTATTAACCAAAAATACGATTTATGCAAGCCTAATTTTTATCTAAAAAATTAAATAGCTTGCTGCAGTTCTATATACGCAGTTGCATATGACAAGTTTTAAAAAAGACCGCCGCAAACCGAAAAAAATGTTTAAAATTCTCGTACTGATTTAAATTTTTATTAACCAAAAATACGATTTATGCAAGCCAAAGTTCCGTCTAAAAAATATTATAGCTTGCTGTAGTTCTATATACGCGGTTGAACATGACAAGTTTTAAAAAATACCGCCGCAAACCGAAAAAAATGTTTAAAATTCTCGTACTGATTTAAATTTTTATTAACCAAAAATACGATTTTTGCAAGCCAAATTTTTATATAAAAAATAATATAGTTTGCTGCAGTTCTATATACGCGGTTGCATATGACCGGTTTAGAAAAAGAACGCCGCAAACAAAAAAAAATATTTAAAATTCTCGTACTGATTTAAATTTTTAATAACCAAAAACACGTTTTTTGCAAGCCAAAATGTTATCTAAAAATAATATAGCTTGCAGCAATACTATATACGTGGTTGTACATGACAAGTTTTGAAAAATAAGGCCGCAAACCAAAAAAAATGTTTAAAATTTTTGTACTGATTTAAATTTTTATTAACTAAAAATACGATTTTTGCAAGCTAAATTTCTATCTAAAACATAATATAGCTGGCTGCAGTTCTATATACGCGGTTGTATATAACAAGTTTTAAAAAAGACCGCCGCAAACCGAAAAAAATATTTAAAATTGTCGTACTGATTTATATTTGCATTAACCAAAAATATGTTTTTAGGAAGCCAAATTTCCACCTAAAAAATAGTATAGCTTGCTGCAGTTCTATATACGCGGTTGCATATAACAAGTTTTAAAAAAGACAACCGCAAACCGAAAAAAATGTTTAAAATTCTCGTATTGATTTAAATTTGTATTAACCAAAAGTATAATTTTTGCAAGCCAAATTTTCATCTAAAAAATAATATAGCTTGCTGCAGTTCTATATACGCGGTTGAACATGACAAGTTTTAAAAAATACCGCCGCAAACCGATTTTTTTTTAATATTCTCGTACTGATTTAAAATTTTATTAACCAAAAATACAAATTTTGCAAGCCAAATTTCCATCTAAAAAATAATATAGCTTGCTGCAGTTCAATATACGCGGTTAAACATGACAAGTTTTGAAAAATACGGCCGCAAACCGAAAAAAATGTTTAAAATTCTCGTACTGATTTAAATTTTTATTAATCAAAAATACGATTTTTGCAAGCTTAATTTTCATCTAAAAAATAATATAGCTTGCTGCCGTTCTATATACGCGGTTGCATATGACAAGTTTTAAAAAAGACCGCCGCAAACCAAAAAAAAATGTTTAATATTCTCGTACTGATTTAAAATTTTATTAACCAAAAATACAAATTTTGCAAGCCAAATTTCTATCTAAAAAATAATATAGCTTGCTGCAGTTCTATATACGCGGTTGAACATGACAAGTTTTGAAAAATACGGCCGCAAACCGAAAAAATGTTTAAAATTCTCGTACTGATTTACACTTTTATTAATCAAAAATACGATTTTTGCAAGCTTAATTTTCATCTTAAAAATAAAATAGCTTGCTGCAGTTCTATATACGCGGTTGCATATGACAAGTTTTAAAAAAGACCGCCGCAAACCAAAAAAAATGTTTAAAATTCTCGTACTGATTTAAATTTTTATTAACCAAAAATACGATTTTTGCAAGCCAAAGTTCCATCTAAAAAATAATATAGCTTGCTGCAGTTCTATATACGCGGTTGCATATGACAAGTTTAGAAAAAAAACGCCGCAAACCAAAAAAAATGTTTAAAATTCTCGTACTGATTTAAATTTTTAATAACCAAAAACACGTTTTTTGCAAGCCAAAATTTTATCTAAAAATAATATAGCTTGCAGCAATTCTATATACGTGGTTGTACATGACAAGTTTTGAAAAATAAGGCCGCAAACCGAAAAAAATGTTTAAAATTCTCGTATTGATTTAAATTTGTATTAACCAAAAATACATTTTTTGCAAGCCAAATTTTTATCTAACAAACAATATAACTTGCTGCAGTTTTATATACGCGGTTGAACATGACAAGTTTTGAAAAATACCGCGGCAAACCAAAAAAAATGTTTAAAATTCTCGCTTTGATTTAAATTTTTATTTACCAAAAATACAATTTGTGCAAACTAAATTTTCATCTAAAAAGTAATATAGCTTGCTGCAGTTCTATATACGCGGTTGTATATAACAAGTTTTAAAAAGACCACCGCAAACCGAAAAAAATGTTTAAATTCTTGTACTGATTTAAATTTTTATTAACCAAAAATACGATTTTTGCAAGCCTAATTTTCATCTAAAAAATAATATAGCTTGCTGCAGGTCTATATACGCGGTTGCATATGACAATTTTTAAAAAAGACCGCCGCAAACCGAAAAAAATATTTAAAATTTTCGTACTGATTTAAATTTGCATTAACCAAAAATATGTTTTTAGCAAGCCAAATTTCCACCTAAAAAATAGTATAGCTTGCTGCAGTTCTATATACGCGGTTGCATATAACAAGTTTTAAAAAAGACAACCGCAAACCGAAAAAAATGTTTAAAATTCTCGTATTGATTTAAATTTGTATTAACCAAAAGTACAATTTTTGCAAGCCAAATTTTTATCTAAAAAATAATATAGCTTGCTGCAGTTCTATATACGCGGTTGAACATGACAAGTTTTAAAAAATACCGCCGCAAACCGATTTTTTTTTTAATATTCTCGTACTGATTTAAAATTTTATTAACCAAAAATACAAATTTTGCAAGACAAATTTCCATCTAAAAAATAATATAGCTTGCTGCAGTTCTATATACGCGGTTGAACATGACAAGTTTTGAAAAATACGCCCGCAAACCAAAAAAAATGTTTAAAGTTCTCGTACTGATTTAAATTTTTATTAATCAAAAATACGATTTTTGCAAGCTTAATTTTCATCTAAAAAATAAAATAGCTTGCTGCAGTTTTATATACGCGGTTGCATATGACAAGTTTTAAAAAATAAGGCCGCAAACCGAAAAAAATGTTTAAAATTCTCGTATTGATTTAAATTTGTATTAACCAAAAATACATTTTTTGCAAGCCAAATTTTTATCTAACAAACAATATAACTTGCTGCAGTTTTATATACGCGGTTGAACATGACAAGTTTTGAAAAATACCGCGGCAAACCAAAAAAAATGTTTAAAATTCTCGCTTTGATTTAAATTTTTATTTACCAAAAATACAATTTGTGCAAACTAAATTTTCATCTAAAAAGTAATATAGCTTGCTGCAGTTCTATATACGCGGTTGTATATAACAAGTTTTAAAAAGACCACCGCAAACCGAAAAAAATGTTTAAATTCTTGTACTGATTTAAATTTTTATTAACCAAAAATACGATTTTTGCAAGCCTAATTTTCATCTAAAAAATAATATAGCTTGCTGCAGGTCTATATACGCGGTTGCATATGACAATTTTTAAAAAAGACCGCCGCAAACCGAAAAAAATATTTAAAATTTTTGTACTGATTTAAATTTGCATTAACCAAAAATATGTTTTTAGCAAGCCAAATTTCCACCTAAAAAATAGTATAGCTTGCTGCAGTTCTATATACGCGGTTGCATATAACAAGTTTTAAAAAAGACAACCGCAAACCGAAAAAAATGTTTAAAATTCTCGTATTGATTTAAATTTGTATTAACCAAAAGTACAATTTTTGCAAGCCAAATTTTTATCTAAAAAATAATATAGCTTGCTGCAGTTCTATATACGCGGTTGAACATGACAAGTTTTAAAAAATACCGCCGCAAACCGATTTTTTTTTTAGTATTCTCGTACTGATTTAAAATTTTATTAACCAAAAATACAAATTTTGCAAGACAAATTTCCATCTAAAAAATAATATAGCTTGCTGCAGTTCTATATACGCGGTTGAACATGACAAGTTTTGAAAAATACGCCCGCAAACCAAAAAAAATGTTTAAAGTTCTCGTACTGATTTAAATTTTTATTAATCAAAAATACGATTTTTGCAAGCTTAATTTTCATCTAAAAAATAAAATAGCTTGCTGCAGTTTTATATACGCGGTTGCATATGACAAGTTTTAAAAAAGACCGCCACGAACCGAAAATAATGTTTAAAATTCTCGTACTGATTTAAATTTTTATTAACCAAAAATACGATTTTTGCAAGCCAAAGTTCCATCTAAAAAATAATATAGCTTGCTGCAGTTCTGTATACGCGGTTGAACATGACAAGTTTTGAAAAATACCGCCACAAACCGAAAAAAATGTTTAAAATTCTCGCACTGATTTAAATTTTTATTAACCAAAAATACGATTTTTGCAAGCTAAATTTCCATCTAAAAAATAATATAGCTTGCTGCAGTTCTATATACGCGGTTGCATATAACAAGTTTTAAAAAAGACCGCCGCAAACCGAAAAAAATGTTTAAAATTCTCGTACTGATTTAAATTTTTATTAACCAAAAATACGATTTTTGCAAGCAAAATTGCATCTAAACAATAATATAGCTAGCTGCAGTTCTATATACGCAGTTGCATATAACAAGTTTTAAAAAAGACAACCGCAAACCGAATTTTTTTTTAAAAATTATCTTACTGATTTAAATTTTTATTAACCAAAAATACGATTTTTGCAAGCTAAATTTCTATCTAAAAAATAATATAGCTTGCTGCAGTTTTATATACGCGGTTGCATATGACAAGTTTAGAAAAAGACTGCCGCAAACCGATTTTTTTTTTAAATTCTCGTACTGATTTAAATTTTTATTAACCAAAGATACGATTTTTGCAAGCCAAAATTTTATCTAAAAATAATATAGCTTGCAGCAGTTCTATATACGCGGTTGTACATGACAAGTTTTGAAAAATACCGCCGCAAACCAAAAAAAATGTTTAAAATTCTTGTACTGATTTAAATTTTTATTAACCAAAAATACGATTTTTGCAAGCCAAATTTTTATATAAAAAATAATATAGCTTGCTGCAGTTCTTTATACGCGGTTGCATATGACAAGTTTAGAAAAAGAACGCCGCAAACCAAAAAAAATGTTTAAAATGCTCGTACTGATTTAAATTTTTAATAACCAAAAACACGTTTTTTGCAAGCCAAAATTTTATCTAAAAATAATATAGCTTGCAGCAATTCTATATACGTGGTTGTACATGACAAGTTTTGAAAAATAAGGCCGCAAACCAAAAAAAATGTTTAAAATTTTTGTACTGATTTAAATTTTTATTAACTAAAAATACGATTTTTGCAAGCTTAATTTCTATCTAAAACATAATATAGCTGGCTGCAGTTCTATATACGCGGTTGTATATAGCAAGTTTTAAAAAAGACCGCCGCAAACCGAAAAAAATGTTTAAAATTCTCGTATTGATTTAAATTTTTATTAACCAAAAATACATTTTTTGCAAGCCAAATTTTTATCTAAAAAACAATATAGCTTGCTGCAGCTTTATATACGCAGTTGAACATGACAAGTTTTGAAAAATACAGCCGCAAACCGAAAAAAATGTTTAAATTCTTGTACTGATTTAAATTTTTATTAACAAAAATACGATTTTTGCAAGCCAAATTTTCATCAAAAAAATAGTATATTTTTCTGCAGTTTTATATACGCGGTTCTATAAGACAAGTTCTGAAAAATACCGCCGGAAACCAAAAAAAATGTTTTAAATTCTCGTACTGATTTAAATTTTTATTAACCAAAAATACGATTTTTGCAAGCCTAATTTTCATCTAAAAAATATTATAGCTTGCTGCAGGTGTATATACGCGGTTGCATATGACAAGTTTTAAAAAAGACCGCCGCAAACCGAAAAAAATATTTAAAATTGTCCTACTGATTTAAATTTTTATTAACCAAAAATACGATTTTTGCAAGCCAAATTTCCATCTAAAAAATAATATAGCTTGCTGCAGTTCTATATACGCGGTTGCATATGACAAGTTTAGAAAAAGACCGCCGCATACCGAAAAAAATGTTAAAAATTCTCGAACTGATTTAAATTTTTATTAACCAAAAATACGATTTTTGCAAGCTAAAATTTTATCTAAAAATAATATAGCTTGCAGCAGTTCTATTTACGCGGTTGTACATGACAAGTTTTAAAAAATAAGGCCGCAAACCAAAAAAAATGTTTAAAATTTTCGTACTGCTTTAAATTTTTATTAACCAAAAATACGATTTTTGCAAGCCAAATTTCCATCTAAAAAATAATATAGCTTGCTGCAGTTCTATATACGCGGTTGTATATAACAAGTTTTAAAAAAGACCGCCGCAAACCAAAAAAAATGTTTAAAATTCTCGTACTGATTTAAATTTTTACTAACCAAAAATACAATTTTTGTAAGCCAAATTTTTATCTAAAAAACAATATAGCTTGCTGCAGTTCTATATACGTGGTTGAACATGACAAGTTTTGAAAAATACCGCCGCAAACCGAAAAAAATGTTTAAAATTCTCGTACTGATTTAAATTTTTATTAACTAAAAATACGATTTTTGCAAGCAAAATTTCCATCAAAAAAATAATATAGCTTGCTGCAGTTCTATATACGCGGTTGCATATGACAAGTTTTAAAAAAGACCGCCGCAAACCAAAAAAAATATTTAAAATTCTCGAACTGATTTAAATTTTTATTAACCAAAATGACAATTTTTGCAAGCCAAATTTTTATCTAAAAAATAATATAGCTTGCTACATTTCTATATACGCGGTTGCATGTGACAAAATTTAAAAAAGACCGCCGCAAACCGAAAAAAATGTTTAAAATTCTCGTACTGATTTAAATTTTTATTAACCAATCATACAATTTTTGCAAGCCAAATTTCCATCTAAAAAATAATATAGCTTGCTGCAGTTCTATATACGTGGTTGAACATAACAAGTTTTGAAAAATACCGCCGCAAACCGAAAAAAATGTTTAAAATTCTCGTACTGATTTAAATTTTTATTAACCAAAAATACAAATTTTGCAAGCCAAAATTCTATCTAAAAAATAATATAGCTTGCTGCAGTTCTATATACGTGGTTGAACATGACAAGTTTTGAAAAATACCGCCGCAAACCGAAAAAAATGTTTAAAATTCTCGTACTGATTTAAATTTTTATTAACGAAAATGACAATTTTTGCAAGCCAAATTTTTATCTAAAAAATAATATAGCTTGCTACAGTTCTATATATGCGGTTGCATATGACAAGTTTTAAAAAAGACCGACGCAAACCAAAAAAAATGTTTAGAATTCTCGTACTGATTTAAATTTTTATTAACCAAGAATACAATTTTTGCAAGCCAATTTTTTATCTAAAAAATAATATAGCTTGTTGCAGTTCTATATACACGGTTGCATATAACAAGTTTTAAAAAAGACTGCCGCAAACCGAAAAAAATGTTTAAAATTCTCGTACTGATTTAAATTTTTATTAATTAAAAATACAATTTTTGCAAGCAAAATTTCCATCAAAAAAATAGTATAGCTTGCTGCAGTTTTAAAAAAGACCGCCGCAAACCAACAAAAATGTTTAAAATTCTCGTACGGATTTAAATTTTTATTAACCAAAAATACAAATTTTGCAAGCCAAAATTCTATCTAAAAAATAATATAGCTTGCTGCAGTTCTATATACGTGGTTGAACATGACAAGTTTTGAAAAGTACCGCTGCAAACCGAAAAAAATGTTTAAATCTTTCGTACTGATTTAAATTTTTATTAACCAAAAATACGATTTTTGCAAGCCAAATTTCCATCTAAAAAATAATATAGTTTGCTGCAGTTCTATATACGCGGTTGTATATAACAAGTTTTAAAAAAGACCGCCGCAAACCAAAAAGAATGTTTAAAATTCTCGTACTGATTTAAATTTTTACTAACCAAAAATACAGTTTTTGCAAGCCAAATTTTTATCTAAAAAACAATATAGCTTGCTGCAGTTCTATATACGTGGTTGAACATGACAAGTTTTGAAAAATACCGCCGCAAACCGAAAAAAATGTTTAAAAATCTCGTACGGATTTAAATTTTTATTAACAAAAAATACGATTTTTGCAAGCTAAATTTCCATCTAAAAAATAATATAGCTTGCTGCAGTTCTTTATACGCGGTTGCATATAACTAATTTTAAAATAGACCGTCGCCAACCGAAAAAAATGTTTAAAATTCTCGTACTGATTTAAATTTTTATTAACTAAAAATACGATTTTTGCAAGCAAAATTTCCATCAAAAAAATAATATAGCTTGCTGCAGTTCTATATACGCGGTTGCATATGACAAGTTTTAAAAAAAACCGCCGCAAACCAAAAAAAAATGTTTAAAATTCTCGAACTGATTTAAATTTTTATTAACCAAAATGATAATTTTTGCAAGCCAAATTTTCATCTAAAAAATAATATAGCTTGCTACAGTTCTATATACGCGGTTGCATGTGACAAAATTCAAAAAAGACCGCCGCAAACCGAAAAAAATGTTTAAAATTCTCGTACTGATTTAAATTTTTATTAACCAATCATACAATTTTTGCAAGCCAAATTTCCATCTAAAAAATAATATAGCTTGCTGCAGTTCTATATACGTGGTTGAACATAACAAGTTTTGAAAGATACCGCTGCAAACCGAATTTTTTTTTTAAAATTCTCGTACTGATTTAAATTTTTATTAACCAAAAATACAATTTTTGCAAGCCAAATTTCCATCTAAAAAATAATATAGCTTGTTGCAGTTCTATATACGCGGTTGCATATAACAAGTTTTAAAAAAGACTGCTGCAAACCGAAAAAAATGTTTAAAATTCTCGTACTGATTTAAATTTTTATTAATTAAAAATACGATTTTTGCACGCAAAATTTCCATCAAAAAAATAGTATAGCTTGCTGCAGTTTTAAAAAAGACCGCCGCAAACCAACAAAAATGTTTAAAATTCTCGTACGGATTTAAATTTTTATTAACCAAAAATACAAAATTTGCAAGCCAAAATTCTATCTAAAAAATAATATAGCTTGCTGCAGTTCTATATACTTGGTTGAACATGACAAGTTTTGAAAAATACCGCTGCAAACCGAAAAAAATGTTTAAAATTCTCGTACTGATTTAAATTTTTATTAACCAAAATGACAATTTTTGCAAGCCAAATTTTCATCTCAAAACTAATATAGCTTGCTACAGTTCTATATACGCGGTTGCACATGAGAAGTTTTAAAAAAGACCGCCGCAAACCGAAAAAAATTTTTAAAATTCTCGTACTGATTTAAATTTTTATTAACCAAAGATACAATTTTTGCAAGCCAAATTTTCATCTAAAAAATAATATAGCTTGCTGCAGTTCTATATGCGCGGTTGCATATGACAAGTTTTAAAAAATACCGCCGTAAACCGAAAAAAATGTTTAAAAATCTCGTACGGATTTAAATTTTTATTAACCAAAAATACGATTTTTGCAAGCCTAATTTCTATCTAGAAAATAATATAGCTTTCTGCAGTTTTTTATACGCGGTTGCATATAACAAGTTTTAAAAAAGACCGCCGCAAACCGAAAAAAATGTTTATAATTCTCGTACTGATTTAAATTTTTATTAACTAAAAATACGAGTTTTGCAAGCAAAATTTCCATCAAAAAAATAGTATAGCTTGCTACAGTTCTATATACGCGGTTGCATATGACAAGTTTTAAAAAAGACCGCCGCAAACCGAAAAAAATGTTTAAAATTCTCGTACTGATTTAAAATTTTATTAACCAATAATACAATTTTTGCAAGCCAAATTTCTATCTAAAAAATAATATAACTTGCTGCAGTACTATATACGTGGTTAAACATGACAATTTTTAAAAAATACCGCCGCAAACCGATTTTTTTTTTTAAAATTCTCGTACTGATTTAAATTTTTATTGACCAAAAGGACAATTTTTGCAAGCCAAAATTCTATCTAAAAAATAATATAGCTTGCTGCAGTTCAATATACGTGGTTGAACATGACAAGTTTTAAAAAATACCGCCGCAAACCGAAAAAAATGTTTAAAATTCTCGTACTGAATTAAATTTTTATTAACCAAAATGACAATTTTTGCAAGCCAAATTTTTATCTAAAAAATAATATAGCTTGCTACAGTTCTATATACGCGGTTGCATATGACAAGTTTTAAAAAAGACTGCCGCAAACCGAAAAAAATGTTTAAAATTCTCGTACTGATTTAAATTTTTATTAACTAAAAATACAATTTTTGCAAGTCAAAATTCTATCTAAAAAATAATATAGCTTGCTGCAATTCTATATACGCGGTTGCATATGACAAGTTTTTAAAAAAACCGCCGCAAACCAAAAAAAATGTTTAAAATTCTCGTACTGATTTAAATTTTTATTAACCAAAAATACAAGTTTTGCCAGCCAAAATTCTATCTAAAAAATAATGTAGCTTGCTGCAGTTCTATATACGTGGTTAAACATGACAAGTTTTGAAAAATACCGCCGCAAACCGAAAAAAATGTTTAAAATTCTCGTACTGATTTAAATTTTTATTAACCAAAATGACAATTTTTGCAAGCCAAATTTTCATCTAAAAAATAATATAGCTTGCTACAGTTCTACATACGCAGTTGCATATGACAAGTTTTAGAAAAGACCGCCGCAAACCGACAAAAATGTTTAAAATTCTCGTACTGATTTAAATTTTTATTAACCAATAATACAATTTTTGCAAGCCAAATTTTCATCTAAAAAATAATATAACTTACTGCAGTTCTATATACGTGGTTGAACATGACAAGTTTTAAAAAATACTGCCGCAAACCGAAAAAAATGTTTAAAATTCTCGTACTGATTTAAATTTTTATTAACCAAAAATAAAAATTTTGCAAGCCAAATTTCCATCAAAAAAATAGTAAAGCTTGCTGCAGTTTTATATACGCGGTTCTATAAGACAAATTCTAAAAAATACCGCCGCAAACCAAAAAAAAATGTTTTAAATTCTCGTACTGATTTAAATTTTTATTAACCAAAAATACGATTTTTTCAAGCCTAATTTTCATCTAAAAAATAATATAGCTTGCTGCAGGTCTATATACGCGGTTGCATATAACAAGTTTTAAAAAAGAACGCCGCAAATCGAAAAAAATATTTAAAATTGTCGTACTGATTTAAATTTTTATTAACCAAAAATAAGATTTTTGCAAGCTAAAATTTTATCTAAAAATAATATAGCTTGCAGCAGTTTTATTTACGCGGTTGTACATGACAAGTTTTAAAAAATAAGGCCGCAAACCAAAAAAAAATTTTTAAAATTTTCGTACTGCTTTAAATTTTGATTAACCAAAAATACGATTTTTGCAAGCCAAATTTCCATCTAAAAAATAATATAGCTTGCTGCAGTTCTATATACGCGGTTGTATATAACAAGTTTTAAAAAAGACCGCCGCAAACCAAAAAATTTTTTTATAATTCTCGTACTGATTTAAATTTTTACTAACCAAAAATACAATTTTTGCAAGCCAAATTTTTATCTAAAAAACAATATAGCTTGCTGCAGTTCTATATACGTGGTTGAACATGACAAGTTTTGAAAAATACCGCCGCAAACCGAAAAAAATGTTTAAAATTCTCGTACTGATTTAAATTTTTATTAACTAAAAATACGATTTTTGCAAGCAAAATTTCCATCAAAAAAATAATATAGCTTGCTGCAGTTCTATATACGCGGTTGCATATGACAAGTTTTAAAAAAGACCGCCGCAAACCAAAAGAAATGTTTAAAATTCTCGAACTGATTTAAATTTTTATTAACCAAAATGACAATTTTTGCAAGCCAAATTTTCATCTAAAAAATAATATAGCTTGCTACAGTTCTATATACGCGGTTGCATGTGACAAAATTTAAAAAAGACCGCCGCAAACCGAAAAAAATGTTTAAAATTCTCGTACTGATTTAAATTTTTATTAACCAATCATACAATTTTTGCAAGCCAAATTTCCATCTAAAAAATAATATAGCTTGCTGCAGTTCTATATACGTGGTTGAACATAACAAGTTTTGAAAAATACCGCCGCAAACCGAAAAAAATGTTTAAAATTCTCGTACTGATTTAAATTTTTATTAACCAAAAATACAAATTTTGCAAGCCAAAATTCTATCTAAAAAATAATATAGCTTGCTGCAGTTCTTTATACGTGGTTGAACATGACAAGTTTTGAAAAATACCGCCGCAAACCGAAAAAAATGTTTAAAATTCTCGTACTGATTTAAATTTTTATTAACCAAAAATACAAATTTTGCAAGCCAAAATTCTATCTAAAAAATAATATAGCTTGCTGCAGTTCTATATACGTGGTTGAACATGACAAGTTTTGAAAAATACCGCCGCAAACCGAAAAAAATGTTTAAAATTCTCGTACTGATTTAAATTTTTATTAACCAAAATGACAAATTTTGCAAGCCAAATTTTTATCTAAAAAATAATATAGCTTGCTACAGTTCTATATACGCGGTTGCATGTGACAAAATTTAAAAAATACCGCCGCAAATCGAAAAAAATATTTAAAATTGTCGTACTGATTTAAATTTTTATTAACCAAAAATACGATTTTTGCAAGCCAAATTTCCATCTAAAAAATAATATAGCTTGCTGCAGTTCTATATACGCGGTTGCATATGACAAGTTTAGAAAAAGACCGCCGCATACCAAAAAAAATGTTAAAAATTCTCGTACTGATTTAAATTTTTATTAACCAAAAATAAGATTTTTGCAAGCTAAAATTTTATCTAAAAATAATATAGCTTGCAGCAGTTTTATTTACGCGGTTGTACATGACAAGTTTTAAAAAATAAGGCCGCAAACCAAAAAAAAATGTTTAAAATTTTCGTACTGCTTTAAATTTTTATTAACCAAAAATACGATTTTTGCAAGCCAAATTTCCATCTAAAAAATAATATAGCTTGCTGCAGTTCTATATACGCGGTTGTATATAAAAAGTTTTAAAAAAGACCGCCGCAAACCAAAAAAAATTTTTATAATTCTCGTACTGATTTAAATTTTTACTAACCAAAAATACAATTTTTGCAAGCCAAATTTCCATCTAAAAAATAATATAGCTTGCTGCAGTTCTATATACGTGGTTGAACATAACAAGTTTTGAAAAATACCGCCGCAAACCGAAAAAAATGTTTAAAATTCTCGTACTGATTTAAATTTTTATTAACCAAAAATACAAAATTTGCAAGCCAAAATTCTATCTAAAAAATAATATAGCTTGCTGCAGTTCTATATACTTGGTTGAACATGACAAGTTTTGAAAAATACCGCTGCAAACCGAAAAAAATGTTTAAAATTCTCGTACTGATTTAAATTTTTATTAACCAAAATGACAATTTTTGCAAGCCAAATTTTCATCTCAAAACTAATATAGCTTGCTACAGTTCTATATACGCGGTTGCACATGAGAAGTTTTAAAAAAGACCGCCGCAAACCGAAAAAAATGTTTAAAATTCTCGTACTGATTTAAATTTTTATTAACCAAAGATACAATTTTTGCAAGCCAAATTTTCATCTAAAAAATAATATAGCTTGCTGCAGTTCTATATGCGCGGTTGCATATGACAAGTTTTAAAAAATACCGCCGTAAACCGAAAAAAATGTTTAAAAATCTCGTACGGATTTAAATTTTTATTAACCAAAAATACGATTTTTGCAAGCCTAATTTCTATCTAAAAAATAATATAACTTGCTGCAGTACTATATACGTGGTTAAACATGACAATTTTTAAAAAATACCGCCGCAAACCGATTTTTTTTTTAAAAATTCTCGTACTGATTTAAATTTTTATTGACCAAAAGGACAATTTTTGCAAGCCAAAATTCTATCTAAAAAATAATATAGCTTGCTGCAGTTCAATATACGTGGTTGAACATGACAAGTTTTAAAAAATACCGCCGCAAACCGAAAAAAATGTTTAAAATTCTCGTACTGAATTAAATTTTTATTAACCAAAATGACAATTTTTGCAAGCCAAATTTTTATCTAAAAAATAATATAGCTTGCTACAGTTCTATATACGCGGTTGCATATGACAAGTTTTAAAAAAGACTGCCGCAAACCGAAAAAAATTTTTAAAATTCTCGTACTGATTTAAATTTTTATTAACTAAAAATACAATTTTTGCAAGTCAAAATTCTATCTAAAAAATAATATAGCTTGCTGCAATTCTATATACGCGGTTGCATATGACAAGTTTTTAAAAAAACCGCCGCAAACCAAAAAAAATGTTTAAAATTCTCGTACTGATTTAAATTTTTATTAACCAAAAATACAAGTTTTGCCAGCCAAAATTCTATCTAAAAAATAATGTAGCTTGCTGCAGTTCTATATACGTGGTTAAACATGACAAGTTTTGAAAAATACCGCCGCAAACCGAAAAAAATGTTTAAAATTCTCGTACTGATTTAAATTTTTATTAACCAAAATGACAATTTTTGCAAGCCAAATTTTCATCTAAAAAATAATATAGCTTGCTACAGTTCTACATACGCAGTTGCATATGACAAGTTTTAGAAAAGACCGCCGCAAACCGACAAAAATGTTTAAAATTCTCGTACTGATTTAAATTTTTATTAACCAATAATACAATTTTTGCAAGCCAAATTTTCATCTAAAAAATAATATAACTTACTGCAGTTCTATATACGTGGTTGAACATGACAAGTTTTAAAAAATACTGCCGCAAACCGAAAAAAATGTTTAAAATTCTCGTACTGATTTAAATTTTTATTAACCAAAAATAAAAATTTTGCAAGCCAAATTTCTATCAAAAAAATAGTAAAGCTTGCTGCAGTTTTATATACGCGGTTCTATAAGACAAATTCTAAAAAATACCGCCGCAAACCAAAAAAAAATGTTTTAAATTCTCGTACTGATTTAAATTTTTATTAACCAAAAATACGATTTTTTCAAGCCTAATTTTCATCTAAAAAATAATATAGCTTGCTGCAGGTCTATATACGCGGTTGCATATAACAAGTTTTAAAAAAGACCGCCGCAAATCGAAAAAAATATTTAAAATTGTCGTACTGATTTAAATTTTTATTAACCAAAAATAAGATTTTTGCAAGCTAAAATTTTATCTAAAAATAATATAGCTTGCAGCAGTTTTATTTACGCGGTTGTACATGACAAGTTTTAAAAAATAAGGCCGCAAACCAAAAAAAAATGTTTAAAATTTTCGTACTGCTTTAAATTTTTATTAACCAAAAATACGATTTTTGCAAGCCAAATTTCCATCTAAAAAATAATATAGCTTGCTGCAGTTCTATATACGCGGTTGTATATAACAAGTTTTAAAAAAGACCGCCGCAAACCAAAAAAATTTTTTATAATTCTCGTACTGATTTAAATTTTTACAAACCAAAAATACAATTTTTGCAAGCCAAATTTTTATCTAAAAAACAATATAGCTTGCTGCAGTTCTATATACGTGGTTGAACATGACAAGTTTTGAAAAATACCGCCGCAAACCGAAAAAAATGTTTAAAATTCTCGTACTGATTTAAATTTTTATTAACTAAAAATACGATTTTTGCAAGCAAAATTTCCATCAAAAAAATAATATAGCTTGCTGCAGTTCTATATACGCGGTTGCATATGACAAGTTTTAAAAAAGACCGCCGCAAACCAAAAGAAATGTTTAAAATTCTCGAACTGATTTAAATTTTTATTAACCAAAATGACAATTTTTGCAAGCCAAATTTTCATCTAAAAAATAATATAGCTTGCTACAGTTCTATATACGCGGTTGCATGTGACAAAATTTAAAAAAGACCGCCGCAAACCGAAAAAAATGTTTAAAATTCTCGTACTGATTTAAATTTTTATTAACCAATCATACAATTTTTGCAAGCCAAATTTTCATCTAAAAAATAATATAGCTTGCTGCAGTTCAATATACGTGGTTGAACATAACAAGTTTTGAAAAATACCGCCGCAAACCGAAAAAAATGTTTAAAATTCTCGTACTGATTTAAATTTTTATTAACCAAAAATACAAATTTTGCAAGCCAAAATTCTATCTAAAAAATAATATAGCTTGCTGCAGTTCTTTATACGTGGTTGAACATGACAAGTTTTGAAAAATACCGCCGCAAACCGAAAAAAATGTTTAAAATTCTCGTACTGATTTAAATTTTTATTAACCAAAAATACAAATTTTGCAAGCCAAAATTCTATCTAAAAAATAATATAGCTTGCTGCAGTTCTATATACGTGGTTGAACATGACAAGTTTTGAAAAATACCGCCGCAAACCGAAAAAAATGTTTAAAATTCTCGTACTGATTTAAATTTTTATTAACCAAAATGACAAATTTTGCAAGCCAAATTTTTATCTAAAAAATAATATAGCTTGCTACAGTTCTATATACGCGGTTGCATGTGACAAAATTTAAAAAATACCGCCGCAAATCGAAAAAAATATTTAAAATTGTCGTACTGATTTAAATTTTTATTAACCAAAAATACGATTTTTGCAAGCCAAATTTCCATCTAAAAAATAATATAGCTTGCTGCAGTTCTATATACGCGGTTGCATATGACAAGTTTAGAAAAAGACCGCCGCATACCAAAAAAAATGTTAAAAATTCTCATACTGATTTAAATTTTTATTAACCAAAAATAAGATTTTTGCAAGCTAAAATTTTATCTAAAAATAATATAGCTTTCTGCAGTTTTATTTACGCGGTTGTACATGACAAGTTTTAAAAAATAAGGCCGCAAACCAAAAAAAAATGTTTAAAATTTTCGTACTGCTTTAAATTTTTATTAACCAAAAATACGATTTTTGCAAGCCAAATTTCCATCTAAAAAATAATATAGCTTGCTGCAGTTCTATATACGCGGTTGTATATAACAAGTTTTAAAAAAGACCGCCGCAAACCAAAAAAATTTTTTATAATTCTCGTACTGATTTAAATTTTTACTAACCAAAAATACAATTTTTGCAAGCCAAATTTTTATCTAAAAAACAATATAGCTTGCTGCAGTTTTCTATACGTGGTTGAACATGACAAGTTTTGAAAAATACCGCCGCAAACCGAAAAAAATGTTTAAAATTCTCGTACTGATTTAAATTTTTATTAACTAAAAATACGATTTTTGCAAGCAAAATTTCCATCAAAAAAATAATATAGCTTGCTGCAGTTCTATATACGCGGTTGCATATGACAAGTTTTAAAAAAGACCGCCGCAAACCAAAAGAAATGTTTAAAATTCTCGAACTGATTTAAATTTTTATTAACCAAAATGACAATTTTTGCAAGCCAAATTTTCATCTAAAAAATAATATAGCTTGCTACAGTTCTATATACGCGGTTGCATGTGACAAAATTTAAAAAAGACCGCCGCAAACCGAAAAAAATGTTTAAAATTCTCGTACTGATTTAAATTTTTATTAACCAATCAAACAATTTTTGCAAGCCAAATTTCCATCTAAAAAATAATATAGCTTGCTGCAGTTCTATATACGTGGTTGAACATAACAAGTTTTGAAAAATACCGCCGCAAACCGAAAAAAATGTTTAAAATTCTCGTACTGATTTAAATTTTTATTAACCAAAAATACAAATTTTGCAAGCCAAAATTCTATCTAAAAAATAATATAGCTTGCTGCAGTTCTATATACGTGGTTGAACATGACAAGTTTTGAAAAATACCGCCGCAAACCGAAAAAAATGTTTAAAATTCTCGTACTGATTTAAATTTTTATTAACCAAAATGACAAATTTTGCAAGCCAAATTTTTATCTAAAAAATAATATAGCTTGCTACAGTTCTATATACGCGGTTGCATGTGACAAAATTTAAAAAAGACCGCCGCAAACCGAAAAAAATGTTTAAAATTCTCGTACTGATTTAAATTTTTATTAACCAATCATACAATTTTTGCAAGCCAAATTTCCATCTAAAAAATAATATAGCTTGCTGCAGTTCTATATACGTGGTTGAACATAACAAGTTTTGAAAAATACCGCCGCAAACCGAAAATAGCTATTTATGCAACCAGTTAGGAAATGCATTTTTTTGTGTAACGAGCGGATTTCTGCGGGACGAGCGCAGCGAGTTCTGCAAAATAACGCGAGTTACACAAAATAGCATTTCCTAACATGTTGCATACAAGATTTTTTCTAATTTTTACAAGAACCTTCTCAAAAAAGAGTTTTTTAAACTTATGATATTAATAATTTAGTGAATTTTATCAAAACAAGTAGGCTTTATTCGGAACTTTTCATCACCAGTTGTGAAATATTTTTCATTACATCACCAGTTGCGTAAAATGTGCCGTTTGCCAACTACAATCGATTTTGAAAAGTCACATTTTACATGCCAAAATTAGAAAAAAATGTTTAAAATTCTCGTACTGATTTAAATTTTTATTAACCAAAAATACAAATTTTGCAAGCCAAAATTCTATCTAAAAAATAATATAGCTTGCTGCAGTTCTATATACGTGGTTGAACATGACAAGTTTGAAAAATACCGCCGCAAACCGAAAAAAATGTTTAAAATTCTCGTACTGATTTAAATTTTTATTAACCAAAATGACAATTTTTGCAAGCCAAATTTTTATCTAAAAAATAATATAGCTTGCTATAGTTCTATATACGCGGTTGCATATGACAAGTTTTAAAAAAGACCGACGCAAACCAAAAAAAAATGTTTAGAATTCTCGTACTGATTTAAATTTTTATTAACCAATAATACAATTTTTGCAAGCCAAATTTCCATCTAAAAAATAATATAGCTTGTTGCAGTTCTATATACGCGGTTGCATATAACAAGTTTTAAAAAAGACTGCCGCAAACCGAAAAAAATGTTTAAAATTCTCGTACTGATTTAAATTTTTATTAATTAAAAATACGATTTTTGCAAGCAAAATTTCCATCAAAAAAATAGTATAGCTTGCTGCAGTTTTAAAAAAGACCGCCGCAAACCAACAAAAATGTTTAAAATTCTCGTACGGATTTAAATTTTTATTAACCAAAAATACAAATTTTGCAAGCCAAAATTCTATCTAAAAAATTATATAGCTTGCTGCAGTTCTATATACGTGGTTGAACATGACAAGTTTTGAAAAGTACCGCTGCAAACCGAAAAAAATGTTTAAAATTTTCGTTCTGATTTAAATTTTTATTAACCAAAAATACGATTTTTGCAAGCCAAATTTCCATCTAAAAAATAATATAGTTTGCTGCAGTTCTATATACGCGGTTGTATATAACAAGTTTTAAAAAAGACCGCCGCAAACCAAAAAGAATGTTTAAAATTCTCGTACTGATTTAAATTTTTACTAACCAAAAATACAATTTTTGCAAGCCAAATTTTTATCTAAAAAACAATATAGCTTGCTGCAGTTCTATATACGTGGTTGAACATGACAAGTTTTGAAAAATACCGCCGCAAACCGAAAAAAATGTTTAAAAATCTCGTACGGATTTAAATTTTTATTAACAAAAAATACGATTTTTGCAAGCTAAATTTCCATCTAAAAAATAATATAGCTTGCTGCCGTTCTTTATACGCGGTTGCATATAACCAATTTTAAAAAAGACCGCCGCAAACCGAAAAAAATGTTTAAAATTCTCGTACTGATTTAAATTTTTATTAACTAAAAATACGATTTTTGCAAGCAAAATTTCCCTCAAAAAAATAATATAGCTTGCTGCAGTTCTATATACGCGGTTGCATATGACAAGTTTTAAAAAAAACCGCCGCAAACCAAAAAAAATGTTTAAAATTCTCGAACTGATTTAAATTTTTATTAACCAAAATGATAATTTTTGCAAGCCAAATTTTCATCTAAAAAATAATATAGCTTGCTACAGTTCTATATACGCGGTTGCATGTGACAAAATTTAAAAAAGACCACCGCAAACCGAAAAAAATGTTTAAAATTCTCGTACTGATTTAAATTTTTATTAACCAATCATACAATTTTTGCGAGCCAAATTTCCATCTAAAAAATAATATAGCTTGCTGCAGTTCTATATACGTGGTTGAACATAACAAGTTTTGAAAGATACCGCCGCAAACCGTTTTTTTTTTTAATATTCTCGTACTGATTTAAAATTTTATTAACCAAAAATACAAATTTTGCAAGACAAATTTCCATCTAAAAAATAATATAGCTTGCTGCAGTTCTATATACGCGGTTGAACATGACAAGTTTTGAAAAATACGCCCGCAAACCAAAAAAAATGTTTAAAGTTCTCGTACTGATTTAAATTTTTATTAATCAAAAATACGATTTTTGCAAGCTTAATTTTCATCTAAAAAATAAAATAGCTTGCTGCAGTTTTATATACGCGGTTGCATATGACAAGTTTTAAAAAAGACCGCCACAAACCGAAAAAAATGTTTAAAATTCTCGTACTGATTTAAATTTTTATTAACCAAAAATACGATTTTTGCAAGCCAAAGTTCCATCTAAAAAATAATATAGCTTGCTGCAGTTCTGTATACGCGGTTGCATATGACAAGTTTTAAAAAAGATCGCCGCAAACCGAAAAAAATGTTTAATATTCTCGTACTGATTTAAATTTTTATTAACCGAAAATACGATTTTTGCAAGCCAAATTTTTATCTAAAAAATAATATTGCTTGCAACAGTTCTATATAAGCGGTTCAACATGACAAGTTTTGAAAAATACCGCCGCAAATCAAAAAAAATGTTTAAAAATCTCGTACGGATTTAAATTTTTATTAACTAAAAATTTGATTTTTGCAAGCTAAATTTTCATCTAAAAAATAATATAGCTTGCTGCAGTTCTATATACGCGGTTGCATATAACAAGTTTTGAAAAAGACCGCCGCAAACCAAAAAAAATGTTTAAAATTCTCGTACTGATTTAAATTTTTATTAACCAAAAAGACACTTTTTGCAAGCCAAATTTTTAACTAAACCATAATTTAGCTTGCTGCAGTTTTATATACGCGGTTGAACATGACAAGTTTTGAAAAATACCGCCACAAACCGAAAAAAATGTTTAAAATTCTCGCACTGATTTAAATTAACCAAAAATACGATTTTTGCAAGCTAAATTTCCATCTAAAAAATAATATAGCTTGCTGCAGTTCTATATACGCGGTTGCATATAACAAGTTTTAAAAAAGACAACCGCAAACCGAATTTTTTTTTAAAAATTATCTTACTGATTTAAATTTTTATTAACCAAAAATACGATTTTTGCAAGCTAAATTTCTATCTAAAAAATAATATAGCTTGCTGCAGTTTTATATACGCGGTTGCATATGACAAGTTTAGAAAAAGACTGCCGCAAACCGATTTTTTTTTTAAATTCTCGTACTGATTTAAGTTTTTATTAACCAAAAATACGATTTTTGCAAGCCAAAATTTTATCTAAAAATAATATAGCTTGCTGCAGTTCTGTATACGCGGTTGCATATGACAAGTTTTAAAAAAGATCGCCGCAAACCGAAAAAAATGTTTAATATTCTCGTACTGATTTAAATTTTTATTAACCGAAAATACGATTTTTGCAAGCCAAATTTTTATCTAAAAAATAATATTGCTTGCAACAGTTCTATATAAGCGGTTCAACATGACAAGTTTTGAAAAATACCGCCGCAAATCAAAAAAAATGTTTAAAAATCTCGTACGGATTTAAATTTTTATTAACTAAAAATTTGATTTTTGCAAGCTAAATTTTCATCTAAAAAATAATATAGCTTGCTGCAGTTCTATATACGCGGTTGCATATAACAAGTTTTGAAAAAGACCGCCGCAAACCAAAAAAAATGTTTAAAATTCTCGTACTGATTTAAATTTTTATTAACCAAAAAGACACTTTTTGCAAGCCAAATTTTTAACTAAACCATAATTTAGCTTGCTGCAGTTTTATATACGCGGTTGAACATGACAAGTTTTGAAAAATACCGCCACAAACCGAAAAAAATGTTTAAAATTCTCGCACTGATTTAAATTAACCAAAAATACGATTTTTGCAAGCTAAATTTCCATCTAAAAAATAATATAGCTTGCTGCAGTTCTATATACGCGGTTGCATATAACAAGTTTTAAAAAAGACAACCGCAAACCGAATTTTTTTTTAAAAATTATCTTACTGATTTAAATTTTTATTAACCAAAAATACGATTTTTGCAAGCTAAATTTCTATCTAAAAAATAATATAGCTTGCTGCAGTTTTATATACGCGGTTGCATATGACAAGTTTAGAAAAAGACTGCCGCAAACCGATTTTTTTTTTAAATTCTCGTACTGATTTAAATTTTTATTAACCAAAAATACGATTTTTGCAAGCCAAAATTTTATCTAAAAATAATATAGCTTGCAGCAGTTCTATATACGCGGTTGTACATGACAAGTTTTGAAAAATACCGCCGCAAACCAAAAAAAATGTTTAAAATTCTTGTACTGATTTAAATTTTTATTAACCAAAAATACGATTTTTGCAAGCCAAATTTTTATATAAAAAATAATATAGCTTGCTGCAGTTCTTTATACGCGGTTGCATATGACAAGTTTAGAAAAAGAACGCCGCAAACCAAAAAAAATGTTTAAAATGCTCGTACTGATTTAAATTTTTAATAACCAAAAACACGTTTTTTGCAAGCCAAAATTTTATCTAAAAATAATATAGCTTGCAGCAATTCTATATACGTGGTTGTACATAACAAGTTTTGAAAAATAAGGCCGCAAACCAAAAAAAATGTTTAAAATTTTTGTACTGATTTAAATTTTTATTAACTAAAAATACGATTTTTGCAAGCTTAATTTCTATCTAAAACATAATATAGCTGGCTGCAGTTCTATATACGCGGAAGTATATAGCAAGTTTTAAAAAAGACCGCCGCAAACCGAAAAAAATGTTTAAAATTCTCGTATTGATTTAAATTTTTATTAACCAAAAATACATTTTTTGCAAGCCAAATTTTTATCTAAAAAACAATATAGCTTGCTGCAGCTTTATATACGCGGTTGAACATGACAAGTTTTGAAAAATACAGCCGCAAACCGAAAAAAATGTTTAAAATTCTCGCTTTTATTTAAACTTTTATTTACCAAAAATACGATTTGTGCAAACTAAATTTTCATCTAAAAAGTAATATAGCTTGCAACAGTTCTATATACGCGGTTGTATATAACAAGTTTTAAAAAAGACCGCCGCAAACCGAAAAAAATGTTTAAATTCTTGTACTGATTTAAATTTTTATTAACAAAAATACGATTTTTGCAAGCCAAATTTTCATCAAAAAAATAGTATATTTTTCTGCAGTTTTATATACGCGGTTCTATAAGACAAGTTCTGAAAAATACCGCCGGAAACCAAAAAAAATGTTTTAAATTCTCGTACTGATTTAAATTTTTATTAACCAAAAATACGATTTTTGCAAGCCTAATTTTCATCTAAAAAATATTATAGCTTGCTGCAGGTGTATATACGCGGTTGCATATGACAAGTTTTAAAAAAGACCGCCGCAAACCGAAAAAAATATTTAAAATTGTCCTACTGATTTAAATTTTTATTAACCAAAAATACGATTTTTGCAAGCCAAATTTCCATCTAAAAAATAATATAGCTTGCTGCAGTTCTATATACGCGGTTGCATATGACAAGTTTAGAAAAAGACCGCCGCATACCGAAAAAAATGTTAAAAATTCTCGAACTGATTTAAATTTTTATTAACCAAAAATACGATTTTTGCAAGCTAAAATTTTATCTAAAAATAATATAGCTTGCAGCAGTTCTATTTACGCGGTTGTACATGACAAGTTTTAAAAAATAAGGCCGCAAACCAAAAAAAATGTTTAAAATTTTCGTACTGCTTTAAATTTTTATTAACCAAAAATACGATTTTTGCAAGCCAAATTTCCATCTAAAAAATAATATAGCTTGCTGCAGTTCTATATACGCGGTTGTATATAACAAGTTTTAAAAAAGACCGCCGCAAACCAAAAAAAAATGTTTAAAATTCTCGTACTGATTTAAATTTTTACTAACCAAAAATACAATTTTTGTAAGCCAAATTTTTATCTAAAAAACAATATAGCTTGCTGCAGTTCTATATACGTGGTTGAACATGACAAGTTTTGAAAAATACCGCCGCAAACCGAAAAAAATGTTTAAAATTCTCGTACTGATTTAAATTTTTATTAACTAAAAATACGATTTTTGCAAGCAAAATTTCCATCAAAAAAATAATATAGCTTGCTGCAGTTCTATATACGCGGTTGCATATGACAAGTTTTAAAAAAGACCGCCGCAAACCAAAAAAAATATTTAAAATTCTCGAACTGATTTAAATTTTTATTAACCAAAATGACAATTTTTGCAAGCCAAATTTTCATCTAAAAAATAATATAGCTTGCTACAGTTCTATATACGCGGTTGCATGTGACAAAATTTAAAAAAGACCGCCGCAAACCGAAAAAAATGTTTAAAATTCTCGTACTGATTTAAATTTTTATTAACCAATCATACAATTTTTGCAAGCCAAATTTCCATCTAAAAAATAATATAGCTTGCTGCAGTTCTATATACGTGGTTGAACATAACAAGTTTTGAAAAATACCGCCGCAAACCGAAAAAAATGTTTAAAATTCTCGTACTGATTTAAATTTTTATTAACCAAAAATACAAATTTTGCAAGCCAAAATTCTATCTAAAAAATAATATAGCTTGCTGCAGTTCTATATACGTGGTTGAACATGACAAGTTTGGAAAAATACCGCCGCAAACCGAAAAAAATGTTTAAAACTCTCGTACTGATTTAAATTTTTATTAACCAAAAATACAAATTTTGCAAGCCAAAATTCTATCTAAAAAATAATATAGCTTGCTGCAGTTCTATATACGTGGTTGAACATGACAAGTTTTGAAAAATACCGCCGCAAACCGAAAAAAATGTTTAAAATTCTCGTACTGATTTAAATTTTTATTAACCAAAATGACAAATTTTGCAAGCCAAATTTTTATCTAAAAAATAATATAGCTTGCTACAGTTCTATATACGCGGTTGCATGTGACAAAATTTAAAAAATACCGCCGCAAATCGAAAAAAATATTTAAAATTGTGGTACTGATTTAAATTTTTATTAACCAAAAATACGATTTTTGCAAGCCAAATTTCCATCTAAAAAATAATATAGCTTGCTGCAGTTCTATATACGCGGTTGCATATGACAAGTTTAGAAAAAGACCGCCGCATACCAAAAAAAATGTTAAAAATTCTCGTACTGATTTAAATTTTTATTAACCAAAAATAAGATTTTTGCAAGCTAAAATTTTATCTAAAAATAATATAGCTTGCAGCAGTTTTATTTACGCGGTTGTACATGACAAGTTTTAAAAAATAAGGCCGCAAACCAAAAAAAAATGTTTAAAATTTTCGTACTGCTTTAAATTTTTATTAACCAAAAATACGATTTTTGCAAGCCAAATTTCCATCTAAAAAATAATATAGCTTGCTGCAGTTCTATATACGCGGTTGTATATAACAAGTTTTAAAAAAGACCGCCGCAAACCAAAAAAAATTTTTATAATTCTCGTACTGATTTAAATTTTTACTAACCAAAAATACAATTTTTGCAAGCCAAATTTTTATCTAAAAAACAATATAGCTTGCTGCAGTTTTATATACGTGGTTGAACATGACAAGTTTTGAAAAATACCGCCGCAAACCGAAAAAAATGTTTAAAATTCTCGTACTGATTTAAATTTTTATTAACTAAAAATACGATTTTTGCAAGCAAAATTTCCATCAAAAAAATAATATAGCTTGCTGCAGTTCTATATACGCGGTTGCATATGACAAGTTTTAAAAAAGACCGCCGCAAACCAAAAGAAATGTTTAAAATTCTCGAACTGATTTAAATTTTTATTAACCAAAATGACAATTTTTGCAAGCCAAATTTTCATCTAAAAAATAATATAGCTTGCTACAGTTCTATATACGCGGTTGCATGTGACAAAATTTAAAAAAGACCGCCGCAAACCGAAAAAAATGTTTAAAATTCTCGTACTGATTTAAATTTTTATTAACCAATCATACAATTTTTGCAAGCCAAATTTCCATCTAAAAAATAATATAGCTTGCTGCAGTTCTATATACGTGGTTGAACATAACAAGTTTTGAAAAATACCGCCGCAAACCGAAAAAAATGTTTAAAATTCTCGTACTGATTTAAATTTTTATTAACCAAAAATACAAAATTTGCAAGCCAAAATTCTATCTAAAAAATAATATAGCTTGCTGCAGTTCTATATACTTGGTTGAACATGACAAGTTTTGAAAAATACCGCTGCAAACCGAAAAAAATGTTTAAAATTCTCGTACTGATTTAAATTTTTATTAACCAAAATGACAATTTTTGCAAGCCAAATTTTCATCTCAAAACTAATATAGCTTGCTACAGTTCTATATACGCGGTTGCACATGAGAAGTTTTAAAAAAGACCGCCGCAAACCGAAAAAAATGTTTAAAATTCTCGTACTGATTTAAATTTTTATTAACCAAAGATACAATTTTTGCAAGCCAAATTTTCATCTAAAAAATAATATAGCTTGCTGCAGTTCTATATGCGCGGTTGCATATGACAAGTTTTAAAAAATACCGCCGTAAACCGAAAAAAATGTTTAAAAATCTCGTACGGATTTAAATTTTTATTAACCAAAAATACGATTTTTGCAAGCCTAATTTCTATCTAAAAAATAATATAACTTGCTGCAGTACTATATACGTGGTTAAACATGACAATTTTTAAAAAATACCGCCGCAAACCGATTTTTTTTTTAAAAATTCTCGTACTGATTTAAATTTTTATTGACCAAAAGCGACAATTTTTGCAAGCCAAAATTCTATCTAAAAAATAATATAGCTTGCTGCAGTTCAATATACGTGGTTGAACATGACAAGTTTTAAAAAATACCGCCGCAAACCGAAAAAAATGTTTAAAATTCTCGTACTGAATTAAATTTTTATTAACCAAAATGACAATTTTTGCAAGCCAAATTTTTATCTAAAAAATAATATAGCTTGCTACAGTTCTATATACGCGGTTGCATATGACAAGTTTTAAAAAAGACTGCCGCAAACCGAAAAAAATGTTTAAAATTCTCGTACTGATTTAAATTTTTATTAACTAAAAATACAATTTTTGCAAGTCAAAATTCTATCTAAAAAATAATATAGCTTGCTGCAATTCTATATACGCGGTTGCATATGACAAGTTTTTAAAAAAACCGCCGCAAACCAAAAAAAATGTTTAAAATTCTCGTACTGATTTAAATTTTTATTAACCAAAAATACAAGTTTTGCCAGCCAAAATTCTATCTAAAAAATAATGTAGCTTGCTGCAGTTCTATATACGTGGTTAAACATGACAAGTTTTGAAAAATACCGCCGCAAACCGAAAAAAATGTTTAAAATTCTCGTACTGATTTAAATTTTTATTAACCAAAATGACAATTTTTGCAAGCCAAATTTTCATCTAAAAAATAATATAGCTTGCTACAGTTCTACATACGCAGTTGCATATGACAAGTTTTAGAAAAGACCGCCGCAAACCGACAAAAATGTTTAAAATTCTCGTACTGATTTAAATTTTTATTAACCAATAATACAATTTTTGCAAGCCAAATTTTCATCTAAAAAATAATATAACTTACTGCAGTTCTATATACGTGGTTGAACATGACAAGTTTTAAAAAATACTGCCGCAAACCGAAAAAAATGTTTAAAATTCTCGTACTGATTTAAATTTTTATTAACCAAAAATAAAAATTTTGCAAGCCAAATTTCTATCAAAAAAATAGTAAAGCTTGCTGCAGTTTTATACACGCGGTTCTATAAGACAAATTCTAAAAAATACCGCCGCAAACCAAAAAAAAATGTTTTAAATTCTCGTACTGATTTAAATTTTTATTAACCAAAAATACGATTTTTTCAAGCCTAATTTTCATCTAAAAAATAATATAGCTTGCTGCAGGTCTATATACGCGGTTGCATATAACAAGTTTTAAAAAAGACCGCCGCAAATCGAAAAAAATATTTAAAATTGTCGTACTGATTTAAATTTTTATTAACCAAAAATAAGATTTTTGCAAGCTAAAATTTTATCTAAAAATAATATAGCTTGCAGCAGTTTTATTTACGCGGTTGTACATGACAAGTTTTAAAAAATAAGGCCGCAAACCAAAAAAAAATGTTTAAAATTTTCGTACTGCTTTAAATTTTTATTAACCAAAAATACGATTTTTGCAAGCCAAATTTCCATCTAAAAAATAATATAGCTTGCTGCAGTTCTATATACGCGGTTGTATATAACAAGTTTTAAAAAAGACCGCCGCAAACCAAAAAATTTTTTTATAATTCTCGTACTGATTTAAATTTTTACTAACCAAAAATACAATTTTTGCAAGCCAAATTTTTATCTAAAAAACAATATAGCTTGCTGCAGTTCTATATACGTGGTTGAACATGACAAGTTTTGAAAAATACCGCCGCAAACCGAAAAAAATGTTTAAAATTCTCGTACTGATTTAAATTTTTATTAACTAAAAATACGATTTTTGCAAGCAAAATTTCCATCAAAAAAATAATATAGCTTGCTGCAGTTCTATATACGCGGTTGCATATGACAAGTTTTAAAAAAGACCGCCGCAAACCAAAAGAAATGTTTAAAATTCTCGAACTGATTTAAATTTTTATTAACCAAAATGACAATTTTTGCAAGCCAAATTTTCATCTAAAAAATAATATAGCTTGCTACAGTTCTATATACGCGGTTGCATGTGACAAAATTTAAAAAAGACCGCCGCAAACCGAAAAAAATGTTTAAAATTCTCGTACTGATTTAAATTTTTATTAACCAATCATACAATTTTTGCAAGCCAAATTTCCATCTAAAAAATAATATAGCTTGCTGCAGTTCAATATACGTGGTTGAACATAACAAGTTTTGAAAAATACCGCCGCAAACCGAAAAAAATGTTTAAAATTCTCGTACTGATTTAAATTTTTATTAACCAAAAATACAAATTTTGCAAGCCAAAATTCTATCTAAAAAATAATATAGCTTGCTGCAGTTCTTTATACGTGGTTGAACATGACAAGTTTTGAAAAATACCGCCGCAAACCGAAAAAAATGTTTAAAATTCTCGTACTGATTTAAATTTTTATTAACCAAAAATACAAATTTTGCAAGCCAAAATTCTATCTAAAAAATAATATAGCTTGCTGCAGTTCTATATACGTGGTTGAACATGACAAGTTTTGAAAAATACCGCCGCAAACCGAAAAAAATGTTTAAAATTCTCGTACTGATTTAAATTTTTATTAACCAAAATGACAAATTTTGCAAGCCAAATTTTTATCTAAAAAATAATATAGCTTGCTACAGTTCTATATACGCGGTTGCATGTGACAAAATTTAAAAAATACCGCCGCAAATCGAAAAAAATATTTAAAATTGTCGTACTGATTTAAATTTTTCTTAACCAAAAATACGATTTTTGCAAGCCAAATTTCCATCTAAAAAATAATATAGCTTGCTGCAGTTCTATATACGCGGTTGCATATGACAAGTTTAGAAAAAGACCGCCGCATACCAAAAAAAATGTTAAAAATTCTCGTACTGATTTAAATTTTTATTAACCAAAAATAAGATTTTTGCAAGCTAAAATTTTATCTAAAAATAATATAGCTTGCAGCAGTTTTATTTACGCGGTTGTACATGACAAGTTTTAAAAAATAAGGCCGCAAACCAAAAAAAAATGTTTAAAATTTTCGTACTGCTTTAAATTTTTATTAACCAAAAATACGATTTTTGCAAGCCAAATTTCCATCTAAAAAATAATATAGCTTGCTGCAGTTCTATATACGCGGTTGTATATAACAAGTTTTAAAAAAGACCGCCGCAAACCAAAAAATTTTTTTATAATTCTCGTACTGATTTAAATTTTTACTAACCAAAAATACAATTTTTGCAAGCCAAATTTTTATCTAAAAAACAATATAGCTTGCTGCAGTTTTATATACGTGGTTGAACATGACAAGTTTTGAAAAATACCGCCGCAAACCGAAAAAAATGTTTAAAATTCTCGTACTGATTTAAATTTTTATTAACTAAAAATACGATTTTTGCAAGCAAAATTTCCATCAAAAAAATAATATAGCTTGCTGCAGTTCTATATACGCGGTTGCATATGACAAGTTTTAAAAAAGACCGCCGCAAACCAAAAGAAATGTTTAAAATTCTCGAACTGATTTAAATTTTTATTAACCAAAATGACAATTTTTGCAAGCCAAATTTTCATCTAAAAAATAATATAGCTTGCTACAGTTCTATATACGCGGTTGCATGTGACAAAATTTAAAAAAGACCGCCGCAAACCGAAAAAAATGTTTAAAATTCTCGTACTGATTTAAATTTTTATTAACCAATCAAACAATTTTTGCAAGCCAAATTTCCATCTAAAAAATAATATAGCTTGCTGCAGTTCTATATACGTGGTTGAACATAACAAGTTTTGAAAAATACCGCCGCAAACCGAAAAAAATGTTTAAAATTCTCGTACTGATTTAAATTTTTATTAACCAAAAATACAAATTTTGCAAGCCAAAATTCTATCTAAAAAATAATATAGCTTGCTGCAGTTCTATATACGTGGTTGAACATGACAAGTTTTGAAAAATACCGCCGCAAACCGAAAAAAATGTTTAAAATTCTCGTACTGATTTAAATTTTTATTAACCAAAATGACAAATTTTGCAAGCCAAATTTTTATCTAAAAAATAATATAGCTTGCTACAGTTCTATATACGCGGTTGCATGTGACAAAATTTAAAAAAGACCGCCGCAAACCGAAAAAAATGTTTAAAATTCTCGTACTGATTTAAATTTTTATTAACCAATCATACAATTTTTGCAAGCCAAATTTCCATCTAAAAAATAATATAGCTTGCTGCAGTTCTATATACGTGGTTGAACATAACAAGTTTTGAAAAATACCGCCGCAAACCGAAAATAGCTATTTATGCAACCAGTTAGGAAATGCATTTTTTTGTGCTCGTCCCGCGGATTTCTGCGGGACGAGCGCAGCGAGTTCTGCAAAATAACGCGAGTTACACAAAATAGCATTTCCTAACATGTTGCATACAAGATTTTTTCTAATTTTTACAAGAACCTTCTCAAAAAAGAGTTTTTTAAACTTATGATATTAATAATTTAGTGAATTTTATCAAAACAAGTAGGCTTTATTCGGAACTTTTCATCACCAGTTGTGAAATATTTTTCATTACATCACCAGTTGCGTAAAATGTGCCGTTTGCCAACTACAATCGATTTTGAAAAGTCACATTTTACATGCCAAAATTAGAAAAAAATGTTTAAAATTCTCGTACTGATTTAAATTTTTATTAACCAAAAATACAAATTTTGCAAGCCAAAATTCTATCTAAAAAATAATATAGCTTGCTGCAGTTCTATATACGTGGTTGAACATGACAAGTTTGAAAAATACCGCCGCAAACCGAAAAAAATGTTTAAAATTCTCGTACTGATTTAAATTTTTATTAACCAAAATGACAATTTTTGCAAGCCAAATTTTTATCTAAAAAATAATATAGCTTGCTATAGTTCTATATACGCGGTTGCATATGACAAGTTTTAAAAAAGACCGACGCAAACCAAAAAAAAATGTTTAGAATTCTCGTACTGATTTAAATTTTTATTAACCAATAATACAATTTTTGCAAGCCAAATTTCCATCTAAAAAATAATATAGCTTGTTGCAGTTCTATATACGCGGTTGCATATAACAAGTTTTAAAAAAGACTGCCGCAAACCGAAAAAAATGTTTAAAATTCTCGTACTGATTTAAATTTTTATTAATTAAAAATACGATTTTTGCAAGCAAAATTTCCATCAAAAAAATAGTATAGCTTGCTGCAGTTTTAAAAAAGACCGCCGCAAACCAACAAAAATGTTTAAAATTCTCGTACGGATTTAAATTTTTATTAACCAAAAATACAAATTTTGCAAGCCAAAATTCTATCTAAAAAATTATATAGCTTGCTGCAGTTCTATATACGTGGTTGAACATGACAAGTTTTGAAAAGTACCGCTGCAAACCGAAAAAAATGTTTAAAATTTTCGTTCTGATTTAAATTTTTATTAACCAAAAATACGATTTTTGCAAGCCAAATTTCCATCTAAAAAATAATATAGTTTGCTGCAGTTCTATATACGCGGTTGTATATAACAAGTTTTAAAAAAGACCGCCGCAAACCAAAAAGAATGTTTAAAATTCTCGTACTGATTTAAATTTTTACTAACCAAAAATACAATTTTTGCAAGCCAAATTTTTATCTAAAAAACAATATAGCTTGCTGCAGTTCTATATACGTGGTTGAACATGACAAGTTTTGAAAAATACCGCCGCAAACCGAAAAAAATGTTTAAAAATCTCGTACGGATTTAAATTTTTATTAACAAAAAATACGATTTTTGCAAGCTAAATTTCCATCTAAAAAATAATATAGCTTGCTGCAGTTCTTTATACGCGGTTGCATATAACCAATTTTAAAAAAGACCGCCGCAAACCGAAAAAAATGTTTAAAATTCTCGTACTGATTTAAATTTTTATTAACTAAAAATACGATTTTTGCAAGCAAAATTTCCATCAAAAAAATAATATAGCTTGCTGCAGTTCTATATACGCGGTTGCATATGACAAGTTTTAAAAAAAACCGCCGCAAACCAAAAAAAATGTTTAAAATTCTCGAACTGATTTAAATTTTTATTAACCAAAATGATAATTTTTGCAAGCCAAATTTTCATCTAAAAAATAATATAGCTTGCTACAGTTCTATATACGCGGTTGTATGTGACAAAATTTAAAAAAGACCACCGCAAACCGAAAAAAATGTTTAAAATTCTCGTACTGATTTAAATTTTTATTAACCAATCATACAATTTTTGCAAGCCAAATTTCCATCTAAAAAATAATATAGCTTGCTGCAGTTCTATATACGTGGTTGAACATAACAAGTTTTGAAAGATACCGCCGCAAACCGATTTTTTTTTTAATATTCTCGTACTGATTTAAAATTTTATTAACCAAAAATACAAATTTTGCAAGACAAATTTCCATCTAAAAAATAATATAGCTTGCTGCAGTTCTATATACGCGGTTGAACATGACAAGTTTTGAAAAATACGCCCGCAAACCAAAAAAAATGTTTAAAGTTCTCGTACTGATTTAAATTTTTATTAATCAAAAATACGATTTTTGCAAGCTTAATTTTCATCTAAAAAATAAAATAGCTTGCTGCAGTTTTATATACGCGGTTGCATATGACAAGTTTTAAAAAAGACCGCCACAAACCGAAAAAAATGTTTAAAATTCTCGTACTGATTTAAATTTTTATTAACCAAAAATACGATTTTTGCAAGCCAAAGTTCCATCTAAAAAATAATATAGCTTGCTGCAGTTCTGTATACGCGGTTGCATATGACAAGTTTTAAAAAAGATCGCCGCAAACCGAAAAAAATGTTTAATATTCTCGTACTGATTTAAATTTTTATTAACCGAAAATACGATTTTTGCAAGCCAAATTTTTATCTAAAAAATAATATTGCTTGCAACAGTTCTATATAAGCGGTTCAACATGACAAGTTTTGAAAAATACCGCCGCAAATCAAAAAAAATGTTTAAAAATCTCGTACGGATTTAAATTTTTATTAACTAAAAATTTGATTTTTGCAAGCTAAATTTTCATCTAAAAAATAATATAGCTTGCTGCAGTTCTATATACGCGGTTGCATATAACAAGTTTTGAAAAAGACCGCCGCAAACCAAAAAAAATGTTTAAAATTCTCGTACTGATTTAAATTTTTATTAACCAAAAAGGCACTTTTTGCAAGCCAAATTTTTAACTAAACCATAATTTAGCTTGCTGCAGTTTTATATACGCGGTTGAACATGACAAGTTTTGAAAAATACCGCCACAAACCGAAAAAAATGTTTAAAATTCTCGCACTGATTTAAATTAACCAAAAATACGATTTTTGCAAGCTAAATTTCCATCTAAAAAATAATATAGCTTGCTGCAGTTCTATATACGCGGTTGCATATAACAAGTTTTAAAAAAGACAACCGCAAACCGAATTTTTTTTTAAAAATTATCTTACTGATTTAAATTTTTATTAACCAAAAATACGATTTTTGCAAGCTAAATTTCTATCTAAAAAATAATATAGCTTGCTGCAGTTTTATATACGCGGTTGCATATGACAAGTTTAGAAAAAGACTGCCGCAAACCGATTTTTTTTTTAAATTCTCGTACTGATTTAAATTTTTATTAACCAAAAATACGATTTTTGCAAGCCAAAATTTTATCTAAAAATAATATAGCTTGCTGCAGTTCTGTATACGCGGTTGCATATGACAAGTTTTAAAAAAGATCGCCGCAAACCGAAAAAAATGTTTAATATTCTCGTACTGATTTAAATTTTTATTAACCGAAAATACGATTTTTGCAAGCCAAATTTTTATCTAAAAAATAATATTGCTTGCAACAGTTCTATATAAGCGGTTCAACATGACAAGTTTTGAAAAATACCGCCGCAAATCAAAAAAAATGTTTAAAAATCTCGTACGGATTTAAATTTTTATTAACTAAAAATTTGATTTTTGCAAGCTAAATTTTCATCTAAAAAATAATATAGCTTGCTGCAGTTCTATATACGCGGTTGCATATAACAAGTTTTGAAAAAGACCGCCGCAAACCAAAAAAAATGTTTAAAATTCTCGTACTGATTTAAATTTTTATTAACCAAAAAGACACTTTTTGCAAGCCAAATTTTTAACTAAACCATAATTTAGCTTGCTTCAGTTTTATATACGCGGTTGAACATGACAAGTTTTGAAAAATACCGCCACAAACCGAAAAAAATGTTTAAAATTCTCGCACTGATTTAAATTAACCAAAAATACGATTTTTGCAAGCTAAATTTCCATCTAAAAAATAATATAGCTTGCTGCAGTTCTATATACGCGGTTGCATATAACAAGTTTTAAAAAAGACAACCGCAAACCGAATTTTTTTTTAAAAATTATCTTACTGATTTAAATTTTTATTAACCAAAAATACGATTTTTGCAAGCTAAATTTCTATCTAAAAAATAATATAGCTTGCTGCAGTTTTATATACGCGGTTGCATATGACAAGTTTAGAAAAAGACTGCCGCAAACCGATTTTTTTTTTAAATTCTCGTACTGATTTAAATTTTTATTAACCAAAAATACGATTTTTGCAAGCCAAAATTTTATCTAAAAATAATATAGCTTGCAGCAGTTCTATATACGCGGTTGTACATGACAAGTTTTGAAAAATACCGCCGCAAACCAAAAAAAATGTTTAAAATTCTTGTACTGATTTAAATTTTTATTAACCAAAAATACGATTTTTGCAAGCCAAATTTTTATATAAAAAATAATATAGCTTGCTGCAGTTCTTTATACGCGGTTGCATATGACAAGTTTAGAAAAAGAACGCCGCAAACCAAAAAAAATGTTTAAAATGCTCGTACTGATTTAAATTTTTAATAACCAAAAACACGTTTTTTGCAAGCCAAAATTTTATCTAAAAATAATATAGCTTGCAGCAATTCTATATACGTGGTTGTACATAACAAGTTTTGAAAAATAAGGCCGCAAACCAAAAAAAATGTTTAAAATTTTTGTACTGATTTAAATTTTTATTAACTAAAAATACGATTTTTGCAAGCTTAATTTCTATCTAAAACATAATATAGCTGGCTGCAGTTCTATATACGCGGTTGTATATAGCAAGTTTTAAAAAAGACCGCCGCAAACCGAAAAAAATGTTTAAAATTCTCGTATTGATTTAAATTTTTATTAACCAAAAATACATTTTTTGCAAGCCAAATTTTTATCTAAAAAACAATATAGCTTGCTGCAGCTTTATATACGCGGTTGAACATGACAAGTTTTAAAAAATACAGCCGCAAACCGAAAAAAATGTTTAAAATTCTCGCTTTTATTTAAACTTTTATTTACCAAAAATACGATTTGTGCAAACTAAATTTTCATCTAAAAAGTAATATAGCTTGCAACAGTTCTATATACGCGGTTGTATATAACAAGTTTTAAAAAAGACCGCCGCAAACCGAAAAAAATGTTTAAATTCTTGTACTGATTTAAATTTTTATTAACAAAAATACGATTTTTGCAAGCCAAATTTTCATCAAAAAAATAGTATATTTTTCTGCAGTTTTATATACGCGGTTCTATAAGACAAGTTCTGAAAAATACCGCCGGAAACCAAAAAAAATGTTTTAAATTCTCGTACTGATTTAAATTTTTATTAACCAAAAATACGATTTTTGCAAGCCTAATTTTCATCTAAAAAATATTATAGCTTGCTGCAGGTGTATATACGCGGTTGCATATGACAAGTTTTAAAAAAGACCGCCGCAAACCGAAAAAAATATTTAAAATTGTCCTACTGATTTAAATTTTTATTAACCAAAAATACGATTTTTGCAAGCCAAATTTCCATCTAAAAAATAATATAGCTTGCTGCAGTTCTATATACGCGGTTGCATATGACAAGTTTAGAAAAAGACCGCCGCATACCGAAAAAAATGTTAAAAATTCTCGAACTGATTTAAATTTTTATTAACCAAAAATACGATTTTTGCAAGCTAAAATTTTATCTAAAAATAATATAGCTTGCAGCAGTTCTATTTACGCGGTTGTACATGACAAGTTTTAAAAAATAAGGCCGCAAACCAAAAAAAATGTTTAAAATTTTCGTACTGCTTTAAATTTTTATTAACCAAAAATACGATTTTTGCAAGCCAAATTTCCATCTAAAAAATAATATAGCTTGCTGCAGTTCTATATACGCGGTTGTATATAACAAGTTTTAAAAAAGACCGCCGCAAACCAAAAAAAAATGTTTAAAATTCTCGTACTGATTTAAATTTTTACTAACCAAAAATACAATTTTTGTAAGCCAAATTTTTATCTAAAAAACAATATAGCTTGCTGCAGTTCTATATACGTGGTTGAACATGACAAGTTTTGAAAAATACCGCCGCAAACCGAAAAAAATGTTTAAAATTCTCGTACTGATTTAAATTTTTATTAACTAAAAATACGATTTTTGCAAGCAAAATTTCCATCAAAAAAATAATATAGCTTGCTGCAGTTCTATATACGCGGTTGCATATGACAAGTTTTAAAAAAGACCGCCGCAAACCAAAAAAAATATTTAAAATTCTCGAACTGATTTAAATTTTTATTAACCAAAATGACAATTTTTGCAAGCCAAATTTTCATCTAAAAAATAATATAGCTTGCTACAGTTCTATATACGCGGTTGCATGTGACAAAATTTAAAAAAGACCGCCGCAAACCGAAAAAAATGTTTAAAATTCTCGTACTGATTTAAATTTTTATTAACCAATCATACAATTTTTGCAAGCCAAATTTCCATCTAAAAAATAATATAGCTTGCTGCAGTTCTATATACGTGGTTGAACATAACAAGTTTTGAAAAATACCGCCGCAAACCGAAAAAAATGTTTAAAATTCTCGTACTGATTTAAATTTTTATTAACCAAAAATACAAATTTTGCAAGCCAAAATTCTATCTAAAAAATAATATAGCTTGCTGCAGTTCTATATACGTGGTTGAACATGACAAGTTTGGAAAAATACCGCCGCAAACCGAAAAAAATGTTTAAAATTCTCGTACTGATTTAAATTTTTATTAACGAAAATGACAATTTTTGCAAGCCAAATTTTTATCTAAAAAATAATATAGCTTGCTACAGTTCTATATACGCGGTTGCATATGACAAGTTTTAAAAAAGACCGACGCAAACCAAAAAAAATGTTTAGAATTCTCGTACTGATTTAAATTTTTATTAACCAAGAATACAATTTTTGCAAGCCAATTTTTTATCTAAAAAATAATATAGCTTGTTGCAGTTCTATATACGCGGTTGCATATAACAAGTTTTAAAAAAGACTGCCGCAAACCGAAAAAAATGTTTAAAATTCTCGTACTGATTTAAATTTTTATTAATTAAAAATACGATTTTTGCAAGCAAAATTTCCATCAAAAAAATAGTATAGCTTGCTGCAGTTTTAAAAAAGACCGCCGCAAACCAACAAAAATGTTTAAAATTCTCGTACGGATTTAAATTTTTATTAACCAAAAATACAAATTTTGCAAGCCAAAATTCTATCTAAAAAATAATATAGCTTGCTGCAGTTCTATATACGTGGTTGAACATGACAAGTTTTGAAAAATACCGCTGCAAACCGAAAAAAATGTTTAAAATTTTCGTACTGATTTAAATTTTTATTAACCAAAAATACGATTTTTGCAAGCCAAATTTCCATCTAAAAAATAATATAGTTTGCTGCAGTTCTATATACGCGGTTGTATATAACAAGTTTTAAAAAAGACCGCCGCAAACCAAAAAGAATGTTTAAAATTCTCGTACTGATTTAAATTTTTACTAACCAAAAATACAATTTTTGCATGCCAAATTTTTATCTAAAAAACAATATAGCTTGCTGCAGTTCTATATACGTGGTTGAACATGACAAGTTTTGAAAAATACCGCCGCAAACCGAAAAAAATGTTTAAAAATCTCGTACGGATTTAAATTTTTATTAACAAAGAATACGATTTTTGCAAGCTAAATTTCCATCTAAAAAATAATATAGCTTGCTGCAGTTCTTTATACGCGGTTGCATATAACTAATTTTAAAAAAGACCGTCGCAAACCGAAAAAAATGTTTAAAATTCTCGTACTGATTTAAATTTTTATTAACTAAAAATACGATTTTTGCAAGCAAAATTTCCATCAAAAAAATAATATAGCTTGCTGCAGATCTATATACGCGGTTGCATATGACAAGTTTTAAAAAAAACCGCCGCAAACCAAAAAAAAATGTTTAAAATTCTCGAACTGATTTAAATTTTTATTAACCAAAATGATAATTTTTGCAAGCCAAATTTTCATCTAAAAAATAATATAGCTTGCTACAGTTCTATATACGCGGTTGCATGTGACAAAATTCAAAAAAGACCGCCGCAAACCGAAAAAAATGTTTAAAATTCTCGTACTGATTTAAATTTTTATTAACCAATCATACAATTTTGCAAGCCAAATTTCCATCTAAAAAATAATATAGCTTGCTGCAGTTCTATATACGTGGTTGAACATAACAAGTTTTGAAAGATACCGCTGCAAACCGAAATTTTTTTTTAAAATTCTCGTACTGATTTAAATTTTTATTAACCAAAAATACAATTTTTGCAAGCCAAATTTCCATCTAAAAAATAATATAGCTTGTTGCAGTTCTATATACGCGGTTGCATATAACAAGTTTTAAAAAAGACTGCTGCAAACCGAAAAAAATGTTTAAAATTCTCGTACTGATTTAAATTTTTATTAATTAAAAATACGATTTTTGCACGCAAAATTTCCATCAAAAAAATAGTATAGCTTGCTGCAGTTTTAAAAAAGACCGCCGCAAACCAACAAAAATGTTTAAAATTCTCGTACGGATTTAAATTTTTATTAATCAAAAATACAAAATTTGCAAGCCAAAATTCTATCTAAAAAATAATATAGCTTGCTGCAGTTCTATATACTTGGTTGAACATGACAAGTTTTGAAAAATACCGCTGCAAACCGAAAAAAATGTTTAAAATTCTCGTACTGATTTAAATTTTTATTAACCAAAATGACAATTTTTGCAAGCCAAATTTTCATCTCAAAACTAATATAGCTTGCTGCAGTTCTATATGCGCGGTTGCATATGACAAGTTTTAAAAAATACCGCCGTAAACCGAAAAAAATGTTTAAAAATCTCGTACGGATTTAAATTTTTATTAACCAAAAATACGATTTTTGCAAGCCTAATTTCTATCTAGAAAATAATATAGCTTTCTGCAGTTTTTTATACGCGGTTGCATATAACAAGTTTTAAAAAAGACCGCCGCAAACCGAAAAAAATGTTTATAATTCTCGTACTGATTTAAATTTTTATTAACTAAAAATACGAGTTTTGCAAGCAAAATTTCCATCAAAAAAATAGTATAGCTTGCTACAGTTCTATATACGCGGTTGCATATGACAAGTTTTAAAAAAGACCGCCGCAAACCGAAAAAAATGTTTAAAATTCTCGTACTGATTTAAATTTTTATTAACCAATAATACAATTTTTGCAAGCCAAATTTCTATCTAAAAAATAATATAACTTGCTGCAGTTCTATATACGTGGTTAAACATGACAATTTTTAAAAAATACCGCCGCAAACCGATTTTTTTTTTAAAATTCTCGTACTGATTTAAATTTTTATTGACCAAAAGGACAATTTTTGCAAGCCAAAATTCTATCTAAAAAATAATATAGCTTGCTGCAGTTCAATATACGTGGTTGAACATGACAAGTTTTAAAAAATACCGCCGCAAACCGAAAAAAATGTTTAAAATTCTCGTACTGAATTAAATTTTTATTAACCAAAATGACAATTTTTGCAACCAAATTTTTATCTAAAAAATAATATAGCTTGCTACAGTTCTATATACGCGGTTGCATATGACAAGTTTTAAAAAAGACTGCCGCAAACCGAAAAAAATGTTTAAAATTCTCGTACTGATTTAAATTTTTATTAACTAAAAATACAATTTTTGCAAGTCAAAATTCTATCTAAAAAATAATATAGCTTGCTGCAATTCTATATACGCGGTTGCATATGACAAGTTTTTAAAAAAACCGCCGCAAACCAAAAAAAATGTTTAAAATTCTCGTACTGATTTAAATTTTTATTAACCAAAAATACAAGTTTTGCCAGCCAAAATTCTATCTAAAAAATAATGTAGCTTGCTGCAGTTCTATATACGTGGTTGACAATGACAAGTTTTGAAAAATACCGCCGCAAACCGAAAAAAATGTTTAAAATTCTCGTACTGATTTAAATTTTTATTAACCAAAATGACAATTTTTGCAAGCCAAATTTTCATCTAAAAAATAATATAGCTTGCTACAGTTCTACATACGCAGTTGCATATGACAAGTTTTAGAAAAGACCGCCGCAAACCGACAAAAATGTTTAAAATTCTCGTACTGATTTAAATTTTTATTAACCAATAATACAATTTTTGCAAGCCAAATTTTCATCTAAAAAATAATATAACTTACTGCAGTTCTATATACGTGGTTGAACATGACAAGTTTTAAAAAATACAGCCGCAAACCGAAAAAAATGTTTAAAATTCTCGTACTGATTTAAATTTTTATTAACCAAAAATAAAAATTTTGCAAGCCAAATTTCCATCAAAAAAATAGTAAAGCTTGCTGCAGTTTTATATACGCGGTTCTATATGACAAATTCTAAAAAATACCGCCGCAAACCAAAAAAAAATGTTTTAAATTCTCGTACTGATTTAAATTTTTATTAACCAAAAATACGATTTTTTCAAGCCTAATTTTTATCTAAAAAATAATATAGCTTGCTGCAGGTCTATATACGCGGTTGCATATAACAAGTTTTAAAAAAGACCGCCGCAAATCGAAAAAAATATTTAAAATTGTCGTACTGATTTAAATTTTTATTAACCAAAAATACGATTTTTGCAAGCCAAATTTCCATCTAAAAAATAATATAGCTTGCTGCAGTTCTATATACGCGGTTGCATATGACAAGTTTAGAAAAAGACCGCCGCATACCAAAAAAAATGTTAAAAATTCTCGTACTGATTTAAATTTTTATTAACCAAAAATAAGATTTTTGCAAGCTAAAATTTTATCTAAAAATAATATAGCTTGCAGCAGTTTTATTTACGCGGTTGTACATGACAAGTTTTAAAAAATAAGGCCGCAAACCAAAAAAAAATGTTTAAAATTTTCGTACTGCTTTAAATTTTTATTAACCAAAAATACGATTTTTGCAAGCCAAATTTCCATCTAAAAAATAATATAGCTTGCTGCAGTTCTATATACGCGGTTGTATATAACAAGTTTTGAAAAAGACCGCCGCAAACCAAAAAAAATTTTTATAATTCTCGTACTGATTTAAATTTTTACTAACCAAAAATACAATTTTTGCAAGCCAAATTTTTATCTAAAAAACAATATAGCTTGCTGCAGTTCTATATACGTGGTTGAACATGACAAGTTTTGAAAAATACCGCCGCAAACCGAAAAAAATGTTTAAAATTCTCGTACTGATTTAAATTTTTATTAACTAAAAATACGATTTTTGCAAGCAAAATTTCCATCAAAAAAATAATATAGCTTGCTGCAGTTCTATATACGCGGTTGCATATGACAAGTTTTAAAAAAGACCGCCGCAAACCAAAAGAAATGTTTAAAATTCTCGAACTGATTTAAATTTTTATTAACCAAAATGACAATTTTTGCAAGCCAAATTTTCATCTAAAAAATAATATAGCTTGCTACAGTTCTATATACGCGGTTGCATGTGACAAAATTTAAAAAAGACCGCCGCAAACCGAAAAAAATGTTTAAAATTCTCGTACTGATTTAAATTTTTATTAACCAATCATACAATTTTTGCAAGCCAAATTTCCATCTAAAAAATAATATAGCTTGCTGCAGTTCTATATACGTGGTTGAACATAACAAGTTTTGAAAAATACCGCCGCAAACCGAAAAAAATGTTTAAAATTCTCGTACTGATTTAAATTTTTATTAACCAAAAATACAAATTTTGCAAGCCAAAATTCTATCTAAAAAATAATATAGCTTGCTGCAGTTCTATATACGTGGTTGAACATGACAAGTTTTGAAAAATACCGCCGCAAACCGAAAAAAATGTTTAAAATTCTCGTACTGATTTAAATTTTTATTAACCAAAATGACAAATTTTGCAAGCCAAATTTTTATCTAAAAAATAATATAGCTTGCTACAGTTCTATATACGCGGTTGCATGTGACAAAATTTAAAAAAGACCGCCGCAAACCGAAAAAAATGTTTAAAATTCTCGTACTGATTTAAATTTTTATTAACCAATCATACAATTTTTGCAAGCCAAATTTCCATCTAAAAAATAATATAGCTTGCTGCAGTTCTATATACGTGGTTGAACATAACAAGTTTTGAAAAATACCGCCGCAAACCGAAAAAAATGTTTAAAATTCTCGTACTGATTTAAATTTTTATTAACCAAAAATACAAATTTTACAAGCCAAAATTCTATCTAAAAAATAATATAGCTTGCTGCAGTTCTATATACGTGGTTGAACATGACAAGTTTGAAAAATACCGCCGCAAACCGAAAAAAATGTTTAAAATTCTCGTACTGATTTAAATTTTTATTAACCAAAATGACAATTTTTGCAAGCCAAATTTTTATCTAAAAAATAATATAGCTTGCTATAGTTCTATATACGCGGTTGCATATGACAAGTTTTAAAAAAGACCGACGCAAACCAAAAAAAAATGTTTAGAATTCTCGTACTGATTTAAATTTTTATTAACCAATAATACAATTTTTGCAAGCCAACTTTTCATCTAAAAAATAATATAGCTTGTTGCAGTTCTATATACGCGGTTGCATATAACAAGTTTTAAAAAAGACTGCCGCAAACCGAAAAAAATGTTTAAAATTCTCGTACTGATTTAAATTTTTATTAATTAAAAATACGATTTTTGCAAGCAAAATTTCCATCAAAAAAATAGTATAGCTTGCTGCAGTTTTAAAAAAGACCGCCGCAAACCAACAAAAATGTTTAAAATTCTCGTACGGATTTAAATTTTTATTAACCAAAAATACAAATTTTGCAAGCCAAAATTCTATCTAAAAAATTATATAGCTTGCTGCAGTTCTATATACGTGGTTGAACATGACAAGTTTTGAAAAGTACCGCTGCAAACCGAAAAAAATGTTTAAAATTTTCGTTCTGATTTAAATTTTTATTAACCAAAAATACGATTTTTGCAAGCCAAATTTCCATCTAAAAAATAATATAGTTTGCTGCAGTTCTATATACGCGGTTGTATATAACAAGTTTTAAAAAAGACCGCCGCAAACCAAAAAGAATGTTTAAAATTCTCGTACTGATTTAAATTTTTACTAACCAAAAATACAATTTTTGCAAGCCAAATTTTTATCTAAAAAACAATATAGCTTGCTGCAGTTCTATATACGTGGTTGAACATGACAAGTTTTGAAAAATACCGCCGCAAACCGAAAAAAATGTTTAAAAATCTCGTACGGATTTAAATTTTTATTAACAAAAAATACGATTTTTGCAAGCTAAATTTCCATCTAAAAAATAATATAGCTTGCTGCAGTTCTTTATACGCGGTTGCATATAACCAATTTTAAAAAAGACCGCCGCAAACCGAAAAAAATGTTTAAAATTCTCGTACTGATTTAAATTTTTATTAACTAAAAATACGATTTTTGCAAGCAAAATTTCCATCAAAAAAATAATATAGCTTGCTGCAGTTCTATATACGCGGTTGCATATGACAAGTTTTAAAAAAAACCGCCGCAAACCAAAAAAAATGTTTAAAATTCTCGAACTGATTTAAATTTTTATTAACCAAAATGATAATTTTTGCAAGCCAAATTTTCATCTAAAAAATAATATAGCTTGCTACAGTTCTATATACGCGGTTGCATGTGACAAAATTTAAAAAAGACCACCGCAAACCGAAAAAAATGTTTAAAATTCTCGTACTGATTTAAATTTTTATTAACCAATCATACAATTTTTGCAAGCCAAATTTCCATCTAAAAAATAATATAGCTTGCTGCAGTTCTATATACGTGGTTGAACATAACAAGTTTTGAAAGATACCGCCGCAAACCGAAAAAAATGTTTAAAATTCTCGTACTGATTTAAATTTTTATTAACCAAAATGACAATTTTTGCAAGCCAAATTTTTATCTAAAAAATAATATAGCTTGCTACAGTTCTACATACGCAGTTGCATATGACAAGTTTTAGAAAAGACCGACGCAAACCAAAAAAAATGTTTAGAATTCTCGTACTGATTTAAATTTTTATTAACCAATAATACAATTTTTGCAAGCCAAATTTCCATCTAAAAAATAATATAGCTTGTTGCAGTTCTATATACGCGGTTGCATATAACAAGTTTTAAAAAAGACTGCCGCAAACCGAAAAAAATGTTTAAAATTCTCGTACTGATTTAAATTTTTATTAATTAAAAATACGATTTTTGCAAGCAAAATTTCCATCAAAAAAATAGTATAGCTTGCTGCAGTTTTAAAAAAAACCGCCGCAAACCAACAAAAATGTTTAAAATTCTCGTACGGATTTAAATTTTTATTAACCAAAAATACAAATTTTGCAAGCCAAAATTCTATCTAAAAAATTATATAGCTTGCTGCAGTTCTATATACGTGGTTGAACATGACAAGTTTTGAAAAGTACCGCTGCAAACCGAAAAAAATGTTTAAAATTTTCGTACTGATTTAAATTTTTATTAACCAAAAATACGATTTTTGCAAGCCAAATTTCCATCTAAAAAATAATATAGCTTGCTGCAGTTCTTTATACGCGGTTGCATATAACCAATTTTAAAAAAGACCGCCGCAAACCGAAAAAAATGTTTAAAATTCTCGTACTGATTTAAATTTTTATTAACTAAAAATACGATTTTTGCAAGCAAAATTTGCATAAAAAAAATAATATAGCTTGCTGCAGTTCTATATACGCGGTTGCATATGACAAGTTTTAAAAAAAACCGCCGCAAACCAAAAAAAATGTTTAAAATTCTCGAACTGATTTAAATTTTTATTAACCAAAATGATAATTTTTGCAAGCCAAATTTTCATCTAAAAAATAATATAGCTTGCTACAGTTCTATATACGCGGTTGCATGTGACAAAATTTAAAAAAGACCACCGCAAACCGAAAAAAATGTTTAAAATTCTCGTACTGATTTAAATTTTTATTAACCAATCATACAATTTTTGCAAGCCAAATTTCCATCTAAAAAATAATATAGCTTGCTGCAGTTCTATATACGTGGTTGAACATAACAAGTTTTGAAAGATACCGCCGCAAACCGAAAAAAATGTTTAAAATTCTCGTACTGATTTAAATTTTTATTAACCAAAAATACAATTTTTGCAAGCCAAATTTCCATCTAAAAAATAATATAGCTTGTTGCAGTTCTATATACGCGGTTGCATATAACAAGTTTTAAAAAAGACTGCCGCTAACCGAAAAAAATGTTTAAAATTCTCGTACTGATTTAAATTTTTATTAATTGAAAATACGATTTTTGCAAGCAAAATTTCCATCAAAAAAATAGTATAGCTTGCTGCAGTTTTAAAAAAGACCGCCGCAAACCAACAAAAATGTTTAAAATTCTCGTACGGATTTAAATTTTTATTAACCAAAAATACAAAATTTGCAAGCCAAAATTCTATCTAAAAAATAATATAGCTTGCTGCAGTTCTATATACGTGGTTGAACATGACAAGTTTTGAAAAATACCGCTGCAAACCGAAAAAAATGTTTAAAATTCTCGTACTGATTTAAATTTTTATTAACCAAAATGACAATTTTTGCAAGCCAAATTTTCATCTAAAAACTAATATAGCTTGCTACAGTTCTATATACGCGGTTGCATATTAGAAGTTTTAAAAAAGACCGCCGCAAACCAAAAAAAATGTTTAAAATTCTCGTACTGATTTAAATTTTTATTAACCAATAATACAATTTTTGCAAGCCAAATTTTCATCTAAAAAATTATATAGCTTGCTGCAGTTCTATATGCGCGGTTGCATATGACAAGTTTTAAAAAATACCGCCGCAAATCGAAAAAAATGTTTAAAATTCTCGTACTGATTTAAATTTTTATTACCCAAAAATACAATTTTTGCAAGCCAAATTTTCATCTAAAAAATAATATAGCTTGCAACAGTTTTATATAAGCGGTTGAACATGACAAGTTTTGAAAAATACCGCCGCAAACCGAAAAAAATGTTTAAAAATCTCGTACGGATTTAAATTTTTATTAACCAAAAATACGATTTTTGCAAGCTAAATTTCCATCTAAAAAATAATATAGCTTTCTGCAGTTTTTTATACGCGGTTGCATATAACAAGTTTTAAAAAAGACCGCCGCAAACCGAAAAAAATGTTTATAATTCTCGTACTGATTTAAATTTTTATTAACTAAAAATACGATTTTTGCAAGACAAATTTCCATCAAAAAAATAGTATAGCTTGCTGAAATTCTATATACGCGGGTGCATATGACAAGTTTTAAAAAAGACCGCCGCAAACCAAAATAAAATGTTTAAAATTCTCGTACTGATTTAAATTTTTATTAACCAAAAATACAAATTTTGCAAGCCAAAATTCTATCTAAAAAATAATATAGCTTGCTGCAGTTCTATATACGTGGTTAAACATGACAAGTTTTGAAAAATACCGCCGCAAACCGAAAAAAATGTTTAAAATTCTCGTACGGATTTAAATTTTTATTAACCAAAATGACAATTTTTGCAAGCCAAATTTTCATCTAAAAAATAATATAGCTTGCTACAGTTCTATATACGCGGTTGCATATGACAAGTTTTAAAAAAGACCGCCGCAAACCGAAAAAAATGTTTAAAATTCTCGTACTGATTTAAATTTTTATTAACCAATAATACAATTTTTGCAAGCCAAATTTCCATCTAAAAAATAATATAACTTGCTGCAGTTCTATATACGTGGTTAAACATGACAATTTTTAAAAAATACCGCCGCAAACCGAAAAAAATGTTTAAAATTCTCGTACTGATTTAAATTTTTATTAACCAAAAGGACAATTTTTGCAAGCCAAAATTCTATATAAAGAATAATATAGCTTGCTGCAGTTCTATATACGTGGTTGAACATGACAAGTTTTGAAAAATACCGCCGCAAACCGAAAAAAATGTTTAAAATTCTCGTACTGAATTAAATTTTTATTAACCAAAATGACAATTTTTGCAAGCCAAATTTTTATCTAAAAAATATTATAGCTTGCTACAGTTCTATATACGCGGTTGCATATGACAAGTTTTAAAAAAGACTGCCGCAAACCGAAAAAAATGTTTAAAATTCTCGTACTGATTTAAATTTTTATTAACTAAAAATACAATTTTTGCAAGCCAAAATTCTTTCTAAAAAATAATATAGCTTGCTGCAATTCTATATACGCGGTTGCATATGACAAGTTTTTAAAAAAACCGCCGCAAACCAAAAAAAATGTTTAAAATTCTCGTACTGATTTAAATTTTTATTAACCAAAAATACAAATTTTGCCAGCCAAAATTCTATCTAAAAAATAATATAGCTTGCTGCAGTTCTATATACGTGGTTAAACATGACAAGTTTTGAAAAATACCGCCGCAAACCGAAAAAAAATGTTTAAAATTCTCGTACTGATTTAAATTTTTATTAACCAAAATGACAATTTTTGCAAGCCAAATTTTCATCTAAAAAATAATATAGCTTGCTACAGTTCTACATACGCAGTTGCATATGACAAGTTTTAAAAAAGACCGCCGCAAACCGACAAAAATGTTTAAAATTCTCGTACTGATTTAAATTTTTATTAACCAATAATACAATTTTTGCAAGCCAAATTTCTATCTAAAAAATAATATAGCTTGCTGCAGTTCTATATACGTGGTTAAACATGACAAGTTTTGAAAAATACCGCCGCAAACCGAAAAAAATGTTTAAAATTCTCGTACTGATTTAAATTTTTATTAACCAAAATGACAATTTTTGCAAGCCAAATTTTCATCTAAAAAATAACATAGCTTGCTACAGTTCTACATACGCAGTTGCATATGACAAGTTTTAAAAAAGACCGCCGCAAACCGACAAAAATGTTTAAAATTCTCGTACTGATTTAAATTTTTATTAACCAATAATACAATTTTTGCAAGCCAAATTTCCATCTAAAAAATAATATAACTTACTGCAGTTCTATATACGTGGTTGAACATGACAAGTTTTAAAAAATACTGCCGCAAACCGAAAAAAATGTTTAAAATTCTCGTACTGATTTAAACTTTTATTAACCAAAAATAAAAATTTTGCAAGCCAAATTTCCATCAAAAAAATAGTATAGCTTGCTGCAGTTTTATATACGCGGATCTATAAGACAAGTTCTAAAAAATACCGCCGCAAACCAAAAAAAAATGTTTTAAATTCTCGTACTGATTTAAATTTTTATTAACCAAAAATACGATTTTTTCAAGCCTAATTTTCATCTAAAAAATAATATAGCTTGCTGCAGGTCTATATACGCGGTTGCATATAACAAGTTTTAAAAAAGACAACCGCAAACCGAAAAAAATGTTTAAAATTCTCGTATTGATTTAAATTTGTATTAACCAAAAGTACAAGTTTTGCAAGCCAAATTTTCATCTAAAAAATAATATAGCTGGCTGCAGTTCTATATACGCGGTTGATCATGACAAGTTTTAAAAAATACCGCCGCAAACCGATTTTTTTTTTAATATTCTCGTACTGATTTAAAATTTTATTAACCAAAAATACAAATTTTGCAAGCCAAATTTTCATCTAAAAAATAATATAGCTTGCTGCAGTTCTATATACGCGGTTGAACATGACAAGTTTTGAAAAATACGGCCGCAAACCGAAAAAAATGTTTAAAATTCTCGTACTGATTTAAATTTTTATTAATCAAAAATACGATTTTTGCAAGCTAAATTTTCATCTAAAAAATAATATAGCTTGCTGCAGTTCTTTATACGCGGTTGTATATAACAAGTTTTAAAAAAGACCGCCGCAAACCGAAAAAAATGTTTAAAATTCTCGTACTGATTTAAATTTTTATTAACTAAAAATACGATTTTTGCAAGCAAAATTTCCATCAAAAAAATAGTATAGCTTGCTGCAATTCTATATACGCGGTTGCATATAACAAGTTTAAAAAAAAACTGCCGCAAACCAAAAAAAATGTTTAAAATTCTCGTACTGATTTAAATTTTTATTAACCAAAAATACAAATTTTGCAAGCCAAAATTCTATCTAAAAAATAATATAGCTTGCTGCAGTTCTATATACATGGTTAAACATGACAAGTTTTTAAAAATACCGCCGCAAACCGAAAAAAATGTTTAAAATTCTCGTACTGATTTAAATTTTTATTAACCGAAAATACGATTTTTGCAAGCCAAATTTTTATCTAAAAAATAATATAGCTTGAAACAGTTTTATATAAGCGGTTCAACATGACAAGTTTTGAAAAATACCGCCGCAAACCGAAAAAAATGTTTAAAAATCTCGTACGGATTTAAATTTTTATTAACTAAAAATTCGATTTTTGCAAGCTAAATTTCCATCTAAAAAATAATATAGCTTGCTGCAGTTCTATATACGTGGTTGCATAAAACAAGTTTAAAAAAAAACCGCCGCAAACCAAAAAAAAATGTTTAAAATTCTCGTACTGATTTAAATTTTTATTAACCAAAAATACGATTTTTGCAAGCCAAAGTTCCATCTAAAAAATAATATAGCTTGCTGCAGTTCTATATACGCGGTTGCATATGACAAGTTTTAAAAAAAATCGCCGCAAACCAAAAAAAATGTTTAAAATTCTCGTACTGATTTAAATTTTTATTAACCAAAAATACAAATTTTGCAAGCCAAAATTCTATCTAAAAAATAATATAGCTTGCTGCAGTTCTATATACATGGTTAAACATGACAAGTTTTTAAAAATACCGCCGCAAACCGAAAAAAATGTTTAAAATTCTCGTACTGATTTAAATTTTTATTAACCGAAAATACGATTTTTGCAAGCCAAATTTTTATCTAAAAAATAATATAGCTTGAAACAGTTTTATATAAGCGGTTCAACATGACAAGTTTTGAAAAATACCGCCGCAAACCGAAAAAAATGTTTAAAAATCTCGTACGGATTTAAATTTTTATTAACTAAAAATTCAATTTTTGCAAGCTAAATTTCCATCTAAAAAATAATATAGCTTGCTGCAGTTCTATATACGTGGTTGCATATAACAAGTTTTAAAAAAAACCGCCGCAAACCAAAAAAAAATGTTTAAAATTCTCGTACTGATTTAAATTTTTATTAACCAAAAATACAAATTTTGCAAGCCAAAATTCTATCTAAAAAATAATATAGCTTGCTGCAGTTCTATATACGTGGTTAAACATGACAAGTTTTGAAAAATACCGCCGCAAACCGAAAAGAATGTTTAAAATTCTCGTACTGATTTAAATTTTTATTAACCAAAATGACAATTTTTGCAAGCCAAATTTTTATCTAAAAAATAATATAGCTTGCTACAGTTCTATATACGCGGTTGCATATGACAAGTTTTAAAAAAAACCGCCGCAAACCGAAAAAAATGTTTAAAATTCTCGTACTGATTTAAATTTTTATTAACCAATAATACAATTTTTGCAAGCCAAATTTCCATCTAAAAAATAATATAACTTGCTGCAGTACTATATACGTGGTTAAACATGACAATTTTTAAAAAATACCGCCGCAAACCGAAAAAAATGTTTAAAATTCTCGTACTGATTTAAATTTTTATTAACCAAAAGGACAATTTTTGCAAGCCAAAATTCTATCTAAAAAATAATATAGCTTGCTGCAGTTCTATATACGTGGTTGAACATGACAACTTTTGAAAAATACCGCCGCAAACCGAAAAAAATGTTTAAAATTCTCGTACTGAATTAAATTTTTATTAACCAAAATGACAATTTTTGCAAGTCAAATTTTTATCTAAGAAATAATATAGCTTGCTACAGTTCTATATACGCGGTTGCATATGACAAGTTTTAAAAAAGACTGCCGCAAACCGAAAAAAATGTTTAAAATTCTAGTACTGATTTAAATTTTTATTAACTAATAATACAATTTTTGCAAGCCAAAATTCTATCTAAAAAATAATATAGCTTGCTGCAATTCGATATACGCGGTTGCATATGACAAGTTTTTAAAAAAACCGCCGCAAACCAAAAAAAATGTTTAAAATTCTCGTACTGATTTAAATTTTTATTAACCAAAAATACAAATTTTGCCAGCCAAAATTCTATCTAAAAAATAATATAGCTTGCTGCAGTTCTATATACGTGGTTAAACATGACAAGTTTTGAAAAATACCGCCGCAAACCGAAAAAAATGTTTAAAATTCTCGTACTGATTTAAATTTTTATTAACCAAAATGACAATTTTTGCAAGCCAAATTTTCATCTAAAAAATAATATAGCTTGCTTCAGTTCTACATACGCAGTTGCATATGACAAGTTTTAAAAAAGACCGCCGCAAACCGACAAAAATGTTTAAAATTCTCGTACTGATTTAAATTTTTATTAACCAATAATACAATTTTTGCAAGCCAAATTTCCATCTAAAAAATAATATAACTTACTGCAGTTCTATATACGTGGTTGAACATGACAAGTTTTAAAAAATACTGCCGCAAACCGAAAAAAATGTTTAAAATTCTCGTACTGATTTAAACTTTTATTAACCAAAAATAAAAATTTTGCAAGCCAAATTTCCATCAAAAAAATAGTATAGCTTGCTGCAGTTTTATATACGCGGTTCTATAAGACAAGTTCTAAAAAATACCGCCGCAAACCAAAAAAAAATGTTTTAAATTCTCGTACTGATTTAAATTTTTATTAACCAAAAATACGATTTTTTCAAGCCTAATTTTCATCTAAAAAATAATATAGCTTGCTGCAGGTCTATATACGCGGTTGCATATAACAAGTTTTAAAAAAAACAACCGCAAACCGAAAAAAATGTTTAAAATTCTCGTATTGATTTAAATTTGTATTAACCAAAAGTACAAGTTTTGCAAGCCAAATTTTCATCTAAAAAATAATATAGCTGGCTGCAGTTCTATATACGCGGTTGATCATGACAAGTTTTAAAAAATACCGCCGCAAACCGATTTTTTTTTTTAATATTCTCGTACTGATTTAAAATTTTATTAACCAAAAATACAAATTTTGCAAGCCAAATTTTCATCTAAAAAATAATATAGCTTGCTGCAGTTCTATATACGCGGTTGAACATGACAAGTTTTGACAAATACGGCCGCAAACGGTAAATTTTTTTTAAAATTCTCGTACTGATTTAAATTTTTATTAATCAAAAATACGATTTTTGCAAGCTAAATTTCCATCTAAAAAATAATATAGCTTGCTGCAGTTCTTTATACGCGGTTGCATATAACAAGTTTTAAAAAAGACCGCCGCAAACCGAAAAAAATGTTTAAAATTCTCGTACTGATTTAAATTTTTATTAACTAAAAATACGATTTTTGCAAGCAAAATATCCATCAAAAAAATAGTATAGCTTGCTGCAATTCTATATACGCGGTTGCATATGACAAGTTTAAAAAAAAACTGCCGCAAACCAAAAAAAATGTTTAAAATTCTCGTACTGATTTAAATTTTTATTAACCAAAAATACAAATTTTGCAAGCCAAAATTCTATCTAAAAAATAATATAGCTTGCTGCAGTTCTATATACATGGTTAAACATGACAAGTTTTGAAAAATACCGCCGCAAACCGAAAAAAATGTTTAAAATTCTCGTACTGATTTAAATTTTTATTAACCGAAAATACGATTTTTGCAAGCCAAATTTTTATCTAAAAAATAATATAGCTTGAAACAGTTTTATATATGCGGTTCAACATGACAAGTTTTGAAAAATACCGCCGCAAACCGAAAAAAATGTTTAAAAATCTCGTACGGATTTAAATTTTTATTAACTAAAAATTCGATTTTTGCAAGCTAAATTTCCATCTAAAAAATAATATAGCTTGCTGCAGTTCTATATACGTGGTTGCATATAACAAGTTTTAAAAAAAACCGCCGCAAACCAAAAAAAAATGTTTAAAATTCTCGTACTGATTTAAATTTTTATTAACCAAAAATACAAATTTTGCAAGCCAAAATTCTATCTAAAAAATAATATAGCTTGCTGCAGTTCTATATACGTGGTTGAACATGACAAGTTTTGAAAAATGCCGCCGCAAACCGAAAAAAATGTTTAAAATTCTCGTACTGAATTAAATTTTTATTAACCAAAATGACAATTTTTGCAAGTCAAATTTTTATCCAAGAAATAATATAGCTTGCTACAGTTCTATATACGCGGTTGCATATGACAAGTTTTAAAAAAGACTGCCGCAAACCGAAAAAAATGTTTAAAATTCTCGTACTGATTTAAATTTTTATTAACTAATAATACAATTTTTGCAAGCCAAAATTCTATCTAAAAAATAATATAGCTTGCTGCAATTCTATATACGCGGTTGCATATCACAAGTTTTTAAAAAAACCGCCGCAAACCAAAAAAAATGTTTAAAATTCTCGTACTGATTTAAATTTTTTTTAACCAAAAATACAAATTTTGCCAGCCAAAATTCTATCTAAAAAATAATATAGCTTGCTGCAGTTCTATATACGTGGTTAAACATGACAAGTTTTGAAAAATACCGCCGCAAACCGAAAAAAATGTTTAAAATTCTCGTACTGATTTAAATTTTTATTAACCAAAATGACAATTTTTGCAAGCCAAATTTTCATCTAAAAAATAATATAGCTTGCTTCAGTTCTACATACGCAGTTGCATATGACAAGTTTTAAAAAAAACCGCCGCAAACCGACAAAAATGTTTAAAATTCTCGTACTGATTTAAATTTTTATTAACCAATAATACAATTTTTGCAAGCCAAATTTCCTTCTAAAAAATAATATAACTTACTGCAGTTCTATATACGTGGTTGAACATGACAAGTTTTAAAAAATACTGCCGCAAACCGAAAAAAATGTTTAAAATTCTCGTACTGATTTAAACTTTTATTAACCAAAAATAAAAATTTTGCAAGCCAAATTTCCATCAAAAAAATAGTATAGCTTGCTGCAGTTTTATATACGCGGTTCTATAAGACAAGTTCTAAAAAATACCGCCGCAAACCAAAAAAAAATGTTTTAAATTCTCGTACTGATTTAAATTTTTATTAACCAAAAATACGATTTTTTCAAGCCTAATTTTCATCTAAAAAATAATATAGCTTGCTGCAGGTCTATATACGCGGTTGCATATAACAAGTTTTAAAAAAGACAACCGCAAACCGAAAAAAATGTTTAAAAATCTCGTATTGATTTAAATTTGTATTAACCAAAAGTACAAGTTTTGCAAGCCAAATTTTCATCTAAAAAATAATATAGCTGGCTGCAGTTCTATATACGCGGTTGATCATGACAAGTTTTAAAAAATACCGCCGCAAACCGATTTTTTTTTTTAATATTCTCGTACTGATTTAAAATTTTATTAACCAAAAATACAAATTTTGCAAGCCAAATTTTTATCTAAAAAATAATATAGCTTGCTGCAGTTCTATATACGCGGTTGAACATGACAAGTTTTGACAAATACGGCCGCAAACGGAAAAAAATGTTTAAAATTCTCGTACTGATTTAAATTTTTATTAATCAAAAATACGATTTTTGCAAGCTAAATTTCCATCTAAAAAATAATATAGCTTGCTGCAGTTCTTTATACGCGGTTGCATATAACAAGTTTTAAAAAAGACCGCCGCAAACCGAAAAAAATGTTTAAAATTCTCGTACTGATTTAAATTTTTATTAACTAAAAATACGATTTTTGCAAGCAAAATTTCCATCAAAAAAATAGTATAGCTTGCTGCAATTCTATATACGCGGTTGCATATGACAAGTTTAAAAAAAAACTGCCGCAAACCAAAAAAAATGTTTAAAATTCTCGTACTGATTTAAATTTTTATTAACCAAAAATACAAATTTTGCAAGCCAAAATTCTATCTAAAAAATAATATAGCTTGCTGCAGTTCTATATACATGGTTAAACATGACAAGTTTTGAAAAATACCGCCGCAAACCGAAAAAAATGTTTAAAATTCTCGTACTGATTTAAATTTTTATTAACCGAAAATACGATTTTTGCAAGCCAAATTTTTATCTAAAAAATAATATAGCTTGAAACAGTTTTATATATGCGGTTCAACATGACAAGTTTTGAAAAATACCGCCGCAAACCGAAAAAAATGTTTAAAATTCTCGTACGGATTTAAATTTTTATTAACTAAAAATTCGATTTTTGCAAGCTAAATTTCCATCTAAAAAATAATATAGCTTGCTGCAGTTCTATATACGTGGTTGCATATAACAAGTTTTAAAAAAAAACCGCCGCAAACCAAAAAAAATGTTTAAAATTCTCGTACTGATTTAAATTTTTATTAACCAAAAATACGATTTTTGCAAGCCAAAGTTCCATCTAAAAATTAATATAGCTTGCTGCAGTTCTATATACGCGGTTGCATATGACAAGTTTTAAAAAAGATCGCCGCAAACCGAAAAAAATGTTTAATATTCTCGTACTGATTTAAATTTTTATTAACCGAAAATACGATTTTTGCAAGCCAAATTTTTATCTAAAAAATAATATAGCTTGCAACAGTTCTATATAAGCGGTTCAACATGACAAGTTTTGAAAAATACCACCGCAAACCGAAAAAAATGTTTAAAAATCTCGTAAGGATTTAAATTTTTATTAACTAAAAATTCGATTTTTGCAAGCTAAATTTCCATCTAAAAAATAATATAGCTTGCTGCACTTTTATATACGCGGTTGAACTTGACAAGTTTTGAAAAAAACCGCCACAAACCGAATTTTTTTTTTAAAATTCTCGTACTGATTTAAATTTTTATTAACCAAAAATACGATTTTTGCAAGCTAAATTTCCATCTAAAAAATAATATAGCTTGCTGCAGATCTATATACGCGGTTGCATATAACAAGTTTTAAAAAAGACCGCCGCAAACCGATTTTTTTTTTTAAAATTCTCGTACTGATTTAAATTTTTATTAACCAAAAATACGATTTTTGCAAGCTAAATTTCCATCTAAACAATAATATAGCTTGCTGCAGTTCTATATACGCAGTTGCATATAACAAGTTTTAAAAAAGACAACCGCAAACCGAATTTTTTTTTTTAAATTCTCTTACTGATTTAAATTTGTATTAACCAAAAATACGATTTTTGCAAGCTAAATTTCTATCTAAAAAATAATATAGCTTGCTGCAGTTTTATATACGCGGTTGCATATGACAAAATTAGAAAAAGACTGCCGCAAACCGAATTTTTTTTTTAAATTTTCGTACTGATTTAAATTTTTATTAACCAAAAATACGATTTTTGCAAGCCAAAATTTTATCTAAAAATAATATAGCTTGCAGCAGTTCTATACACGCGGTTGTACATGACAAGTTTTGAAAAATACCGCCGCAAACCGAAAAAAATGTTTAAAATTATCGTACTGATTTAAATTTTTATTAACCAAAAATACGATTTTTGCAAGCCAAATTTTTATATAAAAAATAATATAGCTTGCTGCAGTTCTATATACGCGGTTGCATATGACAAGTTTAGAAAAAGAACGCCGCAAACCAAAAAAATGTTTAAAATTTTCGTACTGATTTAAATTTTTAATAACCAAAAACACGATTTTTGCAAGCCAAAATTTTATCTAAAAATAATATAGCTTGCAGCAATTCTATATACGTGGTTGTACATGACAAGTTTTAAAAAGTAAGGCCGCAAACCAAAAAAAATGTTTAAAATTTTTGTACTGATTTAAATTTTTATTAACTAAAAATACGATATTTGCAAGCTAAATTTTTATCTAAAAAATAATATAGCTTGCTGCAGTTCCTATATACGCGGTTGTATATAACAAGTTTTAAAAAAGACCGCCGCAAACCAAAAAAAATGTTTAAAATTCTCGTATTGATTTAAATTTTTATTAACCAAAAATACAATTTTTGCAAGCCAAATTTTTATCTAAAAAACAATATAGCTTGCTGCAGTTTTATATACGCGGTTGAACATGACATGTTTTGAAAAATACCGCCGCAAACCGAAAAAAATGTTTAAAATTCTCGCTTTGATTTAAACTTTTATTTACCAAAAATACGATTTGTGCAAACTAAATTTTTATCTAAAAAGTAATATAGCTTGCTACAGTTCTATATACGCGGTTGTATATAACAAGTTTTAAAAAAGACCGCCGCAAACCGAAAAAAATGTTTAAATTCTTGTACTGATTTAAATTTTTATTAACTAAAAATACGTTTTTTGCAAGCCAAATTTTCATCAAAAAAATAGTATAGTTTGCTGCAGTTTTATATACGCGGTTTTATAAGACAAGTTCTGAAAAATACCGCCGGAAACCAAAAAAAAATGTTTTAAATTCTCGTACTGATTTAAATTTTTATTAACTAAAAATACGATTTTTGCAAGCCTAATTTTCATCTAAAAAATAATATAGCTTGCTGCAGGTCTATATACGCGGTTGCATATGACAAGTTTTAAAAAAAACCGCCGCAAACCGAAAAAAATATTTAAAATTGTCGTACTGATTTAAATTTTTATTAACCAAAAATACAAATTTTGCAAGCCAAAATTCTATCTAAAAAATAATATAGCTTGCTGCAGTTCTATATACATGGTTAAACATAACAAGTTTTGAAAAATACCACCGCAAACCGAAAAAAATGTTTAAAATTCTCGTACCGATTTAAATTTTTATTAACCGAAAATACGATTTTTGCAAGCCAAATTTTCATCTAAAAAATAACATAGCTTGCAACAGTTCTATATAAGCGGTTCAACATGACAAGTTTTGAAAAATACCGCCGCAAACCGAAAAAAATGTTTAAAAATCTCGTACGGATTTAAAACTAAAAATTCAATTTTTGCAAGCTAAATTTCCATCTAAAAAATAATATAGCTTGCTGCAGTTCTATATACGCGGTTGCATATAACAAGTTTAAAAAAAAACCGCCGCAAACCGAAAAAAATGTTTAAAATTCTCGTACTGATTTAAATTTTTATTAACCAAAAATACGATTTTTGCAAGCCAAAGTTCCATCTAAAAAATAATATAAGTTGCTGCAGTTCTATATACGCGGTTGCATATGACAAGTTTTAAAAAAGATCGCCGCAAACCGAAAAAATGTTTAATATTCTCGTACTGATTTAAATTTTTATTAACCGAAAATACGATTTTTGCAAGCCAAATTTTTATGTAAAAAATAATATAGCTTGCAACAGTTCTATATAAGCGATTCAACATGACAAGTTTTGAAAAATACCGCCGCAAACCGAAAAAAATGTTTAAAAATCTCGTACGGATTTAAATTTTTATTAACTAAAAATTCGATTTTTGCAAGCTAAATTTCCATCTAAAAAACAATATAGCTTGCTGCAGTTTTATATACGCGGTTGAACATGACAAGTTTTGAAAAATACCGCCTCAAACCGAAAAAAATGTTTAAAATTCTCGCTTTGATTTAAACTTTTATTTACCAATAATACAATTTGTGCAAACTAAATTTTTATATAAAAAGTAATATAGCTTGCTACAGTTCTATATACGCGGTTGTATATAACAAGTTTTAAAAAAGATCGCCGCAAACCGAAAAAAATGTTTAAATTCTTGTACTGATTTATATTTTTATTAACTAAAAATACGATTTTTGCAAGCCAAATTTTCATCAAAAAAATAGTATAGTTTGCTGCAGTTTTATATACGCGGTTTTATAAAACAAGTTCTGAAAAATACCGCCGGAAACCAAAAAAAAATGTTTTAAATTCTCGTACTGATTTAAATTTTTATTAACTAAAAATACGATTTTTGCAAGCCTAATTTTCATCTAAAAAATAATATAGCTTGCTGCAGGTCTATATACGCGGTTGCATATGACAAGTTTTAAAAAAGACCGCCGCAAACCGAAAAAAATATTTAAAATTGTCGTACTGATTTAAATTTTTATTAACCAAAAATACGATTTTTGCAAGCCAAATTTCCATCTAAAAAATAATATAGCTTGCTGCAGTTCTATATACGCGGTTGCATATGACAAGTTTAGAAAAAGACCGCCGCAAACCGAAAAAAATGTTAAAAATTCTCGTACTGATTTAAATTTTTATTAACCAAAATACGATTTTTGCAAGCTAAATTTCCATCTAAACATTAATATAGCTTGCTGCAGTTCTATATACGCAGTTGCATATAACAAGTTTTAAAAAAGACAACCGCAAACCGATTTTTTTTTTATATTCTCTTACTGATTTAAATTTGTATTAACCAAAAATACGATTTTTGCAAGCTAAATTTCTATCTAAAAAATAATATAGCTTGCTGCAGTTTTATATACGCGGTTGCATATGACAAGTTTAGAAAAAGACTGCCGCAAACCGATTTTTTTTTTTAAATTTTCGTACTGATTTAAATTTTTATTAACCAAAAATACGATTTTTGCAAGCCAAAATTTTATCTAAAAATAATATAGCTTGCAGCAGTTCTATATACGCGGTTGTACATGACAAGTTTTGAAAAATACCGCCGCAAACCGAAAAAAATGTTTAAAATTCTCGTACTGATTTAAATTTTTATTAACCAAAAATACGATTTGTGCAAACTAAATTTTCATCTAAAAAGTAATATAGCTTGCTACAGTTCTATATACGCGGTTGTATATAACAAGTTTTAAAAAAGACGGCCGCAAACCGAAAAAAATGTTTAAATTCTTGTACTAATTTATATTTTTATTAACTAAAAATACGATTTTTGTAAGCTTAATTTTCATCTAAAAAATAATATAGCTTGCTGCAGGTCTATATACGCGGTTGCATATGACAAGTTTTAAAAAAGACCGCCGCAAACCGAAAAAAATATTTAAAATTGTCGTACTCATTTAAATTTTTATTAACCAAAAATACGATTTTTGCAAGCCAAATTTCCAAAAAAAAAAATAATATAGCTTGCTGCAGTTCTATATACGCGGTTGCATATGACAAGTTTAGAAAAAGACCGCCGCAAACCGAAAAAAATGTTAAAAATTCTCGTACTGATTTAAATTTTTATTAACCAAAAATACGATTTTTGCAAGCTGAAATTTTATCTAAAAATAATATAGCTTGCAGCAGTTCTATTTACGCGGTTGTACATGACAAGTTTTAAAAAATAAGGCCGCAAACCAAAAAAAATGTTTAAAATTCTCGTACTGATTTAAATTTTTATTAACCAAAAATACAATTTTTACAAGCTAAATTTCTATCTAAAAAATAATATAGTTTGCTGCAGTTCTAAATACGCGGTTGTATATAACAAGTTTTAAATAAGACCGCCGCAAACCAAAAAAAATGTTTAAAATTCTCGTACTGATTTAAATTTTTACTAACCAAAAATACAATTTTTGCAAGCCAAATTTTTATCTAAAAAACAATATAGCTTGCTGCAGTTCTATATACGCGGTTGAACATGACAAGTTTTGAAAAATACCGCCGCAAACCGAAAAAAATCTTTAAAAATCTCGTACGGATTTAAATTTTTATTAACAAAAAATACGTTTTTTGCAAGCTAAATTTCCATCTAAAAAATAATATAGCTTGCTTCAGTTCTTTATACGCGGTTGCATATAACCAATTTTAAAAAAAGGACGCCGCAAACCAAAAAAAAATGTTTAAAATTCTCGTACTGATTTAAATTTTTATTAACCAAAAATACGATTTTTGCAAGCCAAATTTTTATATAAAAAATAATATAGCTTGCTGCAGTTCTATATACGCGGTTGCATATGACAAGTTTAGAAAAAGAACGCCGCAAACCAAAAAAAATGTTTAAAATTCTCGTACTGATTTAAATTTTTAATAACCAAAAACACGATTTTTGCAAGCCAAAATTTTATCTAAAAATAATATAGCTTGCAGCAATTCTATATACGTGGTTGTACATGACAAGTTTTGAAAAGTAAGGCCGCAAACCAAAAAAAATGTTTAAAATTTGTGTACTGATTTAAATTTTTATTAACTAAAAATACGATATTTGCAAGCTAAATTTTTGTCTAAAAAATAATATAGCTTGCTGCAGTTCCTATATACGCGGTTGTATATAACAAGTTTTAAAAAAGACCGCCGCAAACCAAAAAAAATGTTTAAAATTCTCGTATTGATTTAAATTTTTATTAACCAAAAATACAATTTTTACAAGCCAAATTTTTATCTAAAAAACAATATAGCTTGCTGCAGTTTTATATACGCGGTTGAACATGACAAGTTTTGAAAATTACCGCCTCAAACCGAAAAAAATGTTTAAAATTCTCGCTTTGATTTAAACTTTTATTTACCAAAAATACGATTTGTGCAAACTAAATTTTCATCTAAAAAGTAATATAGCTTGCTACAGTTCTATATACGCGGTTGTATATAACAAGTTTTAAAAAAGACCGCCGGAAACCAAACAAAATGTTTTAAATTCTCGTACTGATATAAATTTTTATTAACTAAAAATACGATTTTTGCAAGCCTAATTTTCATCTACAAAATAATATAGCTTGCTGCAGTTCTATATACGCGGTTGCATATAACAAGTTTAGAAAAAGACCGCCGCAAACCGAAAAAAATGTTAAAAATTCTCGTACTGATTTAAATTTTTATTAACCAAAAATACGATTTTTGCAAGCTAAAATTTTATCTAAAAATAATATAGCTGGCAGCAGTTCTATTTACGCGGTTGTACATGACATGTTTTAAAAAATAAGGCTGCAAACCAAAAAAAATGTTTAAAATTCTCGTACTGATTTAAATTTTTATTAACCAAAAATACAATTTTTGCAAGCTAAATTTCTATCTAAAAAATAATATAGCTTGCTGCAGTTCTATATACGCAGTTGTATATAACAAGTTTTAAAAAAGACCGCCGCAAACCAAAAAAAATATTTAATATTCTCGTACTGATTTAAATTTTTACTAACCAAAAATACAATTTTTGCAAGCCAAATTTTTATCTAAAAAACAATATAGCTTGCTGCAGTTCTATATACGCGGTTGAACATGACAAGTTTTGAAAAATACCGCCGCAAACCAAAAAAAATATTTAAAAATCTCGTACGGATTTAAATTTTTATCAACAAAAAATACGATTTTTGCAAGCTAAATTTCTATCTAAAAAATAATATAGCTTGCTTCAGTTCTTTATACGCGGTTGCATATAACCAATTTTAAAAAAGGCCGCCGCAAACCGAAAAAAATGTTTAAAATTCTCGTACTGATTTAAATTTTTATTAACCAAAATGACAATTTTTGCAAGCCAAATTTTCATCTAAAAAATAATATAGTTTGCTACAGTTCTACATACGCAGTTGCATATGACAAGTTTTAAAAAAGACCGCCGCAAACCGACAAAAATGTTTAAAATTCTCGTACTGATTTAAATTTTTATTAACCAATAATACAATTTTTGCAAGCCAAATTTCCATCTAAAAAATAATATAACTTACTGCAGTTCTATATACGTGGTTGACATGACAAGTTTTAAAAAATACTGCCGCAAACCGAAAAAAATGTTTAAAATTCTCGTACTGATTTAAACTTTTATTAACCAAAAATAAAAATTTTGCAAGCCAAATTTCCATCAAAAAAATAGTATAGCTTGCTGCAGTTTTATATACGTGGTTCTGTAAGACAAGTTCTAAAAAATACCGCCGCAAACCAAAAAAAAAATGTTTTAAATTCTCGTACTGATTTAAATTTTTATTAACCAAAAATACGATTTTTTCAAGCCTAATTTTCATCTAAAAAATAATATAGCTTGCTGCAGGTCTATATACGCGGTTGCATATAACAAGTTTTAAAAAAGACAACCGCAAACCGAAAAAAATGTTTAAAATTCTCGTATTGATTTAAATTTGTATTAACCAAAAATACGATTTTTGCAAGCCAAAGTTCCATCTAAAAAATAATATAGCTTGCTGCAGTTCTATGTACGCGGTTGCATATGACAAGTTTTAAAAAAGATCGCCGCAAACCGAAAAAAATGTTTAATATTCTCGTACTGATTTAAATTTTTATTAACCGAAAATCCGATTTTTGCAAGCCAAATTTTTATCTAAAAAATAATATAGCTTGCAACAGTTCTATATAAGGGGTTCAACATGACAAATTTTGAAAAATACCGCCGCAAACCGAAAAAAATGTTTAAAAATCTCGTAAGGATTTAAATTTTTATTAACTAAAAATTCGATTTTTGCAAGCTAAATTTTCATCTAAAAAATAATATAGCTGGCTGCAGTTCTATATACGCGGTTGATCATGACAAGTTTTAAAAAATACCGCCGCAAACCGATTTTTTTTTTTAATATTCTCGTACTGATTTAAAATTTTATTAACCAAAAATACAAATTTTGCAAGCCAAATTTTCATCTAAAAAATAATATAGCTTGCTGCAGTTCTATATACGCGGTTGAACATGACAAGTTTTGAAAAATACGGCCGCAAATGGAAAAAAATATTTAAAATTCTCGTACTGATTTAAATTTTTATTAATCAAAAATACGATTTTTGCAAGCTAAATTTCCATCTAAAAAATAATATAGCTTGCTGCAATTCTATATACGCGGTTGCATATGACAAGTTTAAAAAAAAACTGCCGCAAACCAAAAAAAATGTTTAAAATTCTCGTACTGATTTAAATTTTTATTAACCAAAAATACAAATTTTGCAAGCCAAAATTCTATCTAAAAAATAATAGAGCTTGCTGCAGTTCTATATACATGGTTAAACATGACAAGTTTTGAAAAATACCGCCGCAAACCGAAAAAAATGTTTAAAATTCTCGTACTGATTTAAATTTTTATTAACCGAAAATACGATTTTTGCAAGCCAAATTTTTATCTAAAAAATAATATAGCTTGAAACAGTTTTATATAAGCGGTTCAACATGACAAGTTTTAAAAAATACCGCCGCAAACCGAAAAAAATGTTTAAAAATCTCGTACGGATTTAAATTTTTATTAACTAAAAATTCGATTTTTGCAAGCTAAATTTCCATCTAAAAAATAATATAGCTTGCTGCAGTTCTATATACGTGGTTGCATATAACAAGTTTTAAAAAAAACCGCCGCAAACCAAAAAAAATGTTTAAAATTCTCGTACTGATTTAAATTTTTATTAACCAAAAATACGATTTTTGCAAGCCAAAGTTCCATCTAAAAAATAATATAGCTTGCTGCAGTTCTATGTACGCGGTTGCATATGACAAGTTTTAAAAAAGATCGCCGCAAACCGAAAAAAATGTTTAATATTCTCGTACTGATTTAAATTTTTATTAACCGAAAATCCGATTTTTGCAAGCCAAATTTTTATCTAAAAAATAATATAGCTTGCAACAGTTCTATATAAGGGGTTCAACATGACAAGTTTTGAAAAATACCGCCGCAAACCGAAAAAAATGTTTAAAAATCTCGTAAGGATTTAAATTTTTATTAACTAAAAATTCGATTTTTGCAAGCTAAATTTCCATCTAAAAAATAATATAGCTTGCTGCAGTTCTATATACGCGGTTGCATATAACAAGTTTTAAAAAAGACCGCCGCAAACCGAAAAAAATGTTTAAAATTCTCGTACTGATTTAAATTTTTATTAACCAAAAAGACACTTTTTGCAAGCCACATTTTTTAACTAAACCATAATTTAGCTTGCTGCAGTTTTATATACGCGGTTGAACATGACAAGTTTTGAAAAATACCGCCACAAACCGAAAAAAATGTTTAAAATTCTCGCACTGATTTAAATTTTTATTAACCAAAAATACGATTTTTGCAAGCTAAATTTCCATCTAAAAAATAATATAGCTTGCTGCAGTTCTATATACGCGGTTGCATATAACAAGTTTTAAAAAAGACCGCCGCAAACCGAAAAAAATGTTTAAAATTCTCGTACTGATTTAAATTTTTATTAACCAAAAATACGATTTTTGCAAGCAAAATTGCATCTAAACAATAATATAGCTAGCTGCAGTTCTATATACGCAGTTGCATATAACAAGTTTTAAAAAAGACAACCGCAAACCGAATTTTTTTTTAAAAATTATCTTACTGATTTAAATTTTTATTAACCAAAAATACGATTTTTGCAAGCTAAATTTCTATCTAAAAAATAATATAGCTTGCTGCAGTTTTATATACGCGGTTGCATATGACAAGTTTAGAAAAAGACTGCCGCAAACCGATTTTTTTTTTAAATTCTCGTACTGATTTAAATTTTTATTAACCAAAAATACGATTTTTGCAAGCCAAAATTTTATCTAAAAATAATATAGCTTGCAGCAGTTCTATATACGTGGTTGTACATGACAAGTTTTGAAAAATACCGCCGCAAACCAAAAAAAATGTTTAAAATTCTTGTACTGATTTAAATTTTTATTAACCAAAAATACGATTTTTGCAAGCCAAATTTTTATATAAAAAATAATATAGCTTGCTGCAGTTCTTTATACGCGGTTGCATATGACAAGTTTAGAAAAAGAACGCCGCAAACCAAAAAAAATGTTTAAAATGCTCGTACTGATTTAAATTTTTAATAACCAAAAACACGTTTTTTGCAAGCCAAAATTTTATCTAAAAATAATATAGCTTGCAGCAATTCTATATACGTGGTTGTACATGACAAGTTTTGAAAAATAAGGCCGCAAACCAAAAAAAATGTTTAAAATTTTTGTACTGATTTAAATTTTTATTAACTAAAAATACGATTTTTGCAAGCTTAATTTCTATCTAAAACATAATATAGCTGGCTGCAGTTCTATATACGCCGTTGTATATAGCAAGTTTTAAAAAAGACCGCCGCAAACCGAAAAAAATGTTTAAAATTCTCGTATTGATTTAAATTTTTATTAACCAAAAATACATTTTTTGCAAGCCAAATTTTTATCTAAAAAACAATATAGCTTGCTGCAGCTTTATATACGCGGTTGAACATGACAAGTTTTGAAAAATACAGCCGCAAACCGAAAAAAATGTTTAAAATTCTCGCTTTTATTTAAACTTTTATTTACCAAAAATACGATTTGTGCAAACTAAATTTTCATCTAAAAAGTAATATAGCTTGCTACAGTTCTATATACGCGGTTGTATATAACAAGTTTTAAAAAAGACCGCCGCAAACCGAAAAAAATGTTTAAATTCTTGTACTGATTTAAATTTTTATTAACAAAAATACGATTTTTGCAAGCCAAATTTTCATCAAAAAAATAGTATATTTTTCTGCAGTTTTATATACGCGGTTCTATAAGACAAGTTCTGAAAAATACCGCTGGAAACCAAAAAAAAATGTTTTAAATTCTCGTACTGATTTAAATTTTTATTAACCAAAAATACGATTTTTGCAAGCCTAATTTTCATCTAAAAAATATTATAGCTTGCTGCAGGTGTATATACGCGGTTGCATATGACAAGTTTTGAAAAAGACCGCCGCAAACCGAAAAAAATATTTAAAATTGTCCTACTGATTTAAATTTTTATTAACCAAAAATACGATTTTTGCAAGCCAAATTTCCATCTAAAAAATAATATAGCTTGCTGCAGTTCTATATACGCGGTTGCATATGACAAGTTTAGAAAAAGACCGCCGCATACCGAAAAAAATGTTAAAAATTCTCGAACTGATTTTAATTTTTTATTAACCAAAAATACGATTTTTGCAAGCTAAAATTTTATCTAAAAATAATATAGCTTGCAGCAGTTCTATTTACGCGGTTGTACATGACAAGTTTTAAAAAATAAGGCCGCAAACCAAAAAAAATGTTTAAAATTTTCGTACTGCTTTAAATTTTTATTAACCAAAAATACGATTTTGCAAGCCAAATTTCCATCTAAAAAATAATATAGCTTGCTGCAGTTCTATATACGCGGTTGTATATAACAAGTTTTAAAAAAGACCGCCGCAAACCAAAAAAAATGTTTAAAATTCTCGTACTGATTTAAATTTTTACTAACCAAAAATACAATTTTTGTCAGCCAAATTTTTATCTAAAAAACAATATAGCTTGCTGCAGTTCTATATACGTGGTTGAACATGACAAGTTTTGAAAAATACCGCCGCAAACCGAAAAAAATGTTTAAAATTCTCGTACTGATTTAAATTTTTATTAACTAAAAATACGATTTTTGCAAGCAAAATTTCCATCAAAAAAATAATATAGCTTGCTGCAGTTCTATATACGCGGTTGCATGTGACAAAATTTAAAAAAGACCGCCGCAAACCGAAAAAAATGTTTAAAATTCTCGTACTGATTTAAATTTTTATTAACCAATCATACAATTTTTGCAAGCCAAATTTCTATCTACAAAATAATATAGCTTGCTGCAGTTCTATATACGTGGTTGAACATAACAAGTTTTGAAAAATACCGCCGCAAACCGAAAAAAATGTTTAAAATTCTCGTACTGATTTAAATTTTTATTAACCAAAAATACAAATTTTGCAAGCCAAAATTCTATCTAAAAAATAATATAGCTTGCTGCAGTTCTATATACGTGGTTGAACATGACAAGTTTTGAAAAATACCGCCGCAAACCGAAAAAAATGTTTAAAATTCTCGTACTGATTTAAATTTTTATTAACGAAAATGACAATTTTTGCAAGCCAAATTTTTATCTAAAAAATAATATAGCTTGTTGCAGTTCTATATACGCGGTTGCATATAACAAGTTTTAAAAAAGACTGCCGCAAACCGAAAAAAATGTTTAAAATTCTCGTACTGATTTAAATTTTTATTAATTAAAAATACGATTTTTGCAAGCAAAATTTCCATCAAAAAAATAGTATAGCTTGCTGCAGTTTTAAAAAAGACCGCCGCAAACCAACAAAAATGTTTAAAATTCTCGTACGGATTTAAATTTTTATTAACCAAAAATACAAATTTTGCAAGCCAAAATTCTATCTAAAAAATAATATAGCTTGCTGCAGTTCTATATACGTGGTTGAACATGACAAGTTTTGAAAAGTACCGCTGCAAACCGAAAAAAATGTTTAAAATTTTCGTACTGATTTAAATTTTTATTAACCAAAAATACGATTTTTGCAAGCCAAATTTCCATCTAAAAAATAATATAGTTTGCTGCAGTTCTATATACGCGGTTGTATATAACAAGTTTTAAAAAAGACCGCCGCAAACCAAAAAGAATGTTTAAAATTCTCGTACTGATTTAAATTTTTACTAACCAAAAATACAATTTTTGCAAGCCAAATTTTTATCTAAAAAACAATATAGCTTGCTGCAGTTCTATATACGTGGTTGAACATGACAAGTTTTGAAAAATACCGCCGCAAACCGAAAAAAATGTTTAAAAATCTCGTACGGATTTAAATTTTTATTAACAAAAAATACGATTTTTGCAAGCTAAATTTCCATCTAAAAAATAATATAGCTTGCTGCAGTTCTTTATACGCGGTTGCATATAACTAATTTTAAAAAAGACCGTCGCAAACCGAAAAAAATGTTTAAAATTCTCGTACTGATTTAAATTTTTATTAACTAAAAATACGATTTTTGCAAGCAAAATTTCCATCAAAAAAATAATATAGCTTGCTGCAGTTCTATATACGCGGTTGCATATGACAAGTTTTAAAAAAACCGCCGCAAACCAAAAAAAAATGTTTAAAATTCTCGAACTGGTTTAAATTTTTATTAACCAAAATGATAATTTTTGCAAGCCAAATTTTCATCTAAAAAATAATATAGCTTGCTACAGTTCTATATACGCGGTTGCATGTGACAAAATTCAAAAAAGACCGCCGCAAACCGAAAAAAATGTTTAAAATTCTCGTACTGATTTAAATTTTTATTAACCAATCATACAATTTTTGCAAGCCAAATTTCCATCTAAAGAATAATATAGCTTGCTGCAGTTCTATATACGTGGTTGAACATAACAAGTTTTGAAAGATACCGCTGCAAACCGAAATTTTTTTTTAAAATTCTCGTACTGATTTAAATTTTTATTAACCAAAAATACAATTTTTGCAAGCCAAATTTCCATCTAAAAAATAATATAGCTTGTTGCAGTTCTATATACGCGGTTGCATATAACAAGTTTTAAAAAAGACTGCTGCAAACCGAAAAAAATGTTTAAAATTCTCGTACTGATTTAAATTTTTATTAATTAAAAATACGATTTTTGCACGCAAAATTTCCATCAAAAAAATAGTATAGCTTGCTGCAGTTTTAAAAAAGACCGCCTCAAACCAACAAAAATGTTTAAAATTCTCGTACGGATTTAAATTTTTATTAACCAAAAATACAAAATTTGCAAGCCAAAATTCTATCTAAAAAATAATATAGCTTGCTGCAGTTCTATATACTTGGTTGAACATGACAAGTTTTGAAAAATACCGCTGCAAACCGAAAAAAATGTTTAAAATTCTCGTACTGATTTAAATTTTTATTAACCAAAATGACAATTTTTGCAAGCCAAATTTTCATCTCAAAACTAATATAGCTTGCTACAGTTCTATATACGCGGTTGCATATGAGAAGTTTTAAAAAAGACCGCCGCAAACCGAAAAAAATGTTTAAAATTCTCGTACTGATTTAAATTTTTATTAACCAATAATACAATTTTTGCAAGCCAAATTTTCATCTAAAAAATAATATAGCTTGCTGCAGTTCTATATGCGCGGTTGCATATGACAAGTTTTAAAAAATACCGCCGTAAACCGAAAAAAATGTTTAAAAATCTCGTACGGATTTAAATTTTTATTAACCAAAAATACGATTTTTGCAAGCCTAATTTCTATCTAGAAAATAATATAGCTTTCTGCAGTTTTTTATACGCGGTTGCATATAACAAGTTTTAAAAAAGACCGCCGCAAACCGAAAAAAATATTTATAATTCTCGTACTGATTTAAATTTTTATTAACTAAAAATACGAGTTTTGCAAGCAAAATTTCCATCAAAAAAATAGTATAGCTTGCTACAGTTCTATATACGCGGTTGCATATGACAAGTTTTAAAAAAGACCGCCGCAAACCGAAAAAAATGTTTAAAATTCTCGTACTGATTTAAATTTTTATTAACCAATAATACAATTTTTGCAAGCCAAATTTCTATCTAAAAAATAATATAACTTGCTGCAGTTCTATATACGTGGTTAAACATGACAATTTTTAAAAAATACCGCCGCAAACCGATTTTTTTTTTTAAATTCTCGTACGGATTTAAATTTTTATTGACCAAAAGGACAATTTTTGCAAGCCAAAATTCTATCTAAAAAATAATATAGCTTGCTGCAGTTCAATATACGTGGTTGAACATGACAAGTTTTAAAAAATACCGCCGCAAACCGAAAAAAATGTTTAAAATTCTCGTACTGAATTAAATTTTTATTAACCAAAATGACAATTTTTGCAAGCCAAATTTTTATCTAAAAAATAATATAGCTTGCTACAGTTCTATATACGCGGTTGCATATGACAAGTTTTAAAAAAGACTGCCGCAAACCGAAAAAAATGTTTAAAATTCTCGTACTGATTTAAATTTTTATTAACTAAAAATACAATTTTTGCAAGTCAAAATTCTATCTAAAAAATAATATAGCTTGCTGCAATTCTATATACGCGGTTGCATATGACAAGTTTTTAAAAAAACCGCCGCAAACCAAAAAAAATGTTTAAAATTCTCGTACTGATTTAAATTTTTATTAACCAAAAATACAAGTTTTGCCAGCCAAAATTCTATCTAAAAAATAATGTAGCTTGCTGCAGTTCTATATACGTGGTTAAACATGACAAGTTTTGAAAAATACCGCCGCAAACCGAAAAAAATGTTTAAAATTCTCGTACTGATTTAAATTTTTATTAACCAAAATGACAATTTTTGCAAGCCAAATTTTCATCTAAAAAATAATATAGCTTGCTACAGTTCTACATACGCAGTTGCATATGACAAGTTTTAGAAAAGACCGCCGCAAACCGACAAAAAAGTTTAAAATTCTCGTACTGATTTAAATTTTTATTAACCAATAATACAATTTTTGCAAGCCAAATTTTCATCTAAAAAATAATATAACTTACTGCAGTTCTATATACGTGGTTGAACATGACAAGTTTTAAAAAATACTGCCGCAAACCGAAAAAAATGTTTAAAATTCTCGTACTGATTTAAATTTTTATTAACCAAAAATAAAAATTTTGCAAGCCAAATTTCCATCAAAAAAATAGTAAAGCTTGCTGCAGTTTTATATACGCGGTTCTATAAGACAAATTCTAAAAAATACCGCCGCAAACCAAAAAAAAATGTTTTAAATTCTCGTACTGATTTAAATTTTTATTAACCAAAAATACGATTTTTTCAAGCCTAATTTTCATCTAAAAAATAATATAGCTTGCTGCAGGTCTATATACGCGGTTGCATATAACAAGTTTTAAAAAAGACCGCCGCAAATCGAAAAAAATATTTAAAATTGTCGTACTGATTTAAATTTTTATTAACCAAAAATACGATTTTTGCAAGCCAAATTTCCATCTAAAAAATAATATAGCTTGCTGCAGTTCTATATACGCGGTTGCATATGACAAGTTTAGAAAAAGACCGCCGCATACCAAAAAAAATGTTAAAAATTCTCGTACTGATTTAAATTTTTATTAACCAAAAATAAGATTTTTGCAAGCTAAAATTTTATCTAAAAATAATATAGCTTGCAGCAGTTTTATTTACGCGGTTGTACATGACAAGTTTTAAAAAATAAGGCCGCAAACCAAAAAAAAATGTTTAAAATTTTCGTACTGCTTTAAATTTTTATTAACCAAAAATACGATTTTTGCAAGCCAAATTTCCATCTAAAAAATAATATAGCTTGCTGTAGTTCTATATACGCGGTTGTATATAACAAGTTTTAAAAAAGACCGCCGCAAACCAAAAAAAATTTTTATAATTCTCGTACTGATTTAAATTTTTACTAACCAAAAATACAATTTTTGCAAGCCAAATTTTTATCTAAAAAACAATATAGCTTGCTGCAGTTCTATATACGTGGTTGAACATGACAAGTTTTGAAAAATACCGCCGCAAACCGAAAAAAATGTTTAAAATTCTCGTACTGATTTAAATTTTTATTAACTAAAAATACGATTTTTGCAAGCAAAATTTCCATCAAAAAAATAATATAGCTTGCTGCAGTTCTATATACGCGGTTGCATATGACAAGTTTTAAAAAAGACCGCCGCAAACCAAAAGAAATGTTTAAAATTCTCGAACTGATTTAAATTTTTATTAACCAAAATGACAATTTTTGCAAGCCAAATTTTCATCTAAAAAATAATATAGCTTGCTACAGTTCTATATACGCGGTTGCATGTGACAAAATTTAAAAAAGACCGCCGCAACCCGAAAAAAATGTTTAAAATTCTCGTACTGATTTAAATTTTTATTAACCAATCATACAATTTTTGCAAGCCAAATTTCCATCTAAAAAATAATATAGCTTGCTGCAGTTCTATATACGTGGTTGAACATAACAAGTTTTGAAAAATACCGCCGCAAACCGAAAAAAATGTTTAAAATTCTCGTACTGATTTAAATTTTTATTAACCAAAAATACAAATTTTGCAAGCCAAAATTCTATCTAAAAAATAATATAGCTTGCTGCAGTTCTATATACGTGGTTGAACATGACAAGTTTTGAAAAATACCGCCGCAAACCGAAAAAAATGTTTAAAATTCTCGTACTGATTTAAATTTTTATTAACCAAAAATACAAATTTTGCAAGCCAAAATTCTATCCAAAAAAATAATATAGCTTGCTGCAGTTCTATATACGTGGTTGAACATGACAAGTTTTGAAAAATACCGCCGCAAACCGAAAAAAATGTTTAAAATTCTCGTACTGATTTAAATTTTTATTAACCAAAATGACAAATTTTGCAAGCCAAATTTTTATCTAAAAAATAATATAGCTTGCTACAGTTCTATATACGCGGTTGCATGTGACAAAATTTAAAAAATACCGCCGCAAATCGAAAAAAATATTTAAAATTGTCGTACTGATTTAAATTTTTATTAACCAAAAATACGATTTTTGCAAGCCAAATTTCCATCTAAAAAATAATATAGCTTGCTGCAGTTCTATATACGCGGTTGCATATGACAAGTTTAGAAAAAGACCGCCGCATACCAAAAAAAATGTTAAAAATTCTCGTACTGATTTAAATTTTTATTAACCAAAAATAAGATTTTTGCAAGCAAAAATTTTATCTAAAAATAATATAGCTTGCAGCAGTTTTATTTACGCGGTTGTACATGACAAGTTTTAAAAAATAAGGCCGCAAACCAAAAAAAAATGTTTAAAATTTTCGTACTGCTTTAAATTTTTATTAACCAAAAATACGATTTTTGCAAGCCAAATTTCCATCTAAAAAATAATATAGCTTGCTGCAGTTCTATATACGCGGTTGTATATAACAAGTTTTAAAAAAGACCGCCGCAAACCAAAAAAAAATTTTATAATTCTCGTACTGATTTAAATTTTTACTAACCAAAAATACAATTTTTGCAAGCCAAATTTTTATCTAAAAAACAATATAGCTTGCTGCAGTTCTATATACGTGGTTGAACATGACAAGTTTTGAAAAATACCGCCGCAAACCGAAAAAAATGTTTAAAATTCTCGTACTGATTTAAATTTTTATTAACTAAAAATACGATTTTTGCAAGCAAAATTTCCATCAAAAAAATAATATAGCTTGCTGCAGTTCTATATACGCGGTTGCATATGACAAGTTTTAAAAAAGACCGCCGCAAACCAAAAGAAATGTTTAAAATTCTCGAACTGATTTAAATTTTTATTAACCAAAATGACAATTTTTGCAAGCCAAATTTTCATCTAAAAAATAATATAGCTTGCTACAGTTCTATATACGCGGTTGCATGTGACAAAATTTAAAAAAGACCGCCGCAAACCGAAAAAAATGTTTAAAATTCTCGTACTGATTTAAATTTTTATTAACCAATCATACAATTTTTGCAAGCCAAATTTCCATCTAAAAAATAATATAGCTTGCTGCAGTTCTATATACGTGGTTGAACATAACAAGTTTTGAAAAATACCGCCGCAAACCGAAAAAAATGTTTAAAATTCTCGTACTGATTTAAATTTTTATTAACCAAAAATACAAATTTTGCAAGCCAAAATTCTATCTAAAAAATAATATAGCTTGCTGCAGTTCTATATACGTGGTTGAACATGACAAGTTTGAAAAATACCGCCGCAAACCGAAAAAAATGTTTAAAATTCTCGTACTGATTTAAATTTTTATTAACCAAAATGACAATTTTTGCAAGCCAAAATTCTATCTAAAAAATAATATAGCTTGCTGCAGTTCTATATACGTGGTTGAACATGACAAGTTTTGAAAAATACCGCCGCAAACCGAAAAAAATGTTTAAAATTCTCGTACTGATTTAAATTTTTATTAACCAAAAATACAAATTTTGCAAGCCAAAATTCTATCTAAAAAATAATATAGCTTGCTGCAGTTCTATATACGTGGTTGAACATGACAAGTTTTGAAAAATACCGCCGCAAACCGAAAAAAATGTTTAAAATTCTCGTACTGATTTAAATTTTTATTAACCAAAAATACAAATTTTGCAAGCCAAAATTCTATCTAAAAAATAATATAGCTTGCTGCAGTTCTATATACGTGGTTGAACATGACAAGTTTTGAAAAATACCGCCGCAAACCGAAAAAAATGTTTAAAATTCTCGTACTGATTTAAATTTTTATTAACCAAAATGAGAAATTTTGCAAGCCAAATTTTTATCTAAAAAATAATATAGCTTGCTACAGTTCTATATACGCGGTTGCATGTGACAAAATTTAAAAAAGACCGCCGCAAACCAAAAAAAATGTTTAAAATTCTCGTACTGATTTAAATTTTTATTAACCAATCATACAATTTTTGCAAGCCAAATTTCCATCTAAAAAATAATATAGCTTGCTGCAGTTCTATATACGTGGTTGAACATAACAAGTTTTGAAAAATACCGCCGCAAACCGAAAAAAATGTTTAAAATTCTCGTACTGATTTAAATTTTTATTAACCAAAAATACAAATTTTGCAAGCCAAAATTCTATCTAAAAAATAATATAGCTTGCTGCAGTTCTATATACGTGGTTGAACATGACAAGTTTTGAAAAATACCGCCGCAAACCGAAAAAAATGTTTAAAATTCTCGTACTGATTTAAATTTTTATTAACCAAAAATACAAATTTTGCAAGCCAAAATTCTATCTAAAAAATAATATAGCTTGCTGCAGTTCTATATACGTGGTTGAACATGACAAGTTTTGAAAAATACCGCCGCAAACCGAAAAAAATGTTTAAAATTCTCGTACTGATTTAAATTTTTATTAACCAAAATGACAAATTTTGCAAGCCAAATTTTTATCTAAAAAATAATATAGCTTGCTACAGTTCTATATACGCGTTTGCATGTGACAAAATTTAAAAAATACCGCCGCAAATCGAAAAAAATATTTAAAATTGTAGTACTGATTTAAATTTTTATTAACCAAAAATACGATTTTTGCAAGCCAAATTTCCATCTAAAAAATAATATAGCTTGCTGCAGTTCTATATACGCGGTTGCATATGACAAGTTTAGAAAAAGACCGCCGCATACAAAAAAAAATGTTAAAAATTCTCGTACTGATTTAAATTTTTATTAACCAAAAATAAGATTTTTGCAAGCTAAAATTTTATCTAAAAATAATATAGCTTGCAGCAGTTTTATTTACGCGGTTGTACATGACAAGTTTTAAAAAATAAGGCCGCAAACCAAAAAAAAATGTTTAAAATTTTCGTACTGCTTTAAATTTTAATTAACCAAAAATACGATTTTTGCAAGCCAAATTTCCATCTAAAAAATAATATAGCTTGCTGCAGTTCTATATACGCGGTTGTATATAACAAGTTTTAAAAAAGACCGCCGCAAACCAAAAAAAAATTTTATAATTCTCGTACTGATTTAAATTTTTACTAACCAAAAATACAATTTTTGCAAGCCAAATTTTTATCTAAAAAACAATATAGCTTGCTGCAGTTCTATATACGTGGTTGAACATGACAAGTTTTGAAAAATACCGCCGCAAACCGAAAAAAATGTTTAAAATTCTCGTACTGATTTAAATTTTTATTAACTAAAAATACGATTTTTGCAAGCAAAATTTCCATCAAAAAAATAATATAGCTTGCTGCAGTTCTATATACGCGGTTGCATATGACAAGTTTTAAAAAAGACCGCCGCAAACCAAAAGAAATGTTTAAAATTCTCGAACTGATTTAAATTTTTATTAACCAAAATGACAATTTTTGCAAGCCAAATTTTCATCTAAAAAATAATATAGCTTGCTACAGTTCTATAAACGCGGTTGCATGTGACAAAATTTAAAAAAGACCGCCGCAAACCGAAAAAAATGTTTAAAATTCTCGTACTGATTTAAATTTTTATTAACCAATCATACAATTTTTGCAAGCCAAATTTCCATCTAAAAAATAATATAGCTTGCTGCAGTTCTATATACGTGGTTGAACATAACAAGTTTTGAAAAATACCGCCGCAAACCGAAAAAAATGTTTAAAATTCTCGTACTGATTTAAATTTTTATTAGCCAAAATGACAAATTTTGCAAGCCAAATTTTTATCTAAAAAATAATATAGCTTGCTACAGTTCTATATACGCGGTTGCATGTGACAAAATTTAAAAAAGACCGCCGCAAACCAAAAAAAATGTTTAAAATTCTCGTACTGATTTAAATTTTTATTAACCAATCATACAATTTTTGCAAGCCAAATTTCCATCTAAAAAATAATATAGCTTGCTGCAGTTCTATATACGTGGTTGAACATAACAAGTTTTGAAAAATACCGCCGCAAACCGAAAAAAATGTTTAAAATTCTCGTACTGATTTAAATTTTTATTAACCAAAAATACAAATTTTGCAAGCCAAAATTCTATCTAAAAAATAATATAGCTTGCTGCAGTTCTATATACGTGGTTGAACATGACAAGTTTGAAAAATACCGCCGCAAACCGAAAAAAATGTTTAAAATTCTCGTACTGATTTAAATTTTTATTAACCAAAATGACAATTTTTGCAAGCCAAATTTTTATCTAAAAAATAATATAGCTTGCTATAGTTCTATATACGCGGTTGCATATGACAAGTTTTAAAAAAGACCGACGCAAACCAAAAAAAATGTTTAGAATTCTCGTACTGATTTAAATTTTTATTAACCAATAATACAATTTTTGCAAGCCAAATTTCCATCTAAAAAATAATATAGCTTGTTGCAGTTCTATATACGCGGTTGCATATAACAAGTTTTAAAAAAGACTGCCGCAAACCGAAAAAAATGTTTAAAATTCTCGTACTGATTTAAATTTTTATTAATTAAAAATACGATTTTTGCAAGCAAAATTTCCATCAAAAAAATAGTATAGCTTGCTGCAGTTTTAAAAAAGACCGCCGCAAACCAACAAAAATGTTTAAAATTCTCGTACGGATTTAAATTTTTATTAACCAAAAATACAAATTTTGCAAGCCAAAATTCTATCTAAAAAATTATATAGCTTGCTGCAGTTCTATATACGTGGTTGAACATGACAAGTTTTGAAAAGTACCGCTGCAAACCGAAAAAAATGTTTAAAATTTTCGTTCTGATTTAAATTTTTATTAACCAAAAATACGATTTTTGCAAGCCAAATTTCCATCTAAAAAATAATATAGTTTGCTGCAGTTCTATATACGCGGTTGTATATAACAAGTTTTAAAAAAGACCGCCGCAAACCAAAAAGAATGTTTAAAATTCTCGTACTGATTTAAATTTTTACTAACCAAAAATACAATTTTTGCAAGCCAAATTTTTATCTAAAAAACAATATAGCTTGCTGCAGTTCTATATACGTGGTTGAACATGACAAGTTTTGAAAAATACCGCCGCAAACCGAAAAAAATGTTTAAAAATCTCGTACGGATTTAAATTTTTATTAACAAAAAATACGATTTTTGCAAGCTAAATTTCCATCTAAAAAATAATATAGCTTGCTGCAGTTCTTTATACGCGGTTGCATATAACCAATTTTAAAAAAGACCGCCGCAAACCGAAAAAAATGTTTAAAATTCTCGTACTGATTTAAATTTTTATTAACTAAAAATACGATTTTTGCAAGCAAAATTTCCATCAAAAAAATAATATAGCTTGCTGCAGTTCTATATACGCAGTTGCATATGACAAGTTTAAAAAAAAACCGCCGCAAACCAAAAAAAATGTTTAAAATTCTCGAACTGATTTAAATTTTTATTAACCAAAATGATAATTTTTGCAAGCCAAATTTTCATCTAAAAAATAATATAGCTTGCTACAGTTCTATATACGCGGTTGCATGTGACAAAATTTAAAAAAAACCACCGCAAACCGAAAAAAATGTTTAAAATTCTCGTACTGATTTAAATTTTTATTAACCAATCATACAATTTTTGCAAGCCAAATTTCCATCTAAAAAATAATATAGCTTGCTGCAGTTCTATATACGTGGTTGAACATAACAAGTTTTGAAAGATACCGCCGCAAACCGAAAAAAATGTTTAAAATTCTCGTACTGATTTAAATTTTTATTAACCAAAATGACAATTTTTGCAAGCCAAATTTTTATCTAAAAAATAATATAGCTTGCTACAGTTCTACATACGCAGTTGCATATGACAAGTTTTAGAAAAGACCGACGCAAACCAAAAAAAATGTTTAGAATTCTCGTACTGATTTAAATTTTTATTAACCAATAATACAATTTTTGCAAGCCAAATTTCCATCTAAAAAATAATATAGCTTGTTGCAGTTCTATATACGCGGTTGCATATAACAAGTTTTAAAAAAGACTGCCGCAAACCGAAAAAAATGTTTAAAATTCTCGTACTGATTTAAATTTTTATTAATTAAAAATACGATTTTTGCAAGCAAAATTTCCATCAAAAAAATAGTATAGCTTGCTGCAGTTTTAAAAAAAACCGCCGCAAACCAACAAAAATGTTTAAAATTCTCGTACGGATTTAAATTTTTATTAACCAAAAATACAAATTTTGCAAGCCAAAATTCTATCTAAAAAATTATATAGCTTGCTGCAGTTCTATATACGTGGTTGAACATGACAAGTTTTGAAAAGTACCGCTGCAAACCGAAAAAAATGTTTAAAATTTTCGTACTGATTTAAATTTTTATTAACCAAAAATACGATTTTTGCAAGCCAAATTTCCATCTAAAAAATAATATAGCTTGCTGCAGTTCTTTATACGCGGTTGCATATAACCAATTTTAAAAAAGACCGCCGCAAACCGAAAAAAATGTTTAAAATTCTCGTACTGATTTAAATTTTTATTAACTAAAAATACGATTTTTGCAAGCAAAATTTGCATAAAAAAAATAATATAGCTTGCTGCAGTTCTATATACGCGGTTGCATATGACAAGTTTTAAAAAAAACCGCCGCAAACCAAAAAAAATGTTTAAAATTCTCGAACTGATTTAAATTTTTATTAACCAAAATGATAATTTTTGCAAGCCAAATTTTCATCTAAAAAATAATATAGCTTGCTACAGTTCTATATACGCGGTTGCATGTGACAAAATTTAAAAAAGACCACCGCAAACCGAAAAAAATGTTTAAAATTCTCGTACTGATTTAAATTTTTATTAACCAATCATACAATTTTTGCAAGCCAAATTTCCATCTAAAAAATAATATAGCTTGCTGCAGTTCTATATACGTGGTTGAACATAACAAGTTTTGAAAGATACCGCCGCAAACCGAAAAAAATGTTTAAAATTCTCGTACTGATTTAAATTTTTATTAACCAAAAATACAATTTTTGCAAGCCAAATTTCCATCTAAAAAATAATATAGCTTGTTGCAGTTCTATATACGCGGTTGCATATAACAAGTTTTAAAAAAGACTGCCGCTAACCAAAAAAAATGTTTAAAATTCTCGTACTGATTTAAATTTTTATTAATTGAAAATACGATTTTTGCAAGCAAAATTTCCATCAAAAAAATAGTATAGCTTGCTGCAGTTTTAAAAAAGACCGCCGCAAACCAACAAAAATGTTTAAAATTCTCGTACGGATTTAAATTTTTATTAACCAAAAATACAAAATTTGCAAGCCAAAATTCTATCTAAAAAATAATATAGCTTGCTGCAGTTCTATATACGTGGTTGAACATGACAAGTTTTGAAAAATACCGCTGCAAACCGAAAAAAATGTTTAAAATTCTCGTACTGATTTAAATTTTTATTAACCAAAATGACAATTTTTGCAAGCCAAATTTTCATCTAAAAACTAATATAGCTTGCTACAGTTCTATATACGCGGTTGCATATTAGAAGTTTTAAAAAAGACCGCCGCAAACCAAAAAAAATGTTTAAAATTCTCGTACTGATTTAAATTTTTATTAACCAATAATACAATTTTTGCAAGCCAAATTTTTATCTAAAAAATTATATAGCTTGCTGCAGTTCTATATGCGCGGTTGCATATGACAAGTTTTAAAAAATACCGCCGCAAATCGAAAAAAATGTTTAAAATTCTCGTACTGATTTAAATTTTTATTACCCAAAAATACAATTTTTGCAAGCCAAATTTTCATCTAAAAAATAATATAGCTTGCAACAGTTTTATATAAGCGGTTGAACATGACAAGTTTTGAAAAATACCGCCGCAAACCGAAAAAAATGTTTAAAAATCTCGTACGGATTTAAATTTTTATTAACCAAAAATACGATTTTTGCAAGCTAAATTTCCATCTAAAAAATAATATAGCTTTCTGCAGTTTTTTATACGCGGTTGCATATAACAAGTTTTAAAAAAGACCGCCGCAAACCGAAAAAAATGTTTATAATTCTCGTACTGAATTAAATTTTTATTAACTAAAAATACGATTTTTGCAAGCAAAATTTCCATCAAAAAAATAGTATAGCTTGCTGCAATTCTATATACGCGGGTGCATATGACAAGTTTTAAAAAAGACCGCCGCAAACCAAAATAAAATGTTTAAAATTCTCGTACTGATTTAAATTTTTATTAACCAAAAATACAAATTTTGCAAGCCAAAATTCTATCTAAAAAATAATATAGCTTGCTGCAGTTCTATATACGTGGTTAAACATGACAAGTTTTGAAAAATACCGCCGCAAACCGAAAAAAATGTTTAAAATTCTCGTACTGATTTAAATTTTTATTAACCAAAATGACAATTTTTGCAAGCCAAATTTTCATCTAAAAAATAATATAGCTTGCTAGAGTTCTATATACGCGGTTGCATATGACAAGTTTTAAAAAAGACCGCCGCAAACCGAAAAAAATGTTTAAAATTCTCGTACTGATTTAAATTTTTATTAACCAATAATACAATTTTTGCAAGCCAAATTTCCATCTAAAAAATAATATAACTTGCTGCAGTTCTATATACGTGGTTAAACATGACAATTTTTAAAAAATACCGCCGCAAACCGAAAAAAATGTTTAAAATTCTCGTACTGATTTAAATTTTTATTAACCAAAAGGACAATTTTTGCAAGCCAAAATTCTATATAAAAAATAATATAGCTTGCTGCAGTTCTATATACGTGGTTGAACATGACAAGTTTTGAAAAATACCGCCGCAAACCGAAAAAAATGTTTAAAATTCTCGTACTGAATTAAATTTTTATTAACCAAAATGACAATTTTTGCAAGCCAAATTTTTATCTAAAAAATATTATAGATTGCTACAGTTCTATATACGCGGTTGCATATGACAAGTTTTAAAAAAGACTGCCGCAAACCGAAAAAAATGTTTAAAATTCTCGTACTGATTTAAATTTTTATTAACTAAAAATACAATTTTTGCAAGCCAAAATTCTTTCTAAAAAATAATATAGCTTGCTGCAATTCTATATACGCGGTTGCATATGACAAGTTTTTAAAAAAACCGCCGCAAACCAAAAAAAATGTTTAAAATTCTCGTACTGATTTAAATTTTTATTAACCAAAAATACAAATTTTGCCAGCCAAAATTCTATCTAAAAAATAATATAGCTTGCTGCAGTTCTATATACGTGGTTAAACATGACAAGTTTTGAAAAATACCGCCGCAAACCGAAAAAAATGTTTAAAATTCTCGTACTGATTTAAATTTTTATTAACCAAAATGACAATTTTTGCAAGCCAAATTTTCATCTAAAAAATAATATAGCTTGCTACAGTTCTACATACGCAGTTGCATATGACAAGTTTTAAAAAAGACCGCCGCAAACCGACAAAAATGTTTAAAATTCTCGTACTGATTTAAATTTTTATTAACCAATAATACAATTTTTGCAAGCCAAATTTCTATCTAAAAAATAATATAGCTTGCTGCAGTTCTATATACGTGGTTAAACATGACAAGTTTTGAAAAATACCGCCGCAAACCGAAAAAAATGTTTAAAATTCTCGTACTGATTTAAATTTTTATTAACCAAAATGACAATTTTTGCAAGCCAAATTTTCATCTAAAAAATAACATAGCTTGCTACAGTTCTACATACGCAGTTGCATATGACAAGTTTTAAAAAAGACCGCCGCAAACCGACAAAAATGTTTAAAATTCTCGTACTGATTTAAATTTTTATTAACCAATAATACAATTTTTGCAAGCCAAATTTCCATCTAAAAAATAATATAACTTACTGCAGTTCTATATACGTGGTTGAACATGACAAGTTTTAAAAAATACTGCCGCAAACCGAAAAAAATGTTTAAAATTCTCGTACTGATTTAAACTTTTATTAACCAAAAATAAAAATTTTGCAAGCCAAATTTCCATCAAAAAAATAGTATAGCTTGCTGCAGTTTTATATACGCGGATCTATAAGACAAGTTCTAAAAAATACCGCCGCAAACCAAAAAAAAATGTTTTAAATTCTCGTACTGATTTAAATTTTTATTAACCAAAAATACGATTTTTTCAAGCCTAATTTTCATCTAAAAAATAATATAGCTTGCTGCAGGTCTATATACGCGGTTGCATATAACAAGTTTTAAAAAAGACAACCGCAAACCGAAAAAAATGTTTAAAATTCTCGTATTGATTTAAATTTGTATTAACCAAAAGTACAAGTTTTGCAAGCCAAATTTTCATCTAAAAAATAATATAGCTGGCTGCAGTTCTATATACGCGGTTGATCATGACAAGTTTTAAAAAATACCGCCGCAAACCGATTTTTTTTTTAATATTCTCGTACTGATTTAAAATTTTATTAACCAAAAATACAAATTTTGCAAGCCAAATTTTCATCTAAAAAATAATATAGCTTGCTGCAGTTCTATATACGCAGTTGAACATGACAAGTTTTGAAAAATACGGCCGCAAACCGAAAAAAATGTTTAAAATTCTCGTACTGATTTAAATTTTTATTAATCAAAAATACGATTTTTGCAAGCTAAATTTTCATCTAAAAAATAATATAGCTTGCTGCAGTTCTTTATACGCGGTTGCATATAACAAGTTTTAAAAAAGACCGCCGCAAACCGAAAAAAATGTTTAAAATTCTCGTACTGATTTAAATTTTTATTAACTAAAAATACGATTTTTGCAAGCAAAATTTCCATCAAAAAAATAGTATAGCTTGCTGCAATTCTATATACGCGGTTGCATATGACAAGTTTAAAAAAAAACTGCCGCAAACCAAAAAAAATGTTTAAAATTCTCGTACTGATTTAAATTTTTATTAACCAAAAATACAAATTTTGCAAGCCAAAATTCTATCTAAAAAATAATATAGCTTGCTGCAGTTCTATATACATGGTTAAACATGACAAGTTTTTAAAAATACCGCCGCAAACCGAAAAAAATGTTTAAAATTCTCGTACTGATTTAAATTTTTATTAACCGAAAATACGATTTTTGCAAGCCAAATTTTTATCTAAAAAATAATTTAGCTTGAAACAGTTTTATGTAAGCGGTTCAACATGACAAGTTTTGAAAAATACCGCCGCAAACCGAAAAAAATGTTTAAAAATCTCGTACGAATTTAAATTTTTATTAACTAAAACTTCGATTTTTGCAAGCTAAATTTCCATCTAAAAAATAATATAGCTTGCTGCAGTTCTATATACGTGGTTGCATATAACAAGTTTTAAAAAAAACCGCCGCAAACCAAAAAAAATGTTTAAAATTCTCGTACTGATTTAAATTTTTATTAACCAAAAATACGATTTTTGCAAGCCAAAGTTCCATCTAAAAAATAATATAGCTTGCTGCAGTTCTATATACGCGGTTGCATATGACAAGTTTTAAAAAAAATCGCCGCAAACCAAAAAAAATGTTTAAAATTCTCGTACTGATTTAAATTTTTATTAACCAAAAATACAAATTTTGCAAGCCAAAATTCTATCTAAAAAATAATATAGCTTGCTGCAGTTCTATATACATGGTTAAACATGACAAGTTTTTAAAAATACCGCCGCAAACCGAAAAAAATGTTTAAAATTCTCGTACTGATTTAAATTTTTATTAACCGAAAATACGATTTTTGCAAGCCAAATTTTTATCTAAAAAATAATATAGCTTGAAACAGTTTTATATAAGCGGTTCAACATGACAAGTTTTGAAAAATACCGCCGCAAACCGAAAAAAATGTTTAAAAATCTCGTACGGATTTAAATTTTTATTAACTAAAAATTCGATTTTTGCAAGCTAAATTTCCATCTAAAAAATAATATAGCTTGCTGCAGTTCTATATACGTGGTTGCATATAACAAGTTTTAAAAAAAACCGCCGCAAACCAAAAAAAAATGTTTAAAATTCTCGTACTGATTTAAATTTTTATTAACCAAAAATACAAATTTTGCAAGCCAAAATTCTATCTAAAAAATAATATAGCTTGCTGCAGTTCTATATACGTGGTTAAACATGACAAGTTTTGAAAAATACCGCCGCAAACCGAAAAGAATGTTTAAAATTCTCGTACTGATTTAAATTTTTATTAACCAAAATGACAATTTTTGCAAGCCAAATTTTCATCTAAAAAATAATATAGCTTGCTACAGTTCTATATACGCGGTTGCATATGACAAGTTTTAAAAAAAACCGCCGCAAACCGAAAAAAATGTTTAAAATTCTCGTACTGATTTAAATTTTTATTAACCAATAATACAATTTTTGCAAGCCAAATTTCCATCTAAAAAATAATATAACTTGCTGCAGTTCTATATACGTGGTTAAACATGACAATTTTTAAAAAATACCGCCGCAAACCGAAAAAAATGTTTAAAATTCTCGTACTGATTTAAATTTTTATTAACCAAAAGGACAATTTTTGCAAGCCAAAATTCTATCTAAAAAATAATATAGCTTGCTGCAGTTCTATATACGTGGTTGAACATGACAAGTTTTGAAAAATACCGCCGCAAACCGAAAAAAATGTTTAAAATTCTCGTACTGAATTAAATTTTTATTAACCAAAATGACAATTTTTGCAAGTCAAATTTTTATCTAAGAAATAATATAGCTTGCTACAGTTCTATATACGCGGTTGCATATGACAAGTTTTAAAAAAGACTGCCGCAAACCGAAAAAAATGTTTAAAATTCTCGTACTGATTTAAATTTTTATTAACTAATAATACAATTTTTGCAAGCCAAAATTCTATCTAAAAAATAATATAGCTTGCTGCAATTCGATATACGCGGTTGCATATGACAAGTTTTTAAAAAAACCGCCGCAAACCAAAAAAAATGTTTAAAATTCTCGTACTGATTTAAATTTTTATTAACCAAAAATACAAATTTTGCCAGCCAAAATTCTATCTAAAAAATTATATAGCTTGCTGCAGTTCTATATACGTGGTTAAACATGACAAGTTTTGAAAAATACCGCCGCAAACCGAAAAAAATGTTTAAAATTCTCGTACTGATTTAAATTTTTATTAACCAAAATGACAATTTTTGCAAGCCAAATTTTCATCTAAAAAATAATATAGCTTGCTTCAGTTCTACATACGCAGTTGCATATGACAAGTTTTAAAAAAGACCGCCGCAAACCGACAAAAATGTTTAAAATTCTCGTACTGATTTAAATTTTTATTAACCAATAATACAATTTTTGCAAGCCAAATTTCCATCTAAAAAATAATATAACTTACTGCAGTTCTATATACGTGGTTGAACATGACAAGTTTTAAAAAATACTGCCGCAAACCGAAAAAAATGTTTAAAATTCTCGTACTGATTTAAACTTTTATTAACCAAAAATAAAAATTTTGCAAGCCAAATTTCCATCAAAAAAATAGTATAGCTTGCTGCAGTTTTATATACGCGGTTCTATAAGACAAGTTCTAAAAAATACCGCCGCAAACCAAAAAAAAATGTTTTAAATTCTCGTACTGATTTAAATTTTTATTAACCAAAAATACGATTTTTTCAAGCCTAATTTTCATCTAAAAAATAATATAGCTTGCTGCAGGTCTATATACGCGGTTGCATATAACAAGTTTTAAAAAAGACAACCGCAAACCGAAAAAAATGTTTAAAATTCTCGTATTGATTTAAATTTGTATTAACCAAAAGTACAAGTTTTGCAAGCCAAATTTTCATCTAAAAAATAATATAGCTGGCTGCAGTTCTATATACGCGGTTGATCATGACAAGTTTTAAAAAATACCGCCGCAAACCGATTTTTTTTTTTAATATTCTCGTACTGATTTAAAATTTTATTAACCAAAAATACAAATTTTGCAAGCCAAATTTTTATCTAAAAAATAATATAGCTTGCTGGATTTCTATATACGCGGTTGAACATGACAAGTTTTGACAAATACGGCCGCAAACGGAAAAAAATGTTTAAAATTCTCGTACTGATTTAAATTTTTATTAATCAAAAATACGATTTTTGCAAGCTAAATTTCCATCTAAAAAATAATATAGCTTGCTGCAGTTCTTTATACGCGGTTGCATATGACAAGTTTAAAAAAAAACTGCCGCAAACCAAAAAAAATGTTTAAAATTCTCGTACTGATTTAAATTTTTATTAACCAAAAATACAAATTTTGCAAGCCAAAATTCTATCTAAAAAATAATATAGCTTGCTGCAGTTCTATATACATGGTTAAACATGACAAGTTTTGAAAAATACCGCCGCAAACCGAAAAAAATGTTTAAAATTCTCGTACTGATTTAAATTTTTATTAACCGAAAATACGATTTTTGCAAGCCAAATTTTTATCTAAAAAATAATATAGCTTGAAACAGTTTTATATATGCGGTTCAACATGACAAGTATTGAAAAATACCGCCGCAAACCGAAAAAAATGTTTAAAATTCTCGTACGGATTTAAATTTTTATTAACTAAAAATTCGATTTTTGCAAGCTAAATTTCCATCTAAAAAATAATATAGCTTGCTGCAGTTCTATATACGTGGTTGCATATAACAAGTTTTAAAAAAAACCGCCGCAAACCAAAAAAAATGTTTAAAATTCTCGTACTGATTTAAATTTTTATTAACCAAAAATACGATTTTTGCAAGCCAATGTTCCATCTAAAAATTAATATAGCTTGCTGCAGTTCTATATACGCGGTTGCATATGACAAGTTTTAAAAAAGATCGCCGCAAACCGAAAAAAATGTTTAATATTCTCGTACTGATTTAAATTTTTATTAACCGAAAATACGATTTTTGCAAGCCAAATTTTTATCTAAAAAATAATATAGCTTGCAACAGTTCTATATAAGCGGTTCAACATGACAAGTTTTGAAAAATACCACCGCAAACCGAAAAAAATGTTTAAAAACCTCGTAAGGATTTAAATTTTTATTAACTAAAAATTCAATTTTTGCAAGCTAAATTTCCATCTAAAAAATAATATAGCTTGCTGCACTTTTATATACGCGGTTGAACTTGACAAGTTTTGAAAAAAACCGCCACAAACCGAATTTTTTTTTTAAAATTCTCGTACTGATTTAAATTTTTATTAACCAAAAATACGATTTTTGCAAGCTAAATTTCCATCTAAAAAATAATATAGCTTGCTGCAGATCTATATACGCGGTTGCATATAACAAGTTTTAAAAAAAACCGCCGCAAACCGATTTTTTTTTTTAAAATTCTCGTACTGATTTAAATTTTTATTAACCAAAAATACGATTTTTGCAAGCTAAATTTCCATCTAAACAATAATATAGCTTGCTGCAGTTCTATATACGCAGTTGCATATAACAAGTTTTAAAAAAGACAACCGCAAACCGATTTTTTTTTTTTAAAATTCTCTTACTGATTTAAATTTGTATTAACCAAAAATACGATTTTTGCAAGCTAAATTTCTATCTAAAAAATAATATAGCTTGCTGCAGTTTTATATACGCGGTTGCATATGACAAAATTAGAAAAAGACTGCCGCAAACCGAATTTTTTTTTTAAATTTTCGTACTGATTTAAATTTTTATTAACCAAAAATACGATTTTTGCGAGCCAAAATTTTATCTAAAAATAATATAGCTTGCAGCAGTTCTATACACGCGGTTGTACATGACAAGTTTTGAAAAATACCGCCGCAAACCGAAAAAAATGTTTAAAATTCTCGTACTGATTTAAATTTTTATTAACCAAAAATACGATTTTTGCAAGCCAAATTTTTATATAAAAAATAATATAGCTTGCTGCAGTTCTATATACGCGGTTGCATATGACAAGTTTAGAAAAAGAACGCCGCAAACCAAAAAAATGTTTAAAATTTTCGTACTGATTTAAATTTTTAATAACCAAAAACACGATTTTTGCAAGCCAAAATTTTATCTAAAAATAATATAGCTTGCAGCAATTCTATATACGTGGTTGTACATGACAAGTTTTAAAAAGTAAGGCCGCAAACCAAAAAAAATGTTTAAAATTTTTGTACTGATTTAAATTTTTATTAACTAAAAATACGATATTTGCAAGCTAAATTTTTATCTAAAAAATAATATAGCTTGCTGCAGTTCCTATATACGCGGTTGTATATAACAAGTTTTAAAAAAGACCGCCGCAAACCAAAAAAAATGTTTAAAATTCTCGTATTGATTTAAATTTTTATTAACCAAAAATACAATTTTTGCAAGCCAAATTTTTATCTAAAAAACAATATAGCTTGCTGCAGTTTTATATACGCGGTTGAACATGACAAGTTTTAAAAAATACCGACGCAAACCGAAAAAAATGTTTAAAATTCTCGCTTTGATTTAAACTTTTATTTACCAAAAATACGATTTGTGCAAACTAAATTTTTATCTAAAAAGTAATATAGCTTGCTACAGTTCTATATACGCGGTTGTATATAACAAGTTTTAAAAAAGACCGCCGCAAACCGAAAAAAATGTTTAAATTCTTGTACTGATTTAAATTTTTATTAACTAAAAATACGTTTTTTGCAAGCCAAATTTTCATCAAAAAAATAGTATAGTTTGCTGCAGTTTTATATACGCGGTTTTATAAGACAAGTTCTGAAAAATACCGCCGGAAACCAAAAAAAAATGTTTTAAATTCTCGTACTGATTTAAATTTTTATTAACTAAAAATACGATTTTTGCAAGCCTAATTTTCATCTAAAAAATAATATAGCTTGCTGCAGGTCTATATACGCGGTTGCATATGACAAGTTTTAAAAAAAACCGCCGCAAACCGAAAAAAATATTTAAAATTGTCGTACTGATTTAAATTTTTATTAACCAAAAATACAAATTTTGCAAGCCAAAATTCTATCTAAAAAATAATATAGCTTGCTGCAGTTCTATATACATGGTTAAACATAACAAGTTTTGAAAAATACCGCCGCAAACCGAAAAAAATGTTTAAAATTCTCGTACCGATTTAAATTTTTATTAACCGAAAATACGATTTTTGCAAGCCAAATTTTCATCTAAAAAATAACATAGCTTGCAACAGTTCTGTATAAGCGGTTCAACATGACAAGTTTTGAAAAATACCGCCGCAAACCGAAAAAAATGTTTAAAAATCTCGTACGGATTTAAAACTAAAAATTCGATTTTTGCAAGCTAAATTTCCATCTAAAAAATAATATAGCTTGCTGCAGTTCTATATACGCGGTTGCATATAACAAGTTTAAAAAAAAACCGCCGCAAACCGAAAAAAATGTTTAAAATTCTCGTACTGATTTAAATTTTTATTAACCAAAAATACGATTTTTGCAAGCCAAAGTTCCATCTAAAAAATAATATAAGTTGCTGCAGTTCTATATACGCGGTTGCATATGACAAGTTTTAAAAAAGATCGCCGCAAACCGAAAAAATGTTTAATATTCTCGTACTGATTTAAATTTTTATTAACCGAAAATACGATTTTTGCAAGCCAAATTTTTATGTAAAAAATAATATAGCTTGCAACAGTTCTATATAAGCGATTCAACATGACAAGTTTTGAAAAATACCGCCGCAAACCGAAAAAAATGTTTAAAAATCTCGTACGGATTTAAATTTTTATTAACTAAAAATTCGATTTTTGCAAGCTAAATTTCCATCTAAAAAACAATATAGCTTGCTGCAGTTTTATATACGCGGTTGAACATGACAAGTTTTGAAAAATACCGCCTCAAACCGAAAAAAATGTTTAAAATTCTCGCTTTGATTTAAACTTTTATTTACCAATAATACAATTTGTGCAAACTAAATTTTCATATAAAAAGTAATATAGCTTGCTACAGTTCTATATACGCGGTTGTATATAACAAGTTTTAAAAAAGATCGCCGCAAACCGAAAAAAATGTTTAAATTCTTGTACTGATTTATATTTTTATTAACTAAAAATACGATTTTTGCAAGCCAAATTTTCATCAAAAAAATAGTATAGTTTGCTGCAGTTTTATATACGCGGTTTTATAAAACAAGTTCTGAAAAATACCGCCGGAAACCAAAAAAAAATGTTTTAAATTCTCGTACTGATTTAAATTTTTATTAACTAAAAATACGATTTTTGCAAGCCTAATTTTCATCTAAAAAATAATATAGCTTGATGCAGGTCTATGTACGCGGTTGCATATGACAAGTTTTAAAAAAGACCGCCGCAAACCAAAAAAAATATTTAAAATTGTCGTACTGATTTAAATTTTTATTAACCAAAAATACGATTTTTGCAAGCCAAATTTCCATCTAAAAAATAATATAGCTTGCTGCAGTTCTATATACGCGGTTGCATATGACAAGTTTAGAAAAAGACCGCCGCAAACCGAAAAAAATGTTAAAAATTCTCGTACTGATTTAAATTTTTATTAACCAAAATACGATTTTTGCAAGCTAAATTTCCATCTAAACATTAATATAGCTTGCTGCAGTTCTATATACGCAGTTGCATATAACAGGTTTTAAAAAAGACAACCGCAAACCGATTTTTTTTTTAAATTCTCTTACTGATTTAAATTTGTATTAACCAAAAATACGATTTTTGCAAGTTAAATTTCTATCTAAAAAATAATATAGCTTGCTGCAGTTTTATATACGCGGTTGCACATGACAAGTTTAGAAAAAGACTGCCGCAAACCGATTTTTTTTTTAAATTTTCGTACTGATTTAAATTTTTATTAACCAAAAATACGATTTTTGCAAGCCAAAATTTTATCTAAAAATAATATAGCTTGCAGCAGTTCTATATGCGCGGTTGTACATGACAAGTTTTGAAAAATACCGCCGCAAACCGAAAAAAATGTTTAAAATTCTCGTACTGATTTAAATTTTTATTAACCAAAAATACGATTTGTGCAAACTAAATTTTCATCTAAAAAGTAATATAGCTTGCTACAGTTCTATATACGCGGTTGTATATAACAAGTTTTAAAAAAGACCGCCGCAAACCGAAAAAAATGTTTAAATTCTTGTACTAATTTATATTTTTATTAACTAAAAATACGATTTTTGTAAGCCTAATTTTCATCTAAAAAATAATATAGCTTGCTGCAGGTCTATATACGCGGTTGCATATGACAAGTTTTAAAAAAGACCGCCGCAAACCGAAAAAAATATTTAAAATTGTCGTACTCATTTAAATTTTTATTAACCAAAAATACGATTTTTGCAAGCCAAATTTCCAAAAAAAAATAATATAGCTTGCTGCAGTTCTATATACGCGGTTGCATATGACAAGTTTAGAAAAAGACCGCCGCAAACCGAAAAAAATGTTAAAAATTCTCGTACTGATTTAAATTTTTATTAACCAAAAATACGATTTTTGCAAGCTGAAATTTTATCTAAAAATAATATAGCTTGCAGCAGTTCTATTTACGCGGTTGTACATGACAAGTTTTAAAAAATAAGGCCGCAAACCAAAAAAAATGTTTAAAATTCTCGTACTGATTTAAATTTTTATTAACCAAAAATACAATTTTTACAAGCTAAATTTCTATCTAAAAAATAATATAGTTTGCTGCAGTTCTAAATACGCGGTTGTATATAACAAGTTTTAAATAAGACCGCCGCAAACCAAAAAAAATGTTTAAAATTCTCGTACTGATTTAAATTTTTACTAACCAAAAATACAATTTTTGCAAGCCAAATTTTTATCTAAAAAACAATATAGCTTGCTGCAGTTCTATATACGCGGTTGAACATGACAAGTTTTGAAAAATACCGCCGCAAACCAAAAAAAATGTTTAAAAATCTCGTACGGATTTAAATTTTTATTAACAAAAAATACGTTTTTTGCAAGCTAAATTTACATCTAAAAAATAATATAGCTTGCTTCAGTTCTTTATACGCGGTTGCATATAACCAATTTTAAAAAAAGGACGCCGCAAACCAAAAAAAAATGTTTAAAATTCTCGTACTGATTTAAATTTTTAATAACCAAAAACACGATTTTTGCAAGCCAAAATTTTATCTAAAAATAATATAGCTTGCAGCAATTCTATATACGTGGTTGTACATGACAAGTTTTGAAAAGTAAGGCCGCAAACCAAAAAAAATGTTTAAAATTTGTGTACTGATTTAAATTTTTATTAACTAAAAATACGATATTTGCAAGCTAAATTTTTGTCTAAAAAATAATATAGCTTGCTGCAGTTCCTATATACGCGGTTGTATATAACAAGTTTTAAAAAAGACTGCCGCAAACCAAAAAAAATGTTTAAAATTCTCGTATTGATTTAAATTTTTATTAACCAAAAATACAATTTTTACAAGCCAAATTTTTATCTAAAAAACAATATAGCTTGCTGCAGTTTTATATACGCGGTTGAACATGACAAGTTTTGAAAATTACCGCCTCAAACCGAAAAAAATGTTTAAAATTCTCGCTTTGATTTAAACTTTTATTTACCAAAAATACGATTTGTGCAAACTAAATTTTCATCTAAAAAGTAATATAGCTTGCTACAGTTCTATATACGCGGTTGTATATAACAAGTTTTAAAAAAGACCGCCGCAAACCGAAAAAAATGTTTAAATTCTTGTACTGATTTATATTTTTATTAACTAAAAATACGATTTTTGCAAGCCAAATTTTCATCAAAAAAATAGTATAGTTTGCTGCAGTTTTATATACGCGGTTTTATAAGACAAGTTCTGAAAAATACCGCCGGAAACCAAACAAAATGTTTTAAATTCTCGTACTGATTTAAATTTTTATTAACTAAAAATACGATTTTTGCAAGCCTAATTTTCATCTACAAAATAATATAGCTTGCTGCAGTTCTATATACGCGGTTGCATATAACAAGTTTAGAAAAAGACCGCAGCAAACCGAAAAAAATGTTAAAAATTCTCGTACTGATTTAAATTTTTATTAACCAAAAATACGATTTTTGCAAGCTAAAATTTTATCTAAAAATAATATAGCTTGCAGCAGTTCTATTTACGCGGTTGTACATGACATGTTTTAAAAAATAAGGCTGCAAACCAAAAAAAATGTTTAAAATTCTCGTACTGATTTAAATTTTTATTAACCAAAAATACAATTTTTGCAAGCTAAATTTCTATCTAAAAAATAATATAGCTTGCTGCAGTTCTATATACGCGGTTGTATATAACAAGTTTTAAAAAAGACCGCCGCAAACCAAAAAAAATGTTTAAAATTCTCGTATTGATTTAAATTTTTATTAACCAAAAATACAATTTTTGCAAGCCAAATTTTTATCAAAAAAACAATATAGCTTGCTGCAGTTTTATATACGCGGTTGAACATGACAAGTTTTGAAAAATACCGACGCAAACCGAAAAAAATGTTTAAAATTCTCGCTTTGATTTAAACTTTTATTTACCAAAAATACGATTTGTGCAAACTAAATTTTTATCTAAAAAGTAATATAGCTTGCTACAGTTCTATATACGCGGTTGTATATAACAAGTTTTAAAAAAGACCGCCGCAAACCGAAAAAAATGTTTAAATTCTTGTACTGATTTAAATTTTTATTAACTAAAAATACGTTTTTTGCAAGCCAAATTTTCATCAAAAAAATAGTATAGTTTGCTGCAGTTTTATATACGCGGTTTTATAAGACAAGTTCTGAAAAATACCGCCGGAAACCAAAAAAAAAATGTTTTAAATTCTCGTACTGATTTAAATTTTTATTAACTAAAAATACGATTTTTGCAAGCCTAATTTTCATCTAAAAAATAATATAGCTTGCTGCAGGTCTATATACGCGGTTGCATATGACAAGTTTTAAAAAAAACCGCCGCAAACCGAAAAAAATATTTAAAATTGTCGTACTGATTTAAATTTTTATTAACCAAAAATACAAATTTTGCAAGCCAAAATTCTATCTAAAAAATAATATAGCTTGCTGCAGTTCTATATACATGGTTAAACATAACAAGTTTTGAAAAATACCGCCGCAAACCGAAAAAAATGTTTAAAATTCTCGTACCGATTTAAATTTTTATTAACCGAAAATACGATTTTTGCAAGCCAGATTTTCATCTAAAAAATAACATAGCTTGCAACAGTTCTGTATAAGCGGTTCAACATGACAAGTTTTGAAAAATACCGCCGCAAACCGAAAAAAATGTTTAAAAATCTCGTACGGATTTAAAACTAAAAATTCGATTTTTGCAAGCTAAATTTCCATCTAAAAAATAATATAGCTTGCTGCAGTTCTATATACGCGGTTGCATATAACAAGTTTAAAAAAAAACCGCCGCAAACCGAAAAAAATGTTTAAAATTCTCGTACTGATTTAAATTTTTATTAACCAAAAATACGATTTTTGCAAGCCAAAGTTCCATCTAAAAAATAATATAAGTTGCTGCAGTTCTATATACGCGGTTGCATATGACAAGTTTTAAAAAAGATCGCCGCAAACCGAAAAAATGTTTAATATTCTCGTACTGATTTAAATTTTTATTAACCGAAAATACGATTTTTGCAAGCCAAATTTTTATGTAAAAAATAATATAGCTTGCAACAGTTCTATATAAGCGATTCAACATGACAAGTTTTGAAAAATACCGCCGCAAACCGAAAAAAATGTTTAAAAATCTCGTACGGATTTAAATTTTTATTAACTAAAAATTCGATTTTTGCAAGCTAAATTTCCATCTAAAAAACAATATAGCTTGCTGCAGTTTTATATACGCGGTTGAACATGACAAGTTTTGAAAAATACCGCCTCAAACCGAAAAAAATGTTTAAAATTCTCGCTTTGATTTAAACTTTTATTTACCAATAATACAATTTGTGCAAACTAAATTTTCATATAAAAAGTAATATAGCTTGCTACAGTTCTATATACGCGGTTGTATATAACAAGTTTTAAAAAAGATCGCCGCAAACCGAAAAAAATGTTTAAATTCTTGTACTGATTTATATTTTTATTAACTAAAAATACGATTTTTGCAAGCCAAATTTTCATCAAAAAAATAGTATAGTTTGCTGCAGTTTTATATACGCGGTTTTATAAAACAAGTTCTGAAAAATACCGCCGGAAACCAAAAAAAAATGTTTTAAATTCTCGTACTGATTTAAATTTTTATTAACTAAAAATACGATTTTTGCAAGCCTAATTTTTATCTAAAAAATAATATAGCTTGCTGCAGGTCTATGTACGCGGTTGCATATGACAAGTTTTAAAAAAGACCGCCGCAAACCAAAAAAAATATTTAAAATTGTCGTACTGATTTAAATTTTTATTAACCAAAAATACGATTTTTGCAAGCCAAATTTCCATCTAAAAAATAATATAGCTTGCTGCAGTTCTATATACGCGGTTGCATATGACAAGTTTAGAAAAAGACCGCCGCAAACCGAAAAAAATGTTAAAAATTCTCGTACTGATTTAAATTTTTATTAACCAAAATACGATTTTTGCAAGCTAAATTTCCATCTAAACATTAATATAGCTTGCTGCAGTTCTATATACGCAGTTGCATATAACAGGTTTTAAAAAAGACAACCGCAAACCGATTTTTTTTTTAAATTCTCTTACTGATTTAAATTTGTATTAACCAAAAATACGATTTTTGCAAGTTAAATTTCTATCTAAAAAATAATATAGCTTGCTGCAGTTTTATATACGCGGTTGCACATGACAAGTTTAGAAAAAGACTGCCGCAAACCGATTTTTTTTTTTAAATTTTCGTACTGATTTAAATTTTTATTAACCAAAAATACGATTTTTGCAAGCCAAAATTTTATCTAAAAATAATATAGCTTGCAGCAGTTCTATATGCGCGGTTGTACATGACAAGTTTTGAAAAATACCGCCGCAAACCGAAAAAAATGTTTAAAATTCTCGTACTGATTTAAATTTTTATTAACCAAAAATACGATTTGTGCAAACTAAATTTTCATCTAAAAAGTAATATAGCTTGCTACAGTTCTATATACGCGGTTGTATATAACAAGTTTTAAAAAAGACCGCCGCAAACCGAAAAAAATGTTTAAATTCTTGTACTAATTTATATTTTTATTAACTAAAAATACGATTTTTGTAAGCCTAATTTTCATCTAAAAAATAATATAGCTTGCTGCAGGTCTATATACGCGGTTGCATATGACAAGTTTTAAAAAAGACCGCCGCAAACCGAAAAAAATATTTAAAATTGTCCTACTCATTTAAATTTTTATTAACCAAAAATACGATTTTTGCAAGCCAAATTTCCAAAAAAAAATAATATAGCTTGCTGCAGTTCTATATACGCGGTTGCATATGACAAGTTTAGAAAAAGACCGCCGCAAACCGAAAAAAATGTTAAAAATTCTCGTACTGATTTAAATTTTTATTAACCAAAAATACGATTTTTGCAAGCTGAAATTTTATCTAAAAATAATATAGCTTGCAGCAGTTCTATTTACGCGGTTGTACATGACAAGTTTTAAAAAATAAGGCCGCAAACCAAAAAAAATGTTTAAAATTCTCGTACTGATTTAAATTTTTATTAACCAAAAATACAATTTTTACAAGCTAAATTTCTATCTAAAAAATAATATAGTTTGCTGCAGTTCTAAATACGCGGTTGTATATAACAAGTTTTAAATAAGACCGCCGCAAACCAAAAAAAATGTTTAAAATTCTCGTACTGATTTAAATTTTTACTAACCAAAAATACAATTTTTGCAAGCCAAATTTTTATCTAAAAAACAATATAGCTTGCTGCAGTTCTATATACGCGGTTGAACATGACAAGTTTTGAAAAATACCGCCGCAAACCAAAAAAAATGTTTAAAAATCTCGTACGGATTTAATTTTTTATTAACAAAAAATACGTTTTTTGCAAGCTAAATTTACATCTAAAAAATAATATAGCTTGCTTCAGTTCTTTATACGCGGTTGCATATAACCAATTTTAAAAAAAGGACGCCGCAAACCAAAAAAAAATGTTTAAAATTCTCGTACTGATTTAAATTTTTAATAACCAAAAACACGATTTTTGCAAGCCAAAATTTTATCTAAAAATAATATAGCTTGCAGCAATTCTATATACGTGGTTGTACATGACAAGTTTTGAAAAGTAAGGCCGCAAACCAAAAAAAATGTTTAAAATTTGTGTACTGATTTAAATTTTTATTAACTAAAAATACGATATTTGCAAGCTAAATTTTTGTCTAAAAAATAATATAGCTTGCTGCAGTTCCTATATACGCGGTTGTATATAACAAGTTTTAAAAAAGACTGCCGCAAACCAAAAAAAATGTTTAAAATTCTCGTATTGATTTAAATTTTTATTAACCAAAAATACAATTTTTACAAGCCAAATTTTTATCTAAAAAACAATATAGCTTGCTGCAGTTTTATATACGCGGTTGAACATGACAAGTTTTGAAAATTACCGCCTCAAACCGAAAAAAATGTTTAAAATTCTCGCTTTGATTTAAACTTTTATTTACCAAAAATACGATTTGTGCAAACTAAATTTTCATCTAAAAAGTAATATAGCTTGCTACAGTTCTATATACGCGGTTGTATATAACAAGTTTTAAAAAAGACCGCCGCAAACCGAAAAAAATGTTTAAATTCTTGTACTGATTTATATTTTTATTAACTAAAAATACGATTTTTGCAAGCCAAATTTTCATCAAAAAAATAGTATAGTTTGCTGCAGTTTTATATACGCGGTTTTATAAGACAAGTTCTGAAAAATACCGCCGGAAACCAAACAAAATGTTTTAAATTCTCGTACTGATTTAAATTTTTATTAATTAAAAATACGATTTTTGCAAGCCTAATTTTCATCTACAAAATAATATAGCTTGCTGCAGTTCTATATACGCGGTTGCATATAACAAGTTTAGAAAAAGACCGCAGCAAACCGAAAAAAATGTTAAAAATTCTCGTACTGATTTAAATTTTTATTAACCAAAAATACGATTTTTGCAAGCTAAAATTTTATCTAAAAATAATATAGCTTGCAGCAGTTCTATTTACGCGGTTGTACATGACATGTTTTAAAAAATAAGGCTGCAAACCAAAAAAAATGTTTAAAATTCTCGTACTGATTTAAATTTTTATTAACCAAAAATACAATTTTTGCAAGCTAAATTTCTATCTAAAAAATAATATAGCTTGCTGCAGTTCTATATACGCGGTTGTATATAACAAGTTTTAAAAAAGACCGCCGCAAACCAAAAAAAATGTTTAATATTCTCGTACTGATTTAAATTTTTACTAACCAAAAATACAATTTTTGCAAGCCAAATTTTTATCTAAAAAACAATATAGCTTGCTGCAGTTCTATATACGCGGTTGAACATGACAAGTTTTGAAAAATACCGCCGCAAACCAAAAAAAATATTTAAAAATCTCGTACGGATTTAAAATTTTATCAACAAAAAATACGATTTTTGCAAGCTAAATTTCTATCTAAAAAATAATATAGCTTGCTTCAGTTCTTTATACGCGGTTGCATATAACCAATTTTAAAAAAGGACGCCGCAAACCGAAAAAAATGTTTAAAATTCTCGTACTGATTTAAATTTTTATTAACCAAAATGACAATTTTTGCAAGCCAAATTTTCATCTAAAAAATAATATAGTTTGCTACAGTTCTACATACGCAGTTGCATATGACAAGTTTTAAAAAAGACCGCCGCAAACCGACAAAAATGTTTAAAATTCTCGTACTGATTTAAATTTTTATTAACCAATAATACAATTTTTGCAAGCCAAATTTCCATCTAAAAAATAATATAACTTACTGCAGTTCTATATACGTGGTTGACATGACAAGTTTTAAAAAATACTGCCGCAAACCGAAAAAAATGTTTAAAATTCTCGTACTGATTTAAACTTTTATTAACCAAAAATAAAAATTTTGCAAGCCAAATTTCCATCAAAAAAATAGTATAGCTTGCTGCAGTTTTATATACGCGGTTCTGTAAGACAAGTTCTAAAAAATACCGCCGCAAACCAAAAAAAAAAATGTTTTAAATTCTCGTACTGATTTAAATTTTTATTAACCAAAAATACGATTTTTTCAAGCCAAATTTTCATCTAAAAAATAATATAGCTTGCTGCAGGTCTATATACGCGGTTGCATATAACAAGTTTTAAAAAAGACAACCGCAAACCGAAAAAAATGTTTAAAATTCTCGTATTGATTTAAATTTGTATTAACCAAAAGTACAAGTTTTGCAAGCCAAATTTTCATCTAAAAAATAATATAGCTGGCTGCAGTTCTATATACGCGGTTGATCATGACAAGTTTTAAAAAATACCGCCGCAAACCGATTTTTTTTTTTAATATTCTCGTACTGATTTAAAATTTTATTAACCAAAAATACAAATTTTGCAAGCCAAATTTTCATCTAAAAAATAATATAGCTTGCTGCAGTTCTATATACGCGGTTGAACATGACAAGTTTTGATAAATACGGCCGCAAACGGAAAAAAATGTTTAAAATTCTCGTACTGATTTAAATTTTTATTAATCAAAAATACGATTTTTGCAAGCTAAATTTCCATCTAAAAAATAATATAGCTTGCTGCAATTCTATATACGCGGTTGCATATGACAAGTTTAAAAAAAAACTGCCGCAAACCAAAAAAAATGTTTAAAATTCTCGTACTGATTTAAATTTTTATTAACCAAAAATACAAATTTTGCAAGCCAAAATTCTATCTAAAAAATAATATAGCTTGCTGCAGTTCTATATACATGGTTAAACATGACAAGTTTTGAAAAATACCGCCGCAAACCGAAAAAAATTTTTAAAATTCTCGTACTGATTTAAATTTTTATTAACCGAAAATACGATTTTTGCAAGCCAAATTTTTATCTAAAAAATAATATAGCTTGAAACAGTTTTATATAAGCGGTTCAACATGACAAGTTTTGAAAAATACCGCCGCAAACCGAAAAAAATGTTTAAAAATCTCGTACGGATTTAAATTTTTATTAACTAAAAATTCGATTTTTGCAAGCTAAATTTCCATCTAAAAAATAATATAGCTTGCTGCAGTTCTATATACGTGGTTGCATATAACAAGTTTTAAAAAAAACCGCCGCAAACCAAAAAAAATGTTTAAAATTCTCGTACTGATTTAAATTTTTATTAACCAAAAATACGATTTTTGCAAGCCAAAGTTCCATCTAAAAAATAATATAGCTTGCTGCAGTTCTATGTACGCGGTTGCATATGACAAGTTTTAAAAAAGATCGCCGCAAACCGAAAAAAATGTTTAATATTCTCGTACTGATTTAAATTTTTATTAACCGAAAATCCGATTTTTGCAAGCCAAATTTTTATCTAAAAAATAATATAGCTTGCAACAGTTCTATATAAGGGGTTCAACATGACAAGTTTTGAAAAATACCGCCGCAAACCGAAAAAAATGTTTAAAAATCTCGTAAGGATTTAAATTTTTATTAACTAAAAATTCGATTTTTGCAAGCTAAATTTCCATCTAAAAAATAATATAGCTTGCTGCAGTTCTATATACGTGGTTGCATATAACAAGTTTTAAAAAAGACCGCCGCAAACCGAAAAAAATGTTTAAAATTCTCGTACTGATTTAAATTTTTATTAACCAAAAAGACAGTTTTTGCAATCCAAATTTTTAACTAAACAATAATTTAGCTTGCTACAGTTTTATATACGCGGTTGAACATGACAAGTTTTGAAAAAAACCGCCACAAACCGAAAAAAATGTTTAAAATTTTCGTACTGATTTAAATTTTTATTAACCAAAAATACGATTTTTGCAAGCTAAATTTCCATCTAAAAAATAATATAGCTTGCTGCAGTTCTATATACGCGGTTGCATATAACAAGTTTTAAAAAAGACCGCCGCAAACCGATTTTTTTTTTTTAAATTCTCGTACTGATTTAAATTTTTATTAACCAAAAATACGATTTTTGCAAGCTAAATTTCCATCTAAACAATAATAAAGCTTGCTGCAGTTCTATATACGCAGTTGCATATAACAAGTTTTAAAAAAGACAACCGCAAACCGAATTTTTTTAAAAATTCTCTTACTGATTTAAATTTGTATTAACCAAAAATACAATTTTTGCAAGCTAAATTTCTATCTAAAAAATATTATAGCTTGCTGCAGTTTTATATACGCGGTTGCATATGACAAAATTAGAAAAAGACTGTCGCAAACCGAATTTTTTTTTTAAATTTTCGTACTGATTTAAATTTTTATTAACCAAAAATACGATTTTTGCAAGCCAAAATTTTATCTAAAAATAATATAGCTTGCAGCAGTTCTATATACGCGGTTGTACATGACAAGTTTTGAAAAATACCGCCGCAAACCGAAAAAAATGTTTAAAATTCTCGTACTGATTTAAATTTTTATTAACCAAAAATACGATTTTTGCAAGCCAAATTTTTATATAAAAAATAATATAGCTTGCTGCAGTTCTATACAAGCGGTTGCATATGACAAGTTTAGAAAAAGAACTCCGCAAACCAAAAAAATGTTTAAAATTTTCGTACTGATTTAAATTTTTAATAACCAAAAACACGATTTTTGCAAGCCAAAATTTTATCTAAAAATAATATAGCTTGCAGCAATTCTATATACGTGGTTGTACATGACAAGTTTTAAAAAGTAAGGCCGCAAACCAAAAAAAATGTTTAAAATTTTTGTACTGATTTAAATTTTTATTAACTAAAAATACGATATTTGCAAGCTAAATTTTTATCTAAAAAATAATATAGCTTGCTGCAGTTCCTATATACGCGGTTGTATATAACAAGTTTTAAAAAATACCGCCGCAAACCGAAAAAAATGTTTAAAATTCTCGTACCGATTTAAATTTTTATTAACCGAAAATACGATTTTTGCAAGCCAAATTTTCATCTAAAAAATAATATAGCTTGCAACAGTTGTATATAAGCGGTTCAACATGACAAGTTTTGAAAAATACCGCCGCAAACCGAAAAAAATGTTTAAAAATCTCGTACGGATTTAAATTTTTATTAACTAAAAATTCGATTTTTGCAAGCTAAATTTCCATCTAAAAAATAATATAGCTTGCTGCAGTTATTTATACGCGGTTGCATATAACAAGTTTAAAAAAAAACCGCCGCAAACCGAAAAAAATGTTTAAAATTCTCGTACTGATTTAAATTTTTATTAACCAAAAATACGATTTTTGCAAGCCAAAGTTCCATCTAAAAAATAATATAACTTGCTGCAGTTCTATATACGCGGTTGCATATGACAAGTTTTAAAAAAGATCGCCGCAAACCGAAAAAATGTTTAATATTCTCGTACTGATTTAAATTTTTATTAACCGAAAATACGATTTTTGCAAGCCAAATTTTTATCTAAAAAATAATATAGCTTGCAACAGTTCTATATAAGCGGTTCAACATGACAAGTTTTGAAAAATACCGCCGCAAACCGAAAAAAATGTTTAAAAATCTCGTACGGATTTAAATTTTTATTAACTAAAAATTCGATTTTTGCAAGCTAAATTTCCATCTAAAAAACAACATAGCTTGCTGCAGTTTTATATACGCGGTTGAACATGACAAGTTTTGAAAAATACCGCCTCAAACCGATTTTTTTTTTAAAAATTCTCGCTTTGATTTAAACTTTTATTTACCAAAAATACAATTTGTGCAAACTAAATTTTTATCTAAAAAGTAATATAGCTTGCTACAGTTCTATATACGCGGTTGTATGTAACAAGTTTTAAAAAAGACCGCCGCAAACCGAAAAAAATGTTTAAATTCTTGTACTGATTTATATTTTTATTAACTAAAAATACGATTTTTGCAAGCCAAATTTTCATCAAAAAAATAGTATAGTTTGCTGCAGTTTTATATACGCGGTTTTATAAGACAAATTCTGAAAAATACCGCCGGAAACCAAAAAAAATGTTTTAAATTCTCGTACTGATTTAAATTTTTATTAACTAAAAATACGATTTTTGCAAGCCTAATTTTCATCTAAAAAATAATATAGCTTGCTGCAGGTCTATATACGCGGTTGCATATGACAAGTTTTAAAAAAGACCGCCGCAAACCTAAAAAAATATTTAAAATTGTCGTACTGATTTAAATTTTTATTAACCAAAAATACGATTTTTGCAAGCCAAATTTCCATCTAAAAAATAATATAGCTTGCTGCAGTTGTATATACCCGGTTGCATATGACAAGTTTAGAAAAAGACCGCCGCAAACCGAAAAAAATGTTAAAAATTCTCGTACTGATTTAAATTTTTATTAACCAAAATACGATTTTTGCAAGCTAAATTTCCATCTAAAAAATAATATAGCTTGCTGCAGTTATTTATACGCGGTTGCATATAACAAGTTTAAAAAAAAACCGCCGCAAACCGAAAAAAATGTTTAAAATTCTCGTACTGATTTAAATTTTTATTAACCAAAAATACGATTTTTGCAAGCCAAAGTTCCATCTAAAAAATAATATAACTTGCTGCAGTTCTATATACGCGGTTGCATATGACAAGTTTTAAAAAAGATCGCCGCAAACCGAAAAAATGTTTAATATTCTCGTACTGATTTAAATTTTTATTAACCGAAAATACGATTTTTGCAAGCCAAATTTTTATCTAAAAAATAATATAGCTTGCAACAGTTCTATATAAGCGGTTCAACATGACAAGTTTTGAAAAATACCGCCGCAAACCGAAAAAAATGTTTAAAAATCTCGTACGGATTTAAATTTTTATTAACTAAAAATTCGATTTTTGCAAGCTAAATTTCCATTTAAAAAACAATATAGCTTGCTGCAGTTTTATATACGCGGTTGAACATGACAAGTTTTGAAAAACACCGCCTCAAACCGATTTTTTTTTTAAAATTCTCGCTTTGATTTAAACTTTTATTTACCAAAAATACAATTTGTGCAAACTAAATTTTTATCTAAAAAGTAATATAGCTTGCTACAGTTCTATATACGCGGTTGTATATAACAAGTTTTAAAAAAGACCGCCGCAAACCGAAAAAAATGTTTAAATTCTTGTACTGATTTATATTTTTATTAACTAAAAATACGATTTTTGCAAGCCAAATTTTCATCAAAAAAATAGTATAGTTTGCTGCAGTTTTATATACGCGGTTTTATAAGACAAGTTCTGAAAAATACCGCCGGAAACCAAAAAAAATGTTTTAAATTCTCGTACTGATTTAAATTTTTATTAACTAAAAATACGATTTTTGCAAGCCTAATTTTCATCTAAAAAATAATATAGCTTGCTGCAGGTCTATATACGCGGTTGCATATGACAAGTTTTAAAAAAGACCGCCGCAAACCGAAAAAAATATTTAAAATTGTCGTACTGATTTAAATTTTTATTAACCAAAAATACGATTTTTGCAAGCCAAATTTCCATCTAAAAAATAATATAGCTTGCTGCAGTTCTATATACCCGGTTGCATATGACAAGTTTAGAAAAAGACCGCCGCAAACCGAAAAAAATGTTAAAAATTCTCGTACTGATTTAAATTTTTATTAACCAAAATACGATTTTTGCAAGCTAAATTTCCATCTAAACAATAATATAGCTTGCTGCAGTTCTATATACGCAGTTGCATATAACAAGTTTTAAAAAAGACAACCGCAAACCGATTTTTTTTTTAAATTCTCTTACTGATTTAAATTTGTATTAACCAAAAATACGATTTTTGCAAGCTAAATTTCTATCTAAAAAATAATATAGCTTGCTGCAGTTTTATATACGCGGTTGCATATGACATGTTTAGAAAAAGACTGCCGCAAACCGAATTTTTTTTTAAATTTTCGTACTGATTTAAATTTTTATTAACCAAAAATACGATTTTTGCAAGCCAAAATTTTATCTAAAAATAATATAGCTTGCAGCAGTTCTATATACGCGGTTGTACATGACCAGTTTTGAAAAATACCGCCGCAAACCGAAAAAAATGTTTAAAATTCTCGTACTGATTTAAATTTTTATTAACCAAAAATACGATTTTTGCAAGCCAAATTTTTATATAAAAAATAATATAGCTTGCTGCAGTTCTATATACGCGGTTGCATATGACAAGTTTAGAAAAAGAACGCCGCAAACCAAAAAAAATGTTTAAAATTCTCGTACTAATTTAAATTTTTAATAACCAAAAACACGATTTTTGCAAGCCAAAATTTTATCTAAAAATAATATAGCTTGCAGCAATTCTATATACGTGGTTGTACATGAAAAGTTTTAAAAAATAAAGCCGCAAACCAAAAAAAATGTTTAAAATTTTTGTACTGATTTAAATTTTTATTAACTAAAAATACGATATTTGCAAGCTAAATTTTTATCTAAAAAATAATATAGCTTGCTGCAGTTCCTATATACGCGGTTGTATATAACAAGTTTTAAAAAAGACCGCCGCAAACCAAAAAAAATGTTTAAAATTCTCGTATTGATTTAAATTTTTATTAACCAAAAATACAATTTTTGCAAGCCAAATTTTTATCTAAAAAACAATATAGCTTGCTGCAGTTTTATATACGCGGTTGAACATGACAAGTTTTGAAAAATACCGCCTCAAACCGAAAAAAATGTTTAAAATTCTCGCTTTGATTTAAACTTTTATTTACCAAAAATACGATTTGTGCAAACTAAATTTTCATCTAAAAAGTAATATAGCTTGCTACAGTTCTATATACGCGGTTGTATATAACAAGTTTTAAAAAAGACCGCCGCAAACCGAAAAAAATGTTTAAATTCTTGTACTGGTTTATATTTTTATTAACTAAAAATACGATTTTTGCAAGCCAAATTTTCATCAAAAAAATAGTATAGTTTGCTGCAGTTTTATATACGCGGTTTTATAAGACAAGTTCTGAAAAATACCGCCGGAAACCAAACAAAATGTTTTAAATTCTCATACTGATTTAAATTTTTATTAACCAAAAATACAATTTTTGCAAGCCAAATTTCCATCTAAAAAATAATATAGCTTGCTGCAGTTCTATATACGTGGTTGCATATAACAAGTTTTAAAAAAAACCGCCGCAAACCAAAAAAAATGTTTAAAATTCTCGTACTGATTTAAATTTTTATTAACCAAAAATACGATTTTTGCAAGCCAAAGTTCCATCTAAAAAATAATTTAGCTTGCTGCAGTTCTATATACGCGGTTGCATATGACAAGTTTTAAAAAAGATCGCCGCAAACCGAAAAAAATGTTTAATATTCTCGTACTGATTTAAATTTTTATTAACCAAAATGACAATTTTTGCAAGCCAAATTTTTATCTAAAAAATAACATAGCTTGCTACAGTTCTATATGCGCGGTTGCATATGACAAGTTTTAAAAAATACCGCCGCAAATCGAAAAAAATGTTTAAAATTCTCGTACTGATTTAAATTTTTATTACCCAAAAATACAATTTTTGCAAGCCAAATTTTCATCTAAAAAATAATATAGCTTGCAACAGTTTTATATAAGCGGTTGAACAAGACAAGTTTTGAAAAATACCGCCGCAAACCGAAAAAAATATTTAAAAATCTCGTACGGATTTAAATTTTTATTAACCCAAAATACGATTTTTGCAAGCTAAATTTCCATCTAAAAAATAATATAGCTTTCTGCAGTTTTTTATACGCGGTTGCATATAACAAGTTTTAAAAAAGACCGCCGCAAACCGAAAAAAATGTTTATAATTCTCGTACTGATTTAAATTTTTATTAACTAAAAATACGATTTTTGCAAGCAAAATTTCCATCAAAAAAATAGTATAGCTTGCTGCAATTCTATATACGCGGGTGCATATGACAAGTTTTAAAAAAGACCGCCGCAAACCAAAATAAAATGTTTAAAATTCTCGTACTGATTTAAATTTTTATTAACCAAAAATACAAATTTTGCAAGCCAAAATTCTATCTAAAAAATAATATAGCTTTCTGCAGTTCTATATACGTGGTTAAACATGACAAGTTTTGAAAAATACCGCCGCAAACCGAAAAGAATGTTTAAAATTCTCGTACTGATTTAAATTTTTATTAACCAAAATGACAATTTTTGCAAGCCAAATTTTCATCTAAAAAATAATATAGCTTGCTACAGTTCTATATACGCGGTTGCATATGACAAGTTTTAAAAAAGACCGCCGCAAACCGAAAAAAATGTTTAAAATTCTCGTACTGATTTAAATTTTTATTAACCAATAATACAATTTTTTCAAGCCAAATTTCCATCTAAAAAATAATATAACTTGCTGCAGTTCTATATACGTGGTTAAACATGACAATTTTTAAAAAATACCGCCGCAAACCAAAAATTTTTTTTTAAATTCTCGTACTGATTTAAATTTTTATTAACCAAAAGGACAATTTTTGCAAGCCAAAATTCTATCTAAAAAATAATATAGCTTGCTGCAGTTCTATATACGTGGTTGAACATGACAAGTTTTGAAAAATACCGCCGCAAACCGAAAAAAATGTTTAAAATTCTCGTACTGAATTAAATTTTTATTAACCAAAATGACAATTTTTGCAAGCCAAATTTTTATCTAAGAAATAATATAGCTTGCTACAGTTCTATATACGCGGTTGCATATGACAAGTTTTAAAAAAGACTGCCGCAAACCGAAAAAAATGTTTAAAATTCTCGTACTGATTTAAATTTTTATTAACTAAAAATACAATTTTTGCAAGCCAAAATTCTATCTAAAAAATAATATAGCTTGCTGCAATTCTATATACGCGGTTGCATATGACAAGTTTTTAAAAAAACCGCCGCAAACCAAAAAAAATGTTTAAAATTCTCGTACTGATTTAAATTTTTATTAACCAAAAATACAATTTTTGCCAGCCAAAATTCTATCTAAAAAATAATATAGCTTGCTGCAGTTCTATATACGTGGTTAAACATGACAAGTTTTGAAAAATACCGCCGCAAACCGAAAAAAATGTTTAAAATTCTCGTACTGATTTAAATTTTTATTAACCAAAATGACAATTTTTGCAAGCCAAATTTTCATCTAAAAAATAATATAGCTTGCTACAGTTCTACATACGCAGTTGCATATGACAAGTTTTGAAAAAGACCGCCGCAAACCGACAAAAATGTTTAAAATTCTCGTACTGATTTAAATTTTTATTAACCAATAATACAATTTTTGCAAGCCAAATTTCCATCTAAAAAATAATATAACTTACTGCAGTTCTATATACGTGGTTGAACATGACAAGTTTTAAAAAATACTGCCGCAAACCGAAAAAAATGTTTAAAATTCTCGTACTGATTTAAACTTTTATTAACCAAAAATAAAAATTTTGCAAGCCAAATTTCCATCAAAAAAATAGTATAGCTTGCTGCAGTTTTATATACGCGGTTCTATAAGACAAGTTCTAAAAAATACCGCCGCAAACCAAAAAAAAATGTTTTAAATTCTCGTACTGATTTAAATTTTTATTAACCAAAAATACGATTTTTTCAAGCCTAATTTTCATCTAAAAAATAATATAGCTTGCTGCAGGTCTATATACGCGGTTGCATATAACAAGTTTTAAAAAAGACAACCGCAAACCGAAAAAAATGTTTAAAATTCTCGTATTGATTTAAATTTGTATTAACCAAAAGTACAAGTTTTGCAAGCCAAATTTTCATCTAAAAAATAATATAGCTGGCTGCAGTTCTATATACGCGGTTAATCATGACAAGTTTTAAAAAATACCGCAGCAAACCGATTTTTTTTTTTAATATTCTCGTACTGATTTAAAATTTTATTAACCAAAAATACAAATTTTGCAAGCCAAATTTTCATCTAAAAAATAATATGGCTTGCTGCAGTTCTATATACGCGGTTGAACATGACAAGTTTTGAAAAATACGGCCGCAAACGGAAAAAAATGTTTAAAATTCTCGTACTGATTTAAATTTTTATTAATCAAAAATACGATTTTTGCAAGCTAAATTTCCATCTAAAAAATAATATAGCTTGCTGCAGTTCTTTATACGCGGTTGCATATAACAAGTTTTAAAAAAGACCTCCGCAAACCGAAAAAAATGTTTAAAATTCTCGTACTGATTTAAATTTTTATTAACTAAAAATACGATTTTTGCAAGCAAAATTTCCATCAAAAAAATAGTATAGCTTGCTGCAATTCTATATACGCGGTTGCATATGACAAGTTTAAAAAAAAACTGCCGCAAACCAAAAAAAATGTTTAAAATTCTCGTACTGATTTAAATTTTTATTAACCAAAAATACAAATTTTGCAAGCCAAAATTCTATCTAAAAAATAATATAGCTTGCTGCAGTTCTATATACATGGTTAAACATGACAAGTTTTGGAAAATACCGCCGCAAACCGAAAAAAATGTTTAAAATTCTCGTACTGATTTAAATTTTTATTAACCGAAAATACGATTTTTGCAAGCCAAATTTTTATCTAAAAAATAATATAGCTTGAAACAGTTTTATATATGCGGTTCAACATGACAAGTTTTGAAAAATACCGCCGCAAACCGAAAAAAATGTTTAAAAATCTCGTACGGATTTAAATTTTTATTAACTAAAAATTCGATTTTTGCAAGCTAAATTTCTATCTAAAAAATAATATAGCTTGCTGCAGTTCTATATACGTGGTTGCATATAACAAGTTTAAAAAAAAACTGCCGCAAACCAAAAAAAATGTTTAAAATTCTCGTACTGATTTAAATTTTTATTAACCAAAAATACGATTTTTGCAAGCCAAAGTTCCATCTAAAAAATAATATAGCTTGCTGCAGTTCTATATACGCGGTTGCATATGACAAGTTTTAAAAAAAACTGCCGCAAACCAAAAAAAATGTTTAAAATTCTCGTACTGATTTAAATTTTTATTAACCAAAAATACAAATTTTGCAAGCCAAAATTCTATCTAAAAAATAATATAGCTTGCTGCAGTTCTATATACATGGTTAAACATGACAAGTTTTGAAAAATACCGCCGCAAACCGAAAAAAATGTTTAATATTCTCGTACTGATTTAAATTTTTATTAACCGAAAATACGATTTTTGCAAGACAAATTTTTATCTAAAAAATAATATAGCTTGCAACAGTTCTATATAAGCGGTTCAACATGACAAGTTTTGAAAAATACCACCGCAAACCGAAAAAAATGTTTAAAAATCTCGTAAGGATTTAAATTTTTATTAACTAAAAATTCGATTTTTGCAAGCTAAATTTCCATCTAAAAAATAATATAGCTTGCTGCAGTTTTATATACGCGGTTGAACATGACAAGTTTTGAAAAAAACCGCCACAAACCGATTTTTTTTTTTAAAATTCTCGTACTGATTTAAATTTTTATTAACCAAAAATACGATTTTTGCAAGCTAAATTTCCATCTAAAAAATAATATAGCTTGCTGCAGTTCTATATACGCGGTTGCATATAACAAGTTTTAAAAAAGACCGCCGCAAACCGATTTTTTTTTTTAAAATTCTCGTACTGATTTAAATTTTTATTACCCAAAAATACAATTTTTGCAAGCCAAATTTTCATCTAAAAAATAATATAGCTTGCAACAGTTTTATATAAGCGGTTGAACAAGACAAGTTTTGAAAAATACCGCCGCAAACCGAAAAAAATGTTTAAAAATCTCGTACGGATTTAAATTTTTATTAACCAAAAATACGATTTTTGCAAGCTAAATTTCCATCTAAAAAATAATATAGCTTTCTGCAGTTTTTTATACGCGGTTGCATATAACAAGTTTTAAAAAAGACCGCCGCAAACCGAAAAAAATGTTTATAATTCTCGTACTGATTTAAATTTTTATTAACTAAAAATACGATTTTTGCAAGCAAAATTTCCATCAAAAAAATAGTATAGCTTGCTGCAATTCTATATACGCGGGTGCATATGACAAGTTTTAAAAAAGACCGCCGCAAACCAAAATAAAATGTTTAAAATTCTCGTACTGATTTAAATTTTTATTAACCAAAAATACAAATTTTGCAAGCCAAATTTTCATCTAAAAAATAATATAGCTTGCTACAGTTCTATATACGCGGTTGCATATGACAAGTTTTAAAAAAGACCGCCGCAAACCGAAAAAAATGTTTAAAATTCTCGTACTGATTTAAATTTTTATTAACCAATAATACAATTTTTGCAAGCCAAATTTCCATCTAAAAAATAATATAACTTGCTGCAGTTCTATATACGTGGTTAAACATGACAATTTTTAAAAAATACCGCCGCAAACCGAAATTTTTTTTTAAAATTCTCGTACTGATTTAAATTTTTATTAACCAAAAGGACAATTTTTGCAAGCCAAAATTCTATCTAAAAATTAATATAGCTTGCTGCAGTTCTATATACGTGGTTTAACATGACAAGTTTTGAAAAATACCGCCGCAATCCGAAAAAAATATTTAAAATTCTCGTACTGAATTAAATTTTTATTAACCAAAATGACAATTTTTGCAAGCCAAATTTTTATCTAAGAAATAATATAGCTTGCTACAGTTCTATATACGCGGTTGCATATGACAAGTTTTAAAAAAGACTGCCGCAAACCGAAAAAAATGTTTAAAATTCTCGTACTGATTTAAATTTTTATTAACTAAAAATACAATTTTTGCAAGCCAAAATTCTATCTAAAAAATAATATAGCTTGCTGCAATTCTATATACGCGGTTGCATATGACAAGTTTTTAAAAAAACCGCCGCAAACCAAAAAAAATGTTTAAAATTCTCGTACTGATTTAAATTTTTATTAACCAAAAATACAATTTTTGCCAGCCAAAATTCTATCTAAAAAATAATATAGCTTGCTGCAGTTCTATATACGTGGTTAAACATGACAAGTTTTGAAAAATACCGCCGCAAACCGAAAAAAATGTTTAAAATTCTCGTACTGATTTAAATTTTTATTAACCAAAATGACAATTTTTGCAAGCCAAATTTTCATCTAAAAAATAATATAGCTTGCTACAGTTCTACATACGCAGTTGCATATGACAAGTTTTGAAAAAGACCGCCGCAAACCGACAAAAATGTTTAAAATTCTCGTACTGATTTAAATTTTTATTAACCAATAATACAATTTTTGCAAGCCAAATTTCCATCTAAAAAATAATATAACTTACTGCAGTTCTATATACGTGGTTGAACATGACAAGTTTTAAAAAATACTGCCGCAAACCGAAAAAAATGTTTAAAATTCTCGTACTGATTTAAACTTTTATTAACCAAAAATAAAAATTTTGCAAGCCAAATTTTCATCAAAAAAATAGTATAGCTTGCTGCAGTTTTATATACGCGGTTCTATAAGACAAGTTCTAAAAAATACCGCCGCAAACCAAAAAAAAATGTTTTAAATTCTCGTACTGATTTAAATTTTTATTAACCAAAAATACGATTTTTTCAAGCCTAATTTTCATCTAAAAAATAATATAGCTTGCTGCAGGTCTATATACGCGGTTGCATATAACAAGTTTTAAAAATGACAACCGCAAACCGAAAAAAATGTTTAAAATTCTCGTATTGATTTAAATTTGTATTAACCAAAAGTACAAGTTTTGCAAGCCAAATTTTCATCTAAAAAATAATATAGCTGGCTGCAGTTCTATATACGCGGTTAATCATGACAAGTTTTAAAAAATACCGCCGCAAACCGATTTTTTTTTTAATATTCTCGTACTGATTTAAAATTTTATTAACCAAAAATACAAATTTTGCAAGCCAAATTTTCATCTAAAAAATAATATGGCTTGCTGCAGTTCTATATACGCGGTTGAACATGACAAGTTTTGAAAAATACGGCCGCAAACGGAAAAAAATGTTTAAAATTCTCGTACTGATTTAAATTTTTATTAATCAAAAATACGATTTTTGCAAGCTAAATTTCCATCTAAAAAATAATATAGCTTGCTGCAGTTCTTTATACGCGGTTGCATACAACAAGTTTTAAAAAAGACCGCCGCAAACCAAAAAAAATGTTTAAAATTCTCGTACTGATTTAAATTTTTATTAACTAAAAATACGATTTTTGCAAGCAAAATTTCCATCAAAAAAATAGTATAGCTTGCTGCAATTCTATATACGCGGTTGCATATGACAAGTTTAAAAAAAAACTGCCGCAAACCAAAAAAAATGTTTAAAATTCTCGTACTGATTTAAATTTTTATTAACCAAAAATACAAATTTTGCAAGCCAAAATTCTATCTAAAAAATAATATAGCTTGCTGCAGTTGTATATACATGGTTAAACATGACAAGTTTTGGAAAATACCGCCGCAAACCGAAAAAAATGTTTAAAATTCTCGTACTGATTTAAATTTTTATTAACCGAAAATACGATTTTTGCAAGCCAAATTTTTATCTAAAAAATAATATAGCTTGAAACAGTTTTATATATGCGGTTCAACATGACAAGTTTTGAAAAATACCGCCGCAAACCGAAAAAAATGTTTAAAAATCTCGTACGGATTTAAATTTTTATTAACTAAAAATTCGATTTTTGCAAGCTAAATTTCTATCTAAAAAATAATATAGCTTGCTGCAGTTCTATATACGTGGTTGCATATAACAAGTTTAAAAAAAAACTGCCGCAAACCAAAAAAAATGTTTAAAATTCTCGTACTGATTTAAATTTTTATTAACCAAAAATACGATTTTTGCATGCCAAAGTTCCATCTAAAAAATAATATAGCTTGCTGCAGTTCTATATACGCGGTTGCATATGACAAGTTTTAAAAAAAACTGCCGCAAACCAAAAAAAATGTTTAAAATTCTCGTACTGATTTAAATTTTTATTAACCAAAAATACAAATTTTGCAAGCCAAAATTCTATCTAAAAAATAATATAGCTTGCTGCAGTTCTATATAAATGGTTAAACATGACAAGTTTTGAAAAATACCGCCGCAAACCGAAAAAAATGTTTAATATTCTCGTACTGATTTAAATTTTTATTAACCGAAAATACGATTTTTGCAAGACAAATTTTTATCTAAAAAATAATATAGCTTGCAACAGTTCTATATAAACGGTTCAACATGACAAGTTTTGAAAAATACCACCGCAAACCAAAAAAAATGTTTAAAAATCTCGTAAGGATTTAAATTTTTATTAACTAAAAATTCGATTTTTGCAAGCTAAATTTCCATCTAAAAAATAATATAGCTTGCTGCAGTTTTATATACGCGGTTGAACATGACAAGTTTTGAAAAAAACCGCCACAAACCGAATTTTTTTTTTAAAATTCTCGTACTGATTTAAATTTTTATTAACCAAAAATACGATTTTTGCAAGCTAAATTTCCATCTAAAAAATAATATAGCTTGCTGCAGTTCTATATACGCGGTTGCATATAACAAGTTTTAAAAAAGACCGCCGCAAACCGATTTTTTTTTTTTAAATTCTCGTACTGATTTAAATTTTTATTAACCAAAAATACGATTTTTGCAAGCTAAATTTCCATCTAAACAATAATATAGCTTGCTGCAGTTCTATATACGCGGTTGCATATAACAAGTTTTAAAAAAGACAACCGCAAACCGAATTTTTTTTTTAAAAATTTTTTACAGATTTAAATTTGTATTAACCAAAAATACGATTTTTGCAAGCTAAATTTCTATCTAAAAAATAATATAGCTTGCTTCAGTTTTATATACGCGGTTGCATATGACAAAATTAGAAAAAGACTGCCGCAAACCGAATTTTTTTTTTTAAATTTTTGTACGGATTTAAATTTTTATTAACTAAAAATACGATATTTGCAAGCTAAATTTTTATCTAAAAATAATATAGCTTGCTGCAGTTCCTATATACGCGGTTGTATATAACAAGTTTTAAAAAAGACCGCCGCAAACCAAAAAAAATGTTTAAAATTCTCGTATTGATTTAAATTTTTATTAACCAAAAATACAATTTTTGCAAGCCAAATTTTTATCTAAAAAACAATATAGCTTGCTGCAGTTTTATATACGCGGTTGAACATGACAAGTTTTGAAAAATACCGCCGCAAACCGAAAAAAATGTTTAAAATTCTCGCTTTGATTTAAACTTTTATTTACCAAAAATACGATTTGTGCAAACTAAATTTTTATCTAAAAAGTAATATAGCTTGCTACAGTTCTATATACGCGGTTGTATATAACAAGTTTTAAAAAAGACCGCCGCAAACCGAAAAAAATGTTTAAATTCTTGTACTGATTTAAATTTTTATTAACTAAAAATACGTTTTTTGCAAACCAAATTTTCATCAAAAAAATAGTATAGTTTGCTGCAGTTTTATATACGCGGTTTTATAAGACAAGTTCTGAAAAATACCGCCGGAAACCAAAAAAAAATGTTTTAAATTCTCGTACTGATTTAAATTTTTATTAACTAAAAATACGATTTTTGCAAGCCTAATTTTCATCTAAAAAATAATATAGCTTGCTGCAGGTCTATATACGCGGTTGCATATGACAAGTTTTAAAAAAGACCGCCGCAAACCGAAAAAAATATTTAAAATTGTCGTACTGATTTAAATTTTTATTAACCAAAAATACAAATTTTGCAAGCCAAAATTCTATCTAAAAAATAATATAGCTTGCTGCAGTTCTATATACATGGTTAAACATGACAAGTTTTGAAAAATACCGCCGCAAACCGAAAAAAATATTTAAAATTCTCGTACCGATTTAAATTTTTATTAACCGAAAATACGATTTTTGCAAGCCAAATTTTCATCTAAAAAATAACATAGCTTGCAACAGTTCTATATAAGCGGTTCAACATGACAAGTTTTGAAAAATACCGCCGCAAACCGAAAAAAATGTTTAAAAATCTCGTACGGATTTAAAACTAAAAATTCGATTTTTGCAAGCTAAATTTCCATCTAAAAAATAATATAGCTTGTTGCAGTTCTATATACGCGGTTGCATATAACAAGTTTAAAAAAAAACCGCCGCAAACCGAAATTTTTTTTTAAAATTCTCGTACTGATTTAAATTTTTATTAACCAAAAATACGATTTTTGCAAGCCAAAGTTCTATCTAAAAAATAATATAAGTTGCTGCAGTTCTATATACGCGGTTGCATATGACAAGTTTTAAAAAAGATCGCCGCAAACCGAAAAAATGTTTAATATTCTCGTACTGATTTAAATTTTTATTAACCGAAAATACGATTTTTGCAAGCCAAATTTTTATCTAAAAAATAATATAGCTTGCAACAGTTCTATATAAGCGGTTCAACATGACAAGTTTTGAAAAATACCGCCGCAAACCGAAAAAAATGTTTAAAAATCTCGTACGGATTTAAATTTTTATTAACAAAAAATTCGATTTTTGCAAGCTAAATTTCCATCTAAAAAACAATATAGCTTGCTGCAGTTTTATATACGCGGTTGAACATGACAAGTTTTGAAAAATACCGCCTCAAACCGAAAAAAATGTTTAAAATTCTCGCTTTGATTTAAACTTTTATTTACCAAAAATACAATTTGTGCAAACTAAATTTTCATCTAAAAAGTAATATAGCTTGCTACAGTTCTATATACGCGGTTGTATATAATAAGTTTTAAAAAAGACCGCCGCAAACCGAAAAAAATGTTTAAATTCTTGTACTGATTTATATTTTTATTAACTAAAAATACGATTTTTGCAAGCCAAATTTTCATCAAAAAAAATAGTATAGTTTGCTGCAGTTTTATATACGCGGTTTTATAAAACAAGTTCTAAAAATACCGCCGGAAACCAAAAAAAAAAATGTTTTAAATTCTCGTACTGATTTAAATTTTTATTAACTAAAAATACGATTTTTTCAAGCCTAATTTTCATCTTAAAAATAATATAGCTTGCTGCAGGTCTATATACGCGGTTGCATATGACAAGTTTTAAAAAAGACCGCCGCAAACCGAAAAAAATATTTAAAATTGTCGTACTGATTTAAATTTTTATTAACCAAAAATACGATTTTTGCAAGCCAAATTTCCATCTAAAAAATAATATAGCTTGCTGCAGTTCTATATACGCGGTTGCATATGACAAGTTTAGAAAAAGACTGCCGCAAACCGAAAAAAATGTTAAAAATGTTCGTACTGATTTAAATTTTTATTAACCAAAATACGATTTTTGCAAGCTAAATTTCCATCTAAACAATAATATAGCTTGCTGCAGTTCTATATACGCAGTTGCATATAACAAGTTTTAAAAAAGACAACCGCAAACCGATTTTTTTTTTAAATTCTCTTACTGATTTAAATTTGTATTAACCAAAAATACGATTTTTGCAAGCTAAATTTCTATCTAAAAAATAATATAGCTTGCTGCAGTTTTATATACGCGGTTGCATATGACAAGTTTAGAAAAAGACTGCCGCAAACCGAATTTTTTTTTTAAATTTTCGTACTGATTTAAATTTTTATTAACCAAAAATACGATTTTTGCAAGCCAAAATTTTATCTAAAAATAATATAGCTTGCAGCAGTTCTATATACGCGGTTGTACATGACAAGTTTTGAAAAATACCGCCGCAAACCGAAAAAAATGTTTAAAATTCTCGTACTGATTTAAATTTTTATTAACCAAAAATACGATTTGTGCAAACTAAATTTTCATCTAAAAAGTAATATAGCTTGCTACAGTTCTATATACGCGGTTGTATATAACAAGTTTTAAAAAAGACCGCCGCAAACCGAAAAAAATGTTTAAATTCTTGTACTGATTTATATTTTTATTAACTAAAAATACGATTTTTGCAAGCCTAATTTTCATCTAAAAAATAATATAGCTTGCTGCAGGTCTATATACGCGGTTGCATATGACAAGTTTTAAAAAAGACCGCCGCAAACCGAAAAAAATATTTAAAATTGTCGTACTGATTTAAATTTTTATTAACCAAAAATACGATTTTTGCAAGCCAAATTTCCAAAAAAATAATAATATAGCTTGCTGCAGTTCTATATACGCGGTTGCATATGACAAGTTTAGAAAAAGACCGAAAAAGCAAACCGAAAAAAATGTTAAAAATTCTCGTACTGATTTAAATTTTTATTAACCAAAAATACGATTTTTGCAAGCTGAAATTTTATCTAAAAATAATATAGCTTGCAGCAGTTCTATTTACGCGGTTGTACATGACAAGTTTTAAAAAATAAGGCCGCAAACCAAAAAAAATGTTTAAAATTCTCGTACTGATTTAAATTTTTATTAACCAAAAATACAATTTTTACAAGCTAAATTTCTATCTAAAAAATAATATAGTTTGCTGCAGTTCTATATACGCGGTTGTATATAACAAGTTTTAAAAAAGACCGCCGCAAACCAAAAAAAATGATTAAAATTCTCGTACTGATTTAAATTTTTACTAACCAAAAATACAATTTTTGCAAGCCAAATTTTTATCTAAAAAACAATATAGCTTGCTGCAGTTCTATATACGCGGTTGAACATGACAAGTTTTGAAAAATACCGCCGCAAACCGAAACAAATGTTTAAAAATCTCGTACGGATTTAAATTTTTATTAACAAAAAATACGATTTTTGCAAGCTAAATTTCCATCTAAAAAATAATATAGCTTGCTTCAGTTCTTTATACGCGGTTGCATATAACCAATTTTAAAAAAAGGCCGCCGCAAACCAAAAAAAATATTTAAAATTCTCGTACTGATTTAAATTTTTATTAACCAAAAATACGATTTTTGCAAGCCAAATTTTTATATAAAAAATAATATAGCTTGCTGCAGTTCTATATACGCGGTTGCATATGACAAGTTTAGAAAAAGAACGCCGCAAACCAAAAAAAATGTTTAAAATTCTCGTACTGATTTAAATTTTTAATAACCAAAAACACGATTTTTGCAAGCCAAAATTTTATCTAAAAATAATATAGCTTGCAGCAATTCTATATACGTGGTTGTACATGACAAGTTTTGAAAAGTAAGGCCGCAAACCAAAAAAAAATGTTTAAAATTTGTGTACTGATTTAAATTTTTATTAACTAAAAATACGATATTTGCAAGCTAAATTTTTATCTAAAAAATAATATAGCTTGCTGCAGTTCCTATATACGCGGTTGTATGAAACAAGTTTTAAAAAAGACCGCCGCAAACCAAAAAAAATGTTTAAAATTCTCGTATTGATTTAAATTTTTATTAACCAAAAATACAATTTTTACAAGCCAAATTTTTATCTAAAAAACAATATAGCTTGCTGCAGTTTTATATACGCGGTTGAACATGACAAGTTTTGAAAAATACCGCCTCAAACCGAAAAAAATGTTTAAAATTCTCGCTTTGATTTAAACTTTTATTTACCAAAAATACGATTTGTGCAAACTAAATTTTCATCTAAAAAGTAATATAGCTTGCTACAGTTCTATAGCTTGCTACAGTTCTTGCTACAGTCTATAGCTTGCTACAGTTCGCGGTTGTATATAACAAGTTTTAAAAAAAACCGCCGCAAACCGAAAAAAATGTTTAAATTCTTGTACTGATTTATATTTTTATTAACTAAAAATACGATTTTTGCAAGCCAAATTTTCATCAAAAAAATAGTATAGTTTGCTGCAGTTTTATATACGCGGTTTTATAAGACAAGTTCTGAAAAATACCGCCGGAAACCAAACAAAATGTTTTAAATTCTCGTACTGATATAAATTTTTATTAACTAAAAATACGATTTTTGCAAGCCTAATTTTCATCTAAAAAATAATATATGCTCTATGATGCTGTCGAGATACGTAGATGTTTTAAGTGTTGCGGTTTTAACCATATAAGCACTAACTGTAAAAGCAAACAAATATGTCCCAAATGTACAGGTGAGCATAGAGATAATGAGTGCGCAACTACTAGTCTGAAATGTATAAACTGCTTCAATCTAGCTAAACTCAAACCGGGTATCGATACTGCTCATGCAGCGTGGGACAAAAACTGCACCGTTTTTAAAGAAAAATATTTATTGTTCAAATCTGAAGTTAGCATTAGTAGTAACAAGTAGCAATCAGCTGATGATTCATCCAAGTTGAAAGATATTTCTCCGGGTAATAATTTCAATATCATCTACCAAAATGTTCGTGGTCTCAACACCAAATCGAATGAATTATATAAATCTACATCTGGTTATCAGAGTCAATTCGATATTATTGCACTAACAGAAACTTGGCTTAATGATAGTGTTCATGATAATGAACTATTCGATTGTAGCTTCAATGTTGTTAGATGCGACAGAAACTTTACAACTACTGGTAAATCCCGCGGAGGTGGTGTTTTATTAGCCTTAAAATCGTCGTTTAATTTTAAAATAATTGATCTCAATTTAACCTGTGATAACAATCTATCTCTAGTCGATATAGTAGCGGTTTCTATAACGAATTTCTCTAGTCAGTTAATAATAGTAGTTATTTACATACCACCTAATTTTAGCATATCATTATATGATGCTCTTTTTGATGTTCTTGAGTGTTGTGAGTCGTTGTATGGCTCTGACCTACTGGTTATAGGAGAATTTAACATTCCTGAGTACAGCAATTATGTTCTTCATAAACGTTTAGACAAACATACTCAAACCTTAATTGAATTTTGTAACTTCTTTTAAATTTTTATTAACTAAAAATTCGATTTTTGCAAGCTAAATTTCCATCTAAAAAACAATATAGCTTGCTGCAGTTTTATATACGCGGTTGAACATGACAAGTTTTGAAAAATACCGCCTCAAACCGAAAAAAATGTTTAAAATTCTCGCTTTGATTTAAACTTTTATTTACCAAAAATACAATTTGTGCAAACTAAATTTTCATCTAAAAAGTAATATAGCTTGCTACAGTTCTATATACGCGGTTGTATATAACAAGTTTTAAAAAAGACCGCCGCAAACCGAAAAAAATGTTTAAATTCTTGTACTGATTTATATTTTTATTAACTAAAAATACGATTTTTGCAAGCCAAATTTTCATCAAAAAAATAGTATAGTTTGCTGCAGTTTTATATACGCGGTTTTATAAAACAAGTTCTGAAAAATACCGCCGGAAACCAAAAAAAAATGTTTTAAATTCTCGTACTGATTTAAATTTTTATTAACTAAAAATACGATTTTTGCAAGCCTAATTTTCATCTAAAAAATAATATAGCTTGCTGCAGGTCTATATACGCGGTTGCATATGACAAGTTTTAAAAAAGACCGCCGCAAACCGAAAAAAATATTTAAAATTGTCGTACTGATTTAAATTTTTATTAACCAAAAATACGATTTTTGCAAGCCAAATTTCCATCTAAAAAATAATATAGCTTGCTGCAGTTCTATATACGCGGTTGCATATGACAAGTTTAGAAAAAGACTGCCGCAAACCGAAAAAAATGTTAAAAATTCTCGTACTGATTTAAATTTTTATTAACCAAAATACGATTTTTGCAAGCTAAAATTCCATCTAAACAATAATATAGCTTGCTGCAGTTCTATATACGCAGTTGCATATAACAAGTTTTAAAAAAGACAACCGCAAACCGATTTTTTTTTTAAATTCTCTTACTGATTTAAATTTGTATTAACCAAAAATACGATTTTTGCAAGCTAAATTTCTATCTAAAAAATAATATAGCTTGCTGCAGTTTTATATACGCGGTTGCATATGACAAGTTTAGAAAAAGACTGCCGCAAACCGAATTTTTTTTTAAAATTTTCGTACTGATTTAAATTTTTATTAACTAAAAATACGATTTTTGCAAGCCAAAATTTTATCTAAAAATAATATAGCTTGCAGCAGTTCTATATACGCGGTTGTACATGACAAGTTTTGAAAAATACCGCCGCAAACCGAAAAAAATGTTTAAAATTCTCGTACTGATTTAAATTTTTATTAACCAAAAATACGATTTGTGCAAACTAAATTTTCATCTAAAAAGTAATATAGCTTGCTACAGTTCTATATACGCGGTTGTATATAACAAGTTTTAAAAAAGACCGCCGCAAACCGAAAAAAATGTTTAAATTCTTGTACTGATTTATATTTTTATTAACTAAAAATACGATTTTTGCAAGCCTAATTTTCATCTAAAAAATAATATAGCTTGCTGCAGGTCTATATACGCGGTTGCATATGACAAGTTTTAAAAAAGACCGCCGCAAACCGAAAAAAATATTTAAAATTGTCGTACTGATTTAAATTTTTATTAACCAAAAATACGATTTTTGCAAACCAAATTTCCAAAAAAAAAAAAAATATAGCTTGCTGCAGTTCTATATACGCGGTTGCATATGACAAGTTTAGAAAAAGACCGCCGCAAACCGAAAAAAATGTTAAAAATTCTCGTACTGATTTAAATTTTTATTAACCAAAAATACGATTTTTGCAAGCTGAAATTTTATCTAAAAATAATATAGCTTGCAGCAGTTCTATTTACGCGGTTGTACATGACAAGTTTTAAAAAATAAGGCCGCAAACCAAAAAAAATGTTTAAAATTCTCGTACTGATTTAAATTTTTATTAACCAAAAATACAATTTTTACAAGCTAAATTTCTATCTAAAAAATAATATAGTTTGCTGCAGTTCTATATACGCGGTTGTATATAACAAGTTTTAAAAAAGACCGCCGCAAACCAAAAAAAATGTTTAAAATTCTCGTACTGATTTAAATTTTTACTAACCAAAAATACAATTTTTGCAAGCCAAATTTTTATCTAAAAAACAATATAGCTTGCTGCAGTTCTATATACGCGGTTGAACATGACAAGTTTTGAAAAATACCGCCGCAAACCGAAAAAAATGTTTAAAAATCTCGTACGGATTTAAATTTTTATTAACAAAAAATACGATTTTTGCAAGCTAAATTTCCATCTAAAAAATAATATAGCTTGCAACAGTTCTATATAAGCGGTTCAACATGACAAGTTTTGAAAAATACCGCCGCAAACCGAAAAAAATGTTTAAAAATCTCGTACGGATTTAAAACTAAAAATTCGATTTTTGCAAGCTAAATTTCCATCTAAAAAATAATATAGCTTGCTGCAGTTCTATATACGCGGTTGCATATAACAAGTTTAAAAAAAAACCGCCGCAAACCGAATTTTTTTTTTAAAATTCTCGTACTGATTTAAATTTTTATTAACCAAAAATACGATTTTTGCAAGCCAAAGTTCTATCTAAAAAATAATATAAGTTGCTGCAGTTTTATATACGCGGTTGCATATGACAAGTTTTAAAAAAGATCGCCGCAAACCGAAAAAATGTTTAATATTCTCGTACTGATTTAAATTTTTATTAACCGAAAATACGATTTTTGCAAGCCAAATTTTTATCTAAAAAATAATATAGCTTGCAACAGTTCTATATAAGCGGTTCAACATGACAAGTTTTGAAAAATACCGCCGCAAACCGAAAAAAATGTTTAAAAATCTCGTACGGATTTAAATTTTTATTAACAAAAAATTCGATTTTTGCAAGCTAAATTTCCATCTAAAAAACAATATAGCTTGCTGCAGTTTTATATACGCGGTTGAACATGACAAGTTTTGAAAAATACCGCCTCAAACCGAAAAAAATGTTTAAAATTCTCGCTTTGATTTAAACTTTTATTTACCAAAAATACAATTTGTGCAAACTAAATTTTCATCTAAAAAGTAATATAGCTTGCTACAGTTCTATATACGCGGTTGTATATAACAAGTTTTAAAAAAGACCGCCGCAAACCGAAAAAAATGTTTAAATTCTTGTACTGATTTATATTTTTATTAACTAAAAATACGATTTTTGCAAGCCAAATTTTCATCAAAAAAATAGTATAGTTTGCTGCAGTTTTATATACGCGGTTTTATAAAACAAGTTCTAAAAATACCGCCGGAAACCAAAAAAAAATGTTTTAAATTCTCGTACTGATTTAAATTTTTATTAACTAAAAATACGATTTTTTCAAGCCTAATTTTCATCTTAAAAATAATATAGCTTGCTGCGGTGCTATATACGCGGTTGCGTATAACAAGTTTTAAAAAAAACCGTCGCAAACCGAAAAAAAATGTTTAAAATTCTCGTACTGATTTAAAATTTTATTAACCAAAAATACAAATTTTGTAAGCCAAGTTTCTATTTAAAAAATAATATAGGTTGCTGCAGTTCCATATACGCGGTTGAACATAACAAGTTTTGAAAAATACCGCCGCAAACCAAAAAAAATGTTTAAAATTCTCGTACCGATTTAAATTTTTATTAACCAAAAATACGATTTTTGCAAGCCAAATTTCTATCTAAAAAATAATATAGCTTGCTGCAGTTCTATATACGCGGTTGCATATGACAAGTTTAGAAAAAGACTGCCGCAAACCGAAAAAAATGTTAAAAATTCTCGTACTGATTTAAATTTTTATTAACCAAAATACGATTTTTGCAAGCTAAATTTCCATCTAAACAATAATATAGCTTGCTGCAGTTCTATATACGCAGTTGCATATAACAAGTTTTAAAAAAGACAACCGCAAATCGATTTTTTTTTTAAATTCTGTTACTGATTTAAATTTGTATTAACCAAAAATACGATTTTTGCAAGCTAAATTTCTATCTAAAAAATAATATAGCTTGCTGCAGTTTTATATACGCGGTTGCATATGACAAGTTTAGAAAAAGACTGCCGCAAACCGAATTTTTTTTTTAAATTTTCGTACTGATTTAAATTTTTATTAACCAAAAATACGATTTTTGCAAGCCAAAATTTTATCTAAAAATAATATAGCTTGCAGCAGTTCTATATACGCGGTTGTACATGACAAGTTTTGAAAAATACCGCCGCAAACCGAAAAAAATGTTTAAAATTCTCGTACTGATTTAAATTTTTATTAACCAAAAATACGATTTGTGCAAACTAAATTTTTATCTAAAAATAATATAGCTTGCAGCAGTTCTATTTACGCGGTTGTACATGACAAGTTTTAAAAAATAAGGCCGCAAACCAAAAAAAATGTTTAAAATTCTCGTACTGATTTAAATTTTTATTAACCAAAAATACAATTTTTACAAGCTAAATTTCTATCTAAAAAATAATATAGTTTGCTGCAGTTCTATATACGCGGTTGTATATAACAAGTTTTAAAAAAGACCGCCGCAAACCAAAAAAAATGATTAAAATTCTCGTACTGATTTAAATTTTTACTAACCAAAAATACAATTTTTGCAAGCCAAATTTTTATCTAAAAAACAATATAGCTTGCTGCAGTTCTATATACGCGGTTGAACATGACAAGTTTTGAAAAATACCGCCGCAAACCGAAACAAATGTTTAAAAATCTCGTACGGATTTAAATTTTTATTAACAAAAAATACGATTTTTGCAAGCTAAATTTCCATCTAAAAAATAATATAGCTTGCTTCAGTTCTTTATACGCGGTTGCATATAACCAATTTTAAAAAAAGGCCGCCGCAAACCAAAAAAAATATTTAAAATTCTCGTACTGATTTAAATTTTTATTAACCAAAAATACGATTTTTGCAAGCCAAATTTTTATATAAAAAATAATATAGCTTGCTGCAGTTCTATATACGCGGTTGCATATGACAAGTTTAGAAAAAGAACGCCGCAAACCAAAAAAAATGTTTAAAATTCTCGTACTGATTTAAATTTTTAATAACCAAAAACACGATTTTTGCAAGCCAAAATTTTATCTAAAAATAATATAGCTTGCAGCAATTCTATATACGTGGTTGTACATGACAAGTTTTGAAAAGTAAGGCCGCAAACCAAAAAAAAAAATGTTTAAAATTTGTGTACTGATTTAAATTTTTATTAACTAAAAATACGATATTTGCAAGCTAAATTTTTATCTAAAAAATAATATAGCTTGCTGCAGTTCCTATATACGCGGTTGTATATAACAAGTTTTAAAAAAGACCGCCGCAAACCAAAAAAAATGTTTAAAATTCTCGTATTGATTTAAATTTTTATTAACCAAAAATACAATTTTTACAAGCCAAATTTTTATCTAAAAAACAATATAGCTTGCTGCAGTTTTATATACGCGGTTGAACATGACAAGTTTTGAAAAATACCGCCTCAAACCGAAAAAAATGTTTAAAATTCTCGCTTTGATTTAAACTTTTATTTACCAAAAATACGATTTGTGCAAACTAAATTTTCATCTAAAAAGTAATATAGCTTGCTACAGTTCTATATACGCGGTTGTATATAACAAGTTTTAAAAAAAACCGCCGCAAACCGAAAAAAATGTTTAAATTCTTGTACTGATTTATATTTTTATTAACTAAAAATACGATTTTTGCAAGCCAAATTTTCATCAAAAAAATAGTATAGTTTGCTGCAGTTTTATATACGCGGTTTTATAAGACAAGTTCTGAAAAATACCGCCGGAAACCAAACAAAATGTTTTAAATTCTCGTACTGATATAAATTTTTATTAACTAAAAATACGATTTTTGCAAGCCTAATTTTCATCTAAAAAATAATATATGCTCTATGATGCTGTCGAGATACGTAGATGTTTTAAGTGTTGCGGTTTTAACCATATAAGCACTAACTGTAAAAGCAAACAAATATGTCCCAAATGTACAGGTGAGCATAGAGATAATGAGTGCGCAACTACTAGTCTGAAATGTATAAACTGCTTCAATCTAGCTAAACTCAAACCGGGTATCGATAGTGCTCATGCAGCGTGGGACAAAAACTGCACCGTTTTTAAAGAAAAATATTTATTGTTCAAATCTGAAGTTAGCATTAGTAGTAACAAGTAGCAATCAGCTGATGATTCATCCAAGTTGAAAGATATTTCTCCGGGTAATAATTTCAATATCATCTACCAAAATGTTCGTGGTCTCAACACCAAATCGAATGAATTATATAAATCTACATCTGGTTATCAGAGTCAATTCGATATTATTGCACTAACAGAAACTTGGCTTAATGATAGTGTTCATGATAATGAACTATTCGATTGTAGCTTCAATGTTGTTAGATGCGACAGAAACTTTACAACTACTGGTAAATCCCGCGCAGGTGGTGTTTTATTAGCCTTAAAATCGTCGTTTAATTTTAAAATAATTGATCTCAATTTAACCTGTGATAACAATCTATCTCTAGTCGATATAGTAGCGGTTTCTATAACGAATTTCTCTAGTCAGTTAATAATAGTAGTTATTTACATACCACCTAATTTTAGCATATCATTATATGATGCTCTTTGTGATGTTCTTGAGTGTTGTGAGTCGTTGTATGGCTCTGACCTACTGGTTATAGGAGATTTTAACATTCCTGAGTACAGCAATTATGTTCTTCATAAACGTTTAGACAAACATACTCAAACCTTAATTGAATTTTGTAACTTCTTTTAAATTTTTATTAACTAAAAATTCGATTTTTGCAAGCTAAATTTCCATCTAAAAAACAATATAGCTTGCTGCAGTTTTATATACGCGGTTGAACATGACAAGTTTTGAAAAATACCGCCTCAAACCGAAAAAAATGTTTAAAATTCTCGCTTTGATTTAAACTTTTATTTACCAAAAATACAATTTGTGCAAACTAAATTTTCATCTAAAAAGTAATATAGCTTGCTACAGTTCTATATACGCGGTTGTATATAACAAGTTTTAAAAAAGACCGCCGCAAACCGAAAAAAATGTTTAAATTCTTGTACTGATTTATATTTTTATTAACTAAAAATACGATTTTTGCAAGCCAAATTTTCATCAAAAAAATAGTATAGTTTGCTGCAGTTTTATATACGCGGTTTTATAAAACAAGTTCTGAAAAATACCGCCGGAAACCAAAAAAAATGTTTTAAATTCTCGTACTGATTTAAATTTTTATTAACTAAAAATACGATTTTTGCAAGCCTAATTTTCATCTAAAAAATAATATAGCTTGCTGCAGGTCTATATACGCGGTTGCATATGACAAGTTTTAAAAAAGACCGCCGCAAACCGAAAAAAATATTTAAAATTGTCGTACTGATTTAAATTTTTATTAACTAAAAATACGATTTTTGCAAGCCTAATTTTCATCTAAAAAATAATATAGCTTGCTGCAGGTCTATATACGCGGTTGCATATGACAAGTTTTAAAAAAGACCGCCGCAAACCGAAAAAAATATTTAAAATTGTCGTACTGATTTAAATTTTTATTAACCAAAAATACGATTTTTGCAAGCCAAATTTCCATCTAAAAAATAATATAGCTTGCTGCAGTTCTATATACGCGGTTGCATATGACAAGTTTAGAAAAAGACTGCCGCAAACCGAAAAAAATGTTAAAAATTCTCGTACTGATTTAAATTTTTATTAACCAAAATACGATTTTTGCAAGCTAAAATTCCATCTAAATAATAATATAGCTTGCTGCAGTTCTATATACGCAGTTGCATATAACAAGTTTTAAAAAAGACAACCGCAAACCGATTTTTTTTTTAAATTCTCTTACTGATTTAAATTTGTATTAACCAAAAATACGATTTTTGCAAGCTAAATTTCTATCTAAAAAATAATATAGCTTGCTGCAGTTCTATATACGCGGTTGAACATGACAAGTTTTGAAAAATACCGCCGCAAACCGAAACAAATGTTTAAAAATCTCGTACGGATTTAAATTTTTATTAACAAAAAATACGATTTTTGCAAGCTAAATTTCCATCTAAAAAATAATATAGCTTGCTTCAGTTCTTTATACGCGGTTGCATATAACCAATTTTAAAAAAAGGCCGCCGCAAACCAAAAAAAATATTTAAAATTCTCGTACTGATTTAAATTTTTATTAACCAAAAATACGATTTTTGCAAGCCAAATTTTTATATAAAAAATAATATAGCTTGCTGCAGTTCTATATACGCGGTTGCATATGACAAGTTTAGAAAAAGAACGCCGCAAACCAAAAAAAATGTTTAAAATTCTCGTACTGATTTAAATTTTTAATAACCAAAAACACGATTTTTGCAAGCCAAAATTTTATCTAAAAATAATATAGCTTGCAGCAATTCTATATACGTGGTTGTACATGACAAGTTTTGAAAAGTAAGGCCGCAAACCAAAAAAAAAATGTTTAAAATTTGTGTACTGATTTAAATTTGTATTAACTAAAAATACGATATTTGCAAGCTAAATTTTTATCTAAAAAATAATATAGCTTGCTGCAGTTCCTATATACGCGGTTGTATATAACAAGTTTTAAAAAAGACCGCCGCAAACCAAAAAAAATGTTTAAAATTCTCGTATTGATTTAAATTTTTATTAACCAAAAATACAATTTTTACAAGCCAAATTTTTATCTAAAAAACAATATAGCTTGCTGCAGTTTTATATACGCGGTTGAACATGACAAGTTTTGAAAAATACCGCCTCAAACCGAAAAAAATGTTTAAAATTCTCGCTTTGATTTAAACTTTTATTTACCAAAAATACGATTTGTGCAAACTAAATTTTCATCTAAAAAGTAATATAGCTTGCTACAGTTCTATATACGCGGTTGTATATAACAAGTTTTAAAAAAAACCGCCGCAAACCGAAAAAAATGTTTAAATTCTTGTACTGATTTATATTTTTATTAACTAAAAATACGATTTTTGCAAGCCAAATTTTCATCAAAAAAATAGTATAGTTTGCTGCAGTTTTATATACGCGGTTTTATAAGACAAGTTCTGAAAAATACCGCCGGAAACCAAACAAAATGTTTTAAATTCTCGTACTGATATAAATTTTTATTAACTAAAAATACGATTTTTGCAAGCCTAATTTTCATCTAAAAAATAATATATGCTCTATGATGCTGTCGAGATACGTAGATGTTTTAAGTGTTGCGGTTTTAACCATATAAGCACTAACTGTAAAAGCAAACAAATATGTCCCAAATGTACAGGTGAGCATAGAGATAATGAGTGCGCAACTACTAGTCTGAAATGTATAAACTGCTTCAATCTAGCTAAACTCAAACCGGGTATCGATACTGCTCATGCAGCGTGGGACAAAAACTGCACCGTTTTTAAAGAAAAATATTTATTGTTCAAATCTGAAGTTAGCATTAGTAGTAACAAGTAGCAATCAGCTGATGATTCATCCAAGTTGAAAGATATTTCTCCGGGTAATAATTTCAATATCATCTACCAAAATGTTCGTGGTCTCAACACCAAATCGAATGAATTATATAAATCTACATCTGGTTATCAGAGTCAATTCGATATTATTGCACTAACAGAAACTTGGCTTAATGATAGTGTTCATGATAATGAACTATTCGATTGTAGCTTCAATGTTGTTAGATGCGACAGAAACTTTACAACTACTGGTAAATCCCGCGCAGGTGGTGTTTTATTAGCCTTAAAATCGTCGTTTAATTTTAAAATAATTGATCTCAATTTAACCTGTGATAACAATCTATCTCTAGTCGATATAGTAGCGGTTTCTATAACGAATTTCTCTAGTCAGTTAATAATAGTAGTTATTTACATACCACCTAATTTTAGCATATCATTATATGATGCTCTTTGTGATGTTCTTGAGTGTTGTGAGTCGTTGTATGGCTCTGACCTACTGGTTATAGGAGATTTTAACATTCCTGAGTACAGCAATTATGTTCTTCATAAACGTTTAGACAAACATACTCAAACCTTAATTGAATTTTGTAACTTCTTTTAAATTTTTATTAACTAAAAATTCGATTTTTGCAAGCTAAATTTCCATCTAAAAAACAATATAGCTTGCTGCAGTTTTATATACGCGGTTGAACATGACAAGTTTTGAAAAATACCGCCTCAAACCGAAAAAAATGTTTAAAATTCTCGCTTTGATTTAAACTTTTATTTACCAAAAATACAATTTGTGCAAACTAAATTTTCATCTAAAAAGTAATATAGCTTGCTACAGTTCTATATACGCGGTTGTATATAACAAGTTTTAAAAAAGACCGCCGCAAACCGAAAAAAATGTTTAAATTCTTGTACTGATTTATATTTTTATTAACTAAAAATACGATTTTTGCAAGCCAAATTTTCATCAAAAAAATAGTATAGTTTGCTGCAGTTTTATATACGCGGTTTTATAAAACAAGTTCTGAAAAATACCGCCGGAAACCAAAAAAAATGTTTTAAATTCTCGTACTGATTTAAATTTTTATTAACTAAAAATACGATTTTTGCAAGCCTAATTTTCATCTAAAAAATAATATAGCTTGCTGCAGGTCTATATACGCGGTTGCATATGACAAGTTTTAAAAAAGACCGCCGCAAACCGAAAAAAATATTTAAAATTGTCGTACTGATTTAAATTTTTATTAACTAAAAATACGATTTTTGCAAGCCTAATTTTCATCTAAAAAATAATATAGCTTGCTGCAGGTCTATATACGCGGTTGCATATGACAAGTTTTAAAAAAGACCGCCGCAAACCGAAAAAAATATTTAAAATTGTCGTACTGATTTAAATTTTTATTAACCAAAAATACGATTTTTGCAAGCCAAATTTCCATCTAAAAAATAATATAGCTTGCTGCAGTTCTATATACGCGGTTGTATATGACAAGTTTAGAAAAAGACTGCCGCAAACCGAAAAAAATGTTAAAAATTCTCGTACTGATTTAAATTTTTATTAACCAAAATACGATTTTTGCAAGCTAAAATTCCATCTAAACAATAATATAGCTTGCTGCAGTTCTATATACGCAGTTGCATATAACAAGTTTTAAAAAAGACAACCGCAAACCGATTTTTTTTTTAAATTCTCTTACTGATTTAAATTTGTATTAACCAAAAATACGATTTTTGCAAGCTAAATTTCTATCTAAAAAATAATATAGCTTGCTGCAGTTTTATATACGCGGTTGCATATGACAAGTTTAGAAAAAGACTGCCGCAAACCGAATTTTTTTTTAAAATTTTCGTACTGATTTAAATTTTTATTAACCAAAAATACGATTTTTGCAAGCCAAAATTTTATCTAAAAATAATATAGCTTGCAGCAGTTCTATATACGCGGTGGTACATGACAAGTTTTGAAAAATACCGCCGCAAACCGAAAAAAATGTTTAAAATTCTCGTACTGATTTAAATTTTTATTAACCAAAAATACGATTTGTGCAAACTAAATTTTCATCTAAAAAGTAATATAGCTTGCTACAGTTCTATATACGCGGTTGTATATAACAAGTTTTAAAAAAGACCGCCGCAAACCGAAAAAAATGTTTAAATTCTTGTACTGATTTATAATTTTATTAACTAAAAATACGATTTTTGCAAGCCTAATTTTCATCTAAAAAATAATATAGCTTGCTGCAGGTCTATATACGCGGTTGCATATGACAAGTTTTAAAAAAGACCGCCGCAAACCGAAAAAAATATTTAAAATTGTCGTACTGATTTAAATTATTATTAACCAAAAATACGATTTTTGCAAACCAAATTTCCAAAAAAAAAAAAAATATAGCTTGCTGCAGTTCTATATACGCGGTTGCATATGACAAGTTTAGAAAAAGACCGCCGCAAACCGAAAAAAATGTTAAAAATTCTCGTACTGATTTAAATTTTTATTAACCAAAAATACGATTTTTGCAAGCTGAAATTTTATCTAAAAATAATATAGCTTGCAGCAGTTCTATTTACGCGGTTGTACATGACAAGTTTTAAAAAATAAGGCCGCAAACCAAAAAAAATGTTTAAAATTCTCGTACTGATTTAAATTTTTATTAACCAAAAATACAATTTTTACAAGCTAAATTTCTATCTAAAAAATAATATAGTTTGCTGCAGTTCTATATACGCGGTTGTATATAACAAGTTTTAAAAAAGACCGCCGCAAACCAAAAAAAATGTTTAAAATTCTCGTACTGATTTAAATTTTTACTAACCAAAAATACAATTTTTGCAAGCCAAATTTTTATCTAAAAAACAATATAGCTTGCTGCAGTTCTATATACGCGGTTGAACATGACAAGTTTTGAAAAATACCGCCGCAAACCGAAAAAAATGTTTAAAAATCTCGTACGGATTTAAATTTTTATTAACAAAAAATACGATTTTTGCAAGCTAAATTTTCATCTAAAAAATAATATAGCTTGCTTCAGTTCTTTATACGCGGTTGCATATAACCAATTTTAAAAAAAGGCCGCCGCAAACCAAAAAAAATATTTAAAATTCTCGTACTGATTTAAATTTTTATTAACCAAAAATACGATTTTTGCAAGCCAAATTTTTATATAAAAAATAATATAGCTTGCTGCAGTTCTATATACGCGGTTGCATATGACAAGTTTAGAAAAAGAACGCCGCAAACCAAAAAAAATGTTTAAAATTCTCGTACTGATTTAAATTTTTAATAACCAAAAACACGATTTTTGCAAACCAAAATTTTATCTAAAAATAATATAGCTTGCAGCAATTCTATATACGTGGTTGTACATGACAAGTTTTGAAAAGTAAGGCCGCAAACCAAAAAAAAATGTTTAAAATTTGTGTACTGATTTAAATTTTTATTAACTAAAAATACGATATTTGCAAGCTAAATTTTTATCTAAAAAATAATATAGCTTGCTGCAGTTCCTATATACGCGGTTGTATATAACAAGTTTTAAAAAAGACCGCCGCAAACCAAAAAAAATGTTTAAAATTCTCGTATTGATTTAAATTTTTATTAACCAAAAATACAATTTTTACAAGCCAAATTTTTATCTAAAAAACAATATAGCTTGCTGCAGTTTTATATACGCGGTTGAACATGACAAGTTTTGAAAAATACCGCCTCAAACCGAAAAAAATGTTTAAAATTCTCGCTTTGATTTAAACTTTTATTTACCAAAAATACGATTTGTGCAAACTAAATTTTCATCTAAAAAGTAATATAACTTGCTACAGTTCTATATACGCGGTTGTATATAACAAGTTTTAAAAAAAACCGCCGCAAACCGAAAAAAATGCTTAAATTCTTGTACTGATTTATATTTTTATTAACTAAAAATACGATTTTTGCAAGCCAAATTTTCATCAAAAAAATAGTATAGTTTGCTGCAGTTTTATATACGCGGTTTTATAAGACAAGTTCTGAAAAATACCGCCGGAAACCAAACAAAATGTTTTAAATTCTCGTACTGATATAAATTTTTATTAACTAAAAATACGATTTTTGCAAGCCTAATTTTCATCTAAAAAATAATATATGCTCTATGATGCTGTCGAGATACGTAGATGTTTTAAGTGTTGCGGTTTTAACCATATAAGCACTAACTGTAAAAGCAAACAAATATGTCCCAAATGTACAGGTGAGCATAGAGATAATGAGTGCGCAACTACTAGTCTGAAATGTATAAACTGCTTCAATCTAGCTAAACTCAAACCGGGTATCGATACTGCTCATGCAGCGTGGGACAAAAACTGCACCGTTTTTAAAGAAAAATATTTATTGTTCAAATCTGAAGTTAGCATTAGTAGTAACAAGTAGCAATCAGCTGATGATTCATCCAAGTTGAAAGATATTTCTCCGGGTAATAATTTCAATATCATCTACCAAAATGTTCGTGGTCTCAACACCAAATCGATAGAATTATATAAATCTACATCTGGTTATCAGTGTCAATTCGATATTATTGCACTAACAGAAACTTGGCTTAATGATAGTGTTCATGATAATGAACTATTCGATTGTAGCTTCAATGTTGTTAGATGCGACAGAAACTTTACAACTACTGGTAAATCCCGCGGAGGTGGTGTTTTATTAGCCTTAAAATCGTCGTTTAATTTTAAAATAATTGATCTCAATTTAACCTGTGATAACAATCTATCTCTAGTCAATATAGTAGCGGTTTCTATAACGAATTTCTCTAGTCAGTTAATAATAGTAGTTATTTACATACCACCTAATTTTAGCATATCATTATATGATGCTCTTTTTGATGTTCTTGAGTGTTGTGAGTCGTTGTATGGCTCTGACCTACTGGTTATAGGAGATTTTAACATTCCTGAGTACAGCAATTATGTTCTTCATAAACGTTTAGACAAACATACTCAAACCTTAATTGAATTTTGTAACTTCTTTTCACTGAGCCAATACAACAACATTCTCAACCATAAGAATCGTCTCTTGGATTTGGTTCTCTGCAACAGCAGCTGCACTGTTCTGAGATCTGAATCTTTACTACAAACTGAAGACAAACATCATCCTTCATTATGTATTAGTCTGAAGATCCAGAAAGATACTTCTCAACAAAATATCTGGGTTTCAACAAAATCTATTAAAAACTATAATTTCAAAAGAGCAAACTTGGTCGATCTCTATGAATATTTACTCAATGTCGACTGGACAACCTTAAATAATTACAGTGACGTTAATGCAATGGTGGACCAGTTTTATAACAAAGTCTATTCTGCACTTGATTTATTCGTACCTAAAACAAATATTGTCAAAAGCCATAAGTATCCTCCATGGTTCAATCCTGAAATAAAATCAATAATTAGAGCTAAGTTATTAGCATGGCGGAAATATAAAAAAACAAACTCATCGGATGCCTTTGCTGAATTCAAACGTCTCAGAAATATTGTCAAGCAACTGATAGACATTTCTCATAAAGCCTATTTACGTAAAATTGAAAATAACATTAAAGCAAATCCGAATAACTTTTGGTCTTACGTAAATACGAAAAAAAAAAATTCTGCAATTCCTGATACAATGGAATTAAATAATATATCACTGGACAGTCCGCAAAAGATAGTCAACGCATTTGCTCAACACTTTGCATGTAATACTACCGATAGCCATAATGACATCCAAACCAACAGTGATATATTAAATACAAATACATTATACTTACAAAATGTTACTGAAGAGGATATAGTTGCAGGAATAAAAAAGTTAAAGCCAAAAATGACCTCAGGTCCTGACAAGATTCCATCTTTTCTAATAAAAGACTGCTCTTGCATCTTTGTTAAACCTTTTTATATCATCTTCAATGCCATCCTTAAACTTAGTAAATTTCCTAACATGTGGAAAGTGGTTAAAATTTGTCCAGTTCTTAAAAGTGGCTGTAAAAAGAATGTTGCTAATTATCGACCAATAGCGTTAATTCAGAACTTTAGCAAAGTCTTTGAGTTTGTCATTCATAAAGTCATTCATAACCATGTTAAATGTCTTATTTCCACCAGTCAGCATGGCTTTATGCCGGGCCGATCTACTACCACGAATCTTTATTGTATAACTCAATTCATAGTCGATAATTTAGATCAACGTATACAAACTGATGTAGTATATACGGACTTCTCAAAAGCGTTCGACAGACTAGACCATTGCATTCTTCTAAATAAAATGGCATTGTTCGGTTTTTCGAACTCCCTGATTGCCCTCTTCAGTTCTTACCTTAGCAACAGACTGCAATTTGTTGAGTATAGAGGGCACAAGTCATATACCTCTGCAGTACACTCTGGCGTTCCTCAGGGTTCGATTTTAGGGCCTCTTCTATTCAATATTTTCATCAATGACATAGTCAAAGATATTAGCGCGAATACTCTCTTATATGCCGACGATATGAAGATATATAAGACCATATTGTGTATTGATGACTGTATCGATTTGCAAAACAATCTATGTGCGTTGCATAAATGGTGCATAACTAATCGGTTGCCACTCAACGTCGGTAAATGTTGTGTGTTATCGTTTTCACGCTCACGTGAAAAAACCATTTTTTCCTACGAATTAAACAATATTACTCTGTCTAGAACGGAAGTCTTCAAAGATCTTGGTGTAACATTTGACTCAAAACTTACATTCCAACAGCATATCAGCTCAATTACTGCTACCTCATATAAAAACTTGGGATTTATTATCAGAACTTCAAGAGACTTTTCATCACTGGACACTATTGGTTTGCTTTTCAATTCTTTTGTGCGCTCGCGTTTAGAATATGCTTCGTTGGTCTGGTCGCCTACATATGAGTGTCATATTAATGCCGTGGAAAAAATCCAAAGGAAATTTTTAAAATATTTATATTATCGAACTAATGGTACTTACCTTGCCATTGGTTTCTCTTATGACATTTTGTTAACATCATATGGGTACACCAGTCTAACCATTCGCAGGAAATGTAACTCCGTAATATTTTTGTTTAAAGCGATTAATAATGCATTAGATTGTGTCGATATCGTCCACACCATAAACTTTGCCGTGCCTCGAATAGCTTCAAGGTCGCACAATACATTTTATACACATTTGCCTCGTACTCGTTTGCTACAATCATCTCCCTTGCATACGATGTGTTTTAACTACTCTACAGTCCAGAACAGTTTGGATATATTTAATTGTAAAGTGTCTGTGATAAAGAGTACTTTTTTTTAGCTACGTGTGATTGTATTTTGTTATTTTACATCTGCTATTTCTTGTTTCTGTTGTCCTTATATATTATATTTTTATCTTTTTTCATGTTTTACACTTTTTACGAACAACTTTGGTCCATATGCCCTATATGTATGTAATTGTTTATTTGTGTGTGATGAATACTTTTTTGATGTTGTTAATAATATTTTTACACTAGCTTATTCTCTACTCTACTCAATTTTTTTTTGTAATTTTCCTGCCCTGTAATTGGCCTCGTGCCGTTGGGCAGCTGTATCAAATAAATAAAATAAATAAATATAGCTTGCTGCAGGTCTATATACGCGGTTGCATATAACAAGTTTAGAAAAAGACCGCCGCAAACCGAAAAAAATGTTAAAAATTCTCGTACTGATTTAAATTTTTATTAACCAAAAATACGATTTTTGCAAGCTAAAATTTTATCTAAAAATAATATAGCTTGCAGCAGTTCTATTTACGCGGTTGTACATGACATGTTTTAAAAAATAAGGCTGCAAACCAAAAAAAATGTTTAAAATTCTCGTACTGATTTAAATTTTTATTAACCAAAAATACAATTTTTGCAAGCTAAATTTTTATCTAAAAAATAATATAGCTTGCTGCAGTTCTATATACGCGGTTGTATATAACAAGTTTTAAAAAAGACCGCCGCAAACCAAAAAAAATGTATAATATTCTCGTACTGATTTAAATTTTTACTAACCAAAAATACAATTTTTGCAAGCCAAATTTTTATCTAAAAAACAATATAGCTTGCTGCAGTTCTATATACGCGGTTGAACATGACAAATTTTGAAAAAAACCGCCGCAAACCAAAAAAAAATATTTAAAAATCTCGTACGGATTTAAATTTTTATCAACAAAAAATACGATTTTTGCAAGCTAAATTTCTATCTAAAAAATAATATAGCTTGCTTCAGTTCTTTATACGCAGTTGCATATAACCAATTTTAAAAAAGGCCGCCGCAAACCGAAAAAAATGTTTAAAATTCTCGTACTGATTTAAATTTTTATTAACCAAAATGACAATTTTTGCAAGCCAAATTTTCATCTAAAAAATAATATAGTTTGCTACAGTTCTACATACGCAGTTGCATATGACAAGTTTTAAAAAAGACCGCCGCAAACCGACAAAAATGTTTAAAATTCTCGTACTGATTTAAATTTTTATTAACCAATAATACAATTTTTGCAAGCCAAATTTCCATCTAAAAAATAATATAACTTACTGCAGTTCTATATACGTGGTTGCCATGACAAGTTTTAAAAAATACTGCCGCAAACCGAAAAAAATGTTTAAAATTCTCGTACTGATTTAAACTTTTATTAACCAAAAATAAAAATTTTGCAAGCCAAATTTCCATCAAAAAAATAGTATAGCTTGCTGCAGTTTTATATACGCGGTTCTGTAAGACAAGTTCTAAAAAATACCGCCGCAAACCAAAAAAAAAAATGTTTTAAATTCTCGTACTGATTTAAATTTTTATTAACCAAAAATACGATTTTTTCAAGCCTAATTTTCATCTAAAAAATAATATAGCTTGCTGCAGGTCTATATACGCGGTTGCATATAACAAGTTTTAAAAAAGACAACCGCAAACCGAAAAAAATGTTTAAAATTCTCGTATTGATTTAAATTTGTATTAACCAAAAGTACAAGTTTTGCAAGCCAAATTTTCATCTAAAAAATAATATAGCTGGCTGCAGTTCTATATACGCGGTTGATCATGACAAGTTTTAAAAAATACCGCCGCAAACCGATTTTTTTTTTAATATTCTCGTACTGATTTAAAATTTTATTAACCAAAAATACAAATTTTGCAAGCCAAATTTTCATCTAAAAAATAATATAGCTTGCTGCAGTTCTATCTACGCGGTTGAACATGACAAGTTTTGAAAAATACGGCCGCAAACGGAAAAAAATGTTTAAAATTCTCGTACTGATTTAAATTTTTATTAATCAAAAATACGATTTTTGCAAGCTAAATTTCCATCTAAAAAATAATATAGCTTGCTGCAATTCATTATACGCGGTTGCATATAACAGGTTTTAAAAAAGACCGCCGCAAACCGAATAAAATGTTTAAAATTCTCGTACTGATTTAAATTTTTATTAACTAAAAATACGATTTTTGCAAGCAAAATTTCTATCAAAAAAATAGTATAGCTTGCTGCAATTCTATATACGCGGTTGCACATGACAAGTTTAAAAAAAAACTGCCGCAAACCAAAAAAAATGTTTAAAATTCTCGTACTGATTTAAATTTTTATTAACCGAAAATACGATTTTTGCAAGCCAAATTTTTATCTAAAAAATAATATAGCTTGAAACAGTTTTATATAAGCGGTTCAACATGACAAGTTTTGAAAAATACCGCCGCAAACCGAAAAAAATGTTTAAAAATCTCGTACGGATTTAAATTTTTATTAACTAAAAATTCGATTTTTGCAAGCTAAATTTCCATCTAAAAAATAATATAGCTTGCTGCAGTTCTATATACGTGGTTGCATATAACAAGTTTTAAAAAAAACTGCCGCAAACCAAAAAAAATCTTTAAAATTCTCGTACTGATTTAAATTTTTATTAACCAAAAATACGATTTTTGCAAGCCAAAGTTCCATCTAAAAAATAATATAGCTTGCTGCAGTTCTATGTACGCGGTTGCATATGACAAGTTTTAAAAAAGATCGCCGCAAACCGAAAAAAATGTTTAATATTCTCGTACTGATTTAAATTTTTATTAACCGAAAATACGATTTTTGCAAGCCAAATTTTTATCTAAAAAATAACATAGCTTGCAACAGTTCTATATAAGGGGTTCAACATGACAAGTTTTGAAAAATACCGCCGCAAACCGAAAAAAATGTTTAAAAATCTCGTAAGGATTTAAATTTTTATTAACTAAAAATTCGATTTTTGCAAGCTAAATTTCCATCTAAAAAATAATATAGCTTGCTGCAGTTCTATATACGCGGTTGCATATAACAAGTTTTAAAAAAGACCGCCGCAAACCGAAAAAAATGTTTAAAATTCTCGTATTGATTTAAATTTTTATTAACCAAAAATACAATTTTTACAAGCCAAATTTTTATCTAAAAAACAATACAGCTTGCTGCAGTTTTATATACGCGGTTGAACATGACAAGTTTTGAAAAATACCGCCTCAAACCGAAATTTTTTTTTAAAATTCTCGCTTTGATTTAAACTTTTATTTACCAAAAATACGATTTGTGCAAACTAAATTTTCATCTAAAAAGTAATATAGCTTGCTACAGTTCTATATACGCGGTTGTATATAACAAGTTTTAAAAAAAACCGCCGCAAACCGAAAAAAATGTTTAAATTCTTGTACTGATTTATATTTTTATTAACTAAAAATACGATTTTTGCAAGCCAAATTTTCATCAAAAAAATAGTATAGTTTGCTGCAGTTTTATATACGCGGTTTTATAAGACAAGTTCTGAAAAATACCGCCGGAAACCAAACAAAATGTTTTAAATTCTCGTACTGATATAAATTTTTATTAACTAAAAATACGATTTTTGCAAGCCTAATTTTTATATAAAAAATAATATATGCTCTATGATGCTGTCGAGATACGTAGATGTTTTAAGTGTTGCGGTTTTAACCATATAAGCACTAACTGTAAAAGCAAACAAATATGTCCCAAATGTACAGGTGAGCATAGAGATAATGAGTGCGCAACTACTAGTCTGAAATGTATAAACTGCTTCAATCTAGCTAAACTCAAACCGGGTATCGATACTGCTCATGCAGCGTGAGACAAAAACTGCACCGTTTTTAAAGAAAAATATTTATTGTTCAAATCTGAAGTTAGCATTAGTAGTAACAAGTAGCAATCAGCTGATGATTCATCCAAGTTGAAAGATATTTCTCCGGGTAATCATTTCAATATCATCTACCAAAATGTTCGTGGTCTCAACACCAAATCGAATGAATTATATAAATCTACATCTGGTTATCAGAGTCAATTCGATATTATTGCACTAACAGAAACTTGGCTTAATGATAGTGTTCATGATAATGAACTATTCGATTGTAGCTTCAATGTTGTTAGATGCGACAGAAACTTTACAACTACTGGTAAATCCCGTGGAGGTGGTGTTTTATTAGCCTTAAAATCGTCGTTTAATTTTAAAATAATTGATCTCAATTTAACCTGTGATAACAATCTATCTCTAGTCGATATAGTAGCGGTTTCTATAACAAATTTCTCTAGTCAGTTAATAATAGTAGTTATTTACATACCACCTAATTTTAGCATATCATTATATGATGCTCTTTTTGATGTTCTTGAGTGTTGTGAGTCGTTGTATGGCTCTGACCTACTGGTTATAGGAGATTTTAACATTCCTGAGTACAGCAATTATGTTCTTCATAAACGTTTAGACAAACATACTCAAACCTTAATTGAATTTTGTAACTTCTTTTCACTGAGCCAATACAACAACATACTCAACCATAAGAATCGTCTCTTGGATTTGGTTCTCTGCAACAGCAGCTGCACTGTTCTGAGATCTGAATCTTTACTACAAACTGAAGACAAACATCATCCTTCATTATGTATTAGTCTGAAGATCCAGAAAGATACTTCTCAACAAAATATCTGGGTTTCAACAAAATCTATTAAAAACTATAATTTCAAAAGAGCAAACTTGGTCGATCTCTATGAATATTTACTCAATGTCGACTGGACAACCTTAAATAATTACAGTGACGTTAATGCAATGGTGGACCAGTTTTATAACAAAGTCTATTCTGCACTTGATTTATTCGTACCTAAAAAAAATATATTGTCAAAAGCCATAAGTATCCTCCATGGTTCAATCCTGAAATAAAATCAATAATTAGAGCTAAGTTATTAGCATGGCGGAAATATAAAAAAACAAACTCATCGGATGCCTTTGCTGAATTCAAACGTCTCAGAAATATTGTCAAGCAACTGATAGACATTTCTCATAAAGCCTATTTACGTAAAATTGAAAATAACATTAAAGCAAATCCGAATAACTTTTGGTCTTACGTAAATACGAAAAAAAACAATTCTGCAATTCCTGATACAATGGAATTAAATAATATATCACTGGACAGTCCGCAAAAGATAGTCAACGCATTTGCTCAACACTTTGCATGTAATACTACCGATAGCCATAATGCCATCCAAACCAACAGTGATATATTAAATACAAATACATTATACTTACAAAATGTTATTGAAGAGGATATAGTTGCAGGAATAAAAAAGTTAAAGCCAAAAATGACCTCAGGTCCTGACAAGATTCCATCTTTTCTAATAAAAGACTGCTCTTGCATCTTTGTTAAACCTCTCTATATCATCTTCAATGCCATCCTTAAACTTAGTAAATTTCCTAACATGTGGAAAGTGGTTAAAATTTGTCCAGTTCTTAAAAGTGGCTGTAAAAAGAATGTTGCTAATTATCGACCAATAGCGTTAATTCAGAACTTTAGCAAAGTCTTTGAGTTTGTCATTCATAAAGTCATTCATAACCATGTTAAATGTCTTATTTCCACCAGTCAGCATGGCTTTATGCCGGGCCGATCTACTACCACGAATCTTTATTGTATAACTCAATTCATAGCCGATAATTCAGATCAACGTATACAAACTGATGTAGTATATACGGACTTCTCAAAAGCGTTCGACAGACTAGACCATTGCATTCTTCTAAATAAAATGGCATTGTTCGGTTTTTCGAACTCCCTGATTGCCCTCTTCAGTTCTTACCTTAGCAACAGACTGCAATTTGTTGAGTATAGAGGGCACAAGTCATATACCTCTGCAGTACACTCTGGCGTTCCTCAGGGTTCGATTTTAGGGCCTCTTCTATTCAATATTTTCATCAATGACATAGTCAAAGATATTAGCGCGAATACTCTCTTATATGCCGACGATATGAAGATATATAAGACCATATTGTGTATGGATGACTGTATCGATTTGCAAAACAATCTATGTGCGTTGCATAAATGGTGCATAACTAATCGGTTGCCACTCAACGTCGGTAAATGTTGTGTGTTATCGTTTTCACGCTCACGTGAAAAAACCATTTTTTCCTACGAATTAAACAATATTACTCTGTCTAGAACGGAAGTCTTCAAAGATCTTGGTGTAACATTTGACTCAAAACTTACATTCCAACAGCATATCAGCTCAATTACTGCTACCTCATATAAAAACTTGGGATTTATTATCAGAACTTCAAGAGACTTTTCATCACTGGACACTATTGGTTTGCTTTTCAATTCTTTTGTGCGCTCGCGTTTAGAATATGCTTCGTTGGTCTGGTCGCCTACATATGAGTGTCATATTAATGCCGTGGAAAAAATCCAAAGGAAATTTTTAAAATATTTATATTATCGAACTAATGGTACTTACCCTGCCATTGGTTTCTCTTATGACATTTTGTTAACATCATATGGGTACACCAGTCTAACCATTCGCAGGAAATGTAACTCCGTAATATTTTTGTTTAAAGCAATTAATAATGCATTAGATTGTGTCGATATCGTCCACACCATAAACTTTGCCGTGCCTCGAATAGCTTCAAGGTCGCACAATACATTTTATACACATTTGCCTCGTACTCGTTTGCTACAATCATCTCCCTTGCATACGATGTGTTTTAACTACTCTACAGTCCAGAACAGTTTGGATATATTTAATTGTAAAGTGTCTGTGATAAAGAGTACTTTTTTTAGCTACGTGTGATTGTATTTTGTTATTTTACATCTGCTATTTCTTGTTTCTGTTGTCCTTATATATTATATTTTTATCTTTTTTCATGTTTTACACTTTTTACGAACAACTTTGGTCCATATGCCCTATATGTATGTAATTGTTTATTTGTGTGTGATGAATACTTTTTTGATGTTGTTAATAATATTGTTACACTAGCTTATTCTCTACTCTACTCAATTTTTTTTTGTAATTTTCCTGCCCTGTAATTGGCCTCGTGCCGTTGGGCAGCTGTATCAAATAAATAAAATAAATAAATATAGCTTGCTGCAGGTCTATATACGCGGTTGCATATGACAAGTTTTAAAAAAGACCGCCGCAAACCGAAAAAAATATTTAAAATTGTCGTACTGATTTAAATTTTTATTAACCAAAAATACGATTTTTGCAAGCCAAATTTCCATTTACAAAATAATATAGCTTGCTGCAGTTCTATATACGCGGTTGCATATAACAAGTTTAGAAAAAGACCGCCGCAAACCGAAAAAAATGTTAAAAATTCTCGTACTGATTTAAATTTTTATTAACCAAAAATACGATTTTTGCAAGCTAAAATTTTATCTAAAAATAATATAGCTTGCAGCAGTTCTATTTACGCGGTTGTACATGACATGTTTTGAAAAATAAGGCTGCAAACCAAAAAAAATGTTTAAAATTCTCGTACTGATTTAAATTTTTATTAACCAAAAATACAATTTTTGCAAGCTAAATTTTTATCTAAAAAATAATATAGCTTGCTTCAGTTCTATATACGCGGTTGTATATAACAAGTTTTAAAAAAGACCGCCGCAAACCAAAAAAAATGTTTAATATTCTCGTACTGATTTAAATTTTTACTAACCAAAAATACAATTTTTGCAAGCCAAATTTTTATCTAAAAAACATTATAGCTTGCTGCAGTTCTATATACGCGGTTGAACTTGACAAGTTTTGAAAAAAACCGCCGCAAACCAAAAAAAAATATTTAAAAATCTCGTACGGATTTAAATTTTTATCAACAAAATATACGATTTTTGCAAGCTAAATTTCTATCTAAAAAATAATATAGCTTGCTTCAGTTCTTTATACGCGGTTGCATATAACCAATTTTAAAAAAGGCCGCCGCAAACCGAAAAAAATGTTTAAAATTCTCGTACTGATTTAAATTTTTATTAACCAAAATGACAATTTTTGCAAGCCAAATTTTCATCTAAAAATAATATAGTTTGCTACAGTTCTACATACGCAGTTGCATATGACAAGTTTTAAAAAAGACCGCCGCAAACCGACAAAAATGTTTAAAATTCTCGTACTGATTTAAATTTTTATTAACCAATAATAAAATTTTTGCAAGCCAAATTTCCATCTAAAAAATAATATAACTTACTGCAGTTCTATATACGTGGTTGACATGACAAGTTTTAAAAAATACTGCCGCAAACCGAAAAAAATGTTTAAAATTCTCGTACTGATTTAAACTTTTATTAACCAAAAATAAAAATTTTGCAAGCCAAATTTCCATCAAAAAAATAGTATAGCTTGCTGCAGTTTTATATACGCGGTTCTGTAAGACAAGTTCTAAAAAATATCGCCGCAAACCAAAAAAAAAATGTTTTAAATTCTCGTACTGATTTAAATTTTTATTAACCAAAAATACGATTTTTTCAAGCCTAATTTTCATCTAAAAAATAATATAGCTTGCTGTAGGTCTATATACGCGGTTGCATATAACAAGTTTTAAAAAAGACAACCGCAAACCGAAAAAAATGTTTAAAATTCTCGTATTGATTTAAATTTGTATTAACCAAAAGTACAAGTTTTGCAAGCCAAATTTTCATCTAAAAAATAATATAGCTGGCTGCAGTTCTATATACGCGGTTGATCATGACAAGTTTTAAAAAATACCGCCGCAAACCGATTTTTTTTTTAATATTCTCGTACTGATTTAAAATTTTATTAACCAAAAATACAAATTTTGCAAGCCAAATTTTCATCTAAAAAATAATATAGCTTGCTGCAGTTCTATCTACGCGGTTGAACATGACAAGTTTTGAAAAATACGGCCGCAAACGGAAAAAAATGTTTAAAATTCTCGTACTGATTTAAATTTTTATTAATCAAAAATACGATTTTTGCAAGCTAAATTTCCATCTAAAAAATAATATAGCTTGCTGCAGTTCTTTATACGCGGTTGCATATAACAGGTTTTAAAAAAGACCGCCGCAAACCGAATAAAATGTTTAAAATTCTCGTACTGATTTAAATTTTTATTAACTAAAAATACGATTTTTGCAAGCCAAATTTTTATCTAAAAAACATTATAGCTTGCTGCAGTTCTATATACGCGGTTGAACTTGACAAGTTTTGAAAAAAACCGCCGCAAACCAAAAAAAAATATTTAAAAATCTCGTACGGATTTAAATTTTTATCAACAAAATATACGATTTTTGCAAGCTAAATTTCTATCTAAAAAATAATATAGCTTGCTTCAGTTCTTTATACGCGGTTGCATATAACCAATTTTAAAAAAGGCCGCCGCAAACCGAAAAAAATGTTTAAAATTCTCGTACTGATTTAAATTTTTATTAACCAAAATGACAATTTTTGCAAGCTAAATTTTTATCTAAAAAATAATATAGCTTGCTTCAGTTCTATATACGCGGTTGTATATAACAAGTTTTAAAAAAGACCGCCGCAAACCAAAAAAAATGTTTAATATTCTCGTACTGATTTAAATTTTTACTAACCAAAAATACAATTTTTGCAAGCCAAATTTTTATCTAAAAAACATTATAGCTTGCTGCAGTTCTATATACGCGGTTGAACTTGACAAGTTTTGAAAAAAACCGCCGCAAACCAAAAAAAAATATTTAAAAATCTCGTACGGATTTAAATTTTTATCAACAAAATATACGATTTTTGCAAGCTAAATTTCTATCTAAAAAATAATATAGCTTGCTTCAGTTCTTTATACGCGGTTGCATATAACCAATTTTAAAAAAGGCCGCCGCAAACCGAAAAAAATGTTTAAAATTCTCGTACTGATTTAAATTTTTATTAACCAAAATGACAATTTTTGCAAGCCAAATTTTCATCTAAAAATAATATAGTTTGCTACAGTTCTACATACGCAGTTGCATATGACAAGTTTTAAAAAAGACCGCCGCAAACCGACAAAAATGTTTAAAATTCTCGTACTGATTTAAATTTTTATTAACCAATAATAAAATTTTTGCAAGCCAAATTTCCATCTAAAAAATAATATAACTTACTGCAGTTCTATATACGTGGTTGACATGACAAGTTTTAAAAAATACTGCCGCAAACCGAAAAAAATGTTTAAAATTCTCGTACTGATTTAAACTTTTATTAACCAAAAATAAAAATTTTGCAAGCCAAATTTCCATCAAAAAAATAGTATAGCTTGCTGCAGTTTTATATACGCGGTTCTGTAAGACAAGTTCTAAAAAATATCGCCGCAAACCAAAAAAAAAATGTTTTAAATTCTCGTACTGATTTAAATTTTTATTAACCAAAAATACGATTTTTTCAAGCCTAATTTTCATCTAAAAAATAATATAGCTTGCTGTAGGTCTATATACGCGGTTGCATATAACAAGTTTTAAAAAAGACAACCGCAAACCGAAAAAAATGTTTAAAATTCTCGTATTGATTTAAATTTGTATTAACCAAAAGTACAAGTTTTGCAAGCCAAATTTTCATCTAAAAAATAATATAGCTGGCTGCAGTTCTATATACGCGGTTGATCATGACAAGTTTTAAAAAATACCGCCGCAAACCGATTTTTTTTTTAATATTCTCGTACTGATTTAAAATTTTATTAACCAAAAATACAAATTTTGCAAGCCAAATTTTCATCTAAAAAATAATATAGCTTGCTGCAGTTCTATCTACGCGGTTGAACATGACAAGTTTTGAAAAATACGGCCGCAAACGGAAAAAAATGTTTAAAATTCTCGTACTGATTTAAATTTTTATTAATCAAAAATACGATTTTTGCAAGCTAAATTTCCATCTAAAAAATAATATAGCTTGCTGCAGTTCTTTATACGCGGTTGCATATAACAGGTTTTAAAAAAGACCGCCGCAAACCGAATAAAATGTTTAAAATTCTCGTACTGATTTAAATTTTTATTAACTAAAAATACGATTTTTGCAAGCAAAATTTCCATCAAAAAAATAGTATAGCTTGCTGCAAATCTATATACGCGGTTGCATATGACAAGTTTAAAAAAAAACTGCCGCAAACCAAAAAAAATGTTTAAAATTCTCGTACTGATTTAAATTTTTATTAACCAAAAATACAAATTTTGCAAGCCAAAATTCTATCTAAAAAATAATATAGCTTGCTGCAGTTCTATATACATGGTTAAACATGACAAGTTTTGAAAAATACCGCCGCAAACCGAAAAAAAATGTTTAAAATTCTCGTACTGATTTAAATTTTTATTAACCGAAAATACGATTTTTGCAAGCCAAATTTTTATCTAAAAAATAATATAGCTTGAAACAGTTTTATATAAGCGGTTCAACATGACAAGTTTTGAAAAATACCGCCGCAAACCGAAAAAAATGTTTAAAAATCTCGTACGGATTTAAATTTTTATTAACTAAAAATTCGATTTTTGCAAGCTAAATTTCCATCTAAAAAATAATATAGCTTGCTGCAGTTCTATATACGTGGTTGCATATAACAAGTTTTAAAAAAAACTGCCGCAAACCAAAAAAAAATGTTTAAAATTCTCGTACTGATTTAAATTTTTATTAACCAAAAATACGATTTTTGCAAGCCAAAGTTCCATCTAAAAAATAATACAGCTTGCTGCAGTTCTATGTACGCGGTTGCATATGACAAGTTTTAAAAAAGATCGCCGCAAACCGAAAAAAATGTTTAATATTCTCGTACTGATTTAAATTTTTATTAACCGAAAATACGATTTTTGCAAGCCAAATTTTTATCTAAAAAATAATATAGCTTGCAACAGTTCTATATAAGGGGTTCAACATGACAAGTTTTGAAAAATACCGCCGCAAACCGAAAAAAATGTTTAAAAATCTCGTAAGGATTTAAATTTTTATTAACTAAAAATTCGATTTTTGCAAGCTAAATTTCCATCTAAAAAATAATATAGCTTGCTGCAGTTCTATATACGCGGTTGCATATAACAAGTTTAAAAAAAGACCGCCGCAAACCGAAAAAAATGTTTAAAATTCTCGTACTGATTTAAATTTTTATTAACCAAAAAGACAGTTTTTGCAATCCAAATTTTTAACTAAACAATAATTTAGCTTGCTGCAGTTTTATATACGCGGTTGAACATGACAAGTTTTGAAAAAAACCGCCAGAAACCGAAAAAAATGTTTAAAATTCTCGTACTGATTTAAATTTTTATTAACCAAAAATACGATTTTTGCAAGCAAAATTTCCATCTAAAAAATAATATAGCTTGCTGCAGTTCTATATACGCGGTTGCATATAACAAGTTTTAAAAAAGACCGCCGCAAACCGAATTTTTTTTTTTAAATTCTTGTACTGATTTAAATTTTTATTAACCAAAAATACGATTTTTGCAAGCTAAATTTCCATCTAAACAATAATATAGCTTGCTGCAGTTCTATATACGCAGTTGCATATAACAAGTTTTAAAAAAGACAACCGCAAACCGAATTTTTTTTTAAAATTCTCTTACTGATTTAAATTTCTATTAACCAAAAATACGATTTTTGCAAGCTAAATTTCTATCTAAAAAATAATATAGCTTGCTGCAGTTTTATATACGCGGTTGCATATGACAAAATTAGAAAAAGATTGCCGCAAACCGATTTTTTTTTTTAAATTCTCGTACTGATTTAAATTTTTATTAACCAAAAATACGATTTTTGCAAGCCAAATTTTTATATAAAAAATAATATAGCTTGCTGCAGTTCTATATACGCGGTTGCATATGACAAGTTTAAAAAAAGAACGCCGCAAACCAAAAAAATGTTTAAAATTTTCGTACTGATTTAAATTTTTAATAACCAAAAACACGATTTTTGCAAGCCAAAATTTTATCTAAAAATAATATAGCTTGCAGCAATTCTATATACGTGGTTGTACATGACAAGTTTTAAAAAGTAAGGCCGCAAACCAAAAAAAATGTTTAAAATGTTTGTACTGATTTAAATTTTTATTAACTAAAAATACGATATTTGCAAGCTAAATTTGTATCTAAAAAATAATATAGCTTGCTGCAGTTCCTATATACGCGGTTGTATATAACAAGTTTTAAAAAATACCGCCGCAAACCGAAAAAAATGTTTAAAATTCTCGTACCGATTTAAATTTTTATTAACCGAAAATACGATTTTTGCAAGCCAAATTTTCATCTAAAAAATAATATAGCTTGCAACAGTTGTATATAAGCGGTTCAACATGACAAGTTTTGAAAAATACCGCCGCAAACCGAAAAAAATGTTTAAAAATCTCGTACGGATTTAAATTTTTATTAACTAAAAATTCGATTTTTGCAAGCTAAATTTCCATCTAAAAAATAATATAGCTTGCTGCAGTTCTATATACGCGGTTGCATATAACAAGTTTAAAAAAAAACCGCCGCAAACCGAAAAAAATGTTTAAAATTCTCGTACTGATTTAAATTTTTATTAACCAAAAATACGATTTTTGCAAGCCAAAGTTCCATCTAAAAAATAATATAACTTGCTGCAGTTCTATATACGCGGTTGCATATGACAAGTTTTAAAAAAGATCGCCGCAAACCGAAAAAATGTTTAATATTCTCGTACTGATTTAAATTTTTATTAACCGAAAATACGATTTTTGCAAGCTAAATTTCCATCTAAAAAACAATATAGCTTGCTGCAGTTTTATATACGCGGTTGAACCTGACAAGTTTTGAAAAATACCGCCTCAAACCGAAATTTTTTTTTAAAATTCTCGCTTTGATTTAAACTTTTATTTACCAAAAATACAATTTGTGCAAACTAAATTTTCATCTAAAAAATAATATAGCTTGCTACAGTTCTATATACGCGGTTGTATATAACAAGTTTTAAAAAAGACCGCCGCAAACCGAAAAAAATGTTTAAATTCTTGTACTGATTTATATTTTTATTAACTAAAAATACGATTTTTGCAAGCCAAATTTTCATCAAAAAAATAGTATAGTTTGCTGCAGTTTTATATACGCGGTTTTATAAGACAAGTTCTGAAAAATACCGCCGGAAACCAAAAAAAATGTTTTAAATTCTCGTACTGATTTAAATTTTTATTAACTAAAAATACGATTTTTGCAAGCCTAATTTTCATCTAAAAAATAATATAACTTGCTGCAGGTCTATATACGCGGTTGCATATGACAAGTTTTAAAAAAGACCGCCGCAAACCGAAAAAAATATTTAAAATTGTCGTACTGATTTAAATTTTTATTAACCAAAAATACGATTTTTGCAAGCCAAATTTCCATCTAAAAAATAATATAGCTTGCTGCAGTTCTATATACGCGGTTGCATATGACAAGTTTAGAAAAAGACCGCCGCAAACCGAAAAAAATGTTAAAAATTCTCGTACTGATTTAAATTTTTATTAACCAAAATACGATTTTTGCAAGCTAAATTTTCATCTAAACAATAATATAGCTTGCTGCAGTTCTATATACGCAGTTGCATATAACAAGTTTTAAAAAAGACAACCGCAAACCGATTTTTTTTTTTAAAATTCTCTTACTGATTTAAATTTGTATTAACCAAAAATACGATTTTTGCAAGCTAAATTTTTATCTAAAAAATAATATAGCTTGCTGCAGTTCCTATATACGCGGTTGTATATAACAAGTTTTAAAAAATACCGCCGCAAACCGAAAAAAATGTTTAAAATTCTCGTACCGATTTAAATTTTTATTAACCGAAAATACGATTTTTGCAAGCCAAATTTTCATCTAAAAAATAATATAGCTTGCAACAGTTGTATATAAGCGGTTCAACATGACAAGTTTTGAAAAATACCGCCGCAAACCGAAAAAAATGTTTAAAAATCTCGTACGGATTTAAATTTTTATTAACTAAAAATTCGATTTTTGCAAGCTAAATTTCCATCTAAAAAATAATGTAGCTTGCTGCAGTTCTATATACGCGGTTGCATATAACAAGTTTAAAAAAAAACCGCCGCAAACCGAAAAAAATGTTTAAAATTCTCGTACTGATTTAAATTTTTATTAACCAAAAATACGATTTTTGCAAGCCAAAGTTCCATCAAAAAAATAATATAACTTGCTGCAGTTCTATATACGCGGTTGCATATGACAAGTTTTAAAAAAGATCGCCGCAAACCGAAAAAATGTTTAATATTCTCGTACTGATTTAAATTTTTATTAACCGAAAATACGATTTTTGCAAGCCAAATTTTTATCTAAAAAATAATAAAGCTTGCAACAGTTCTATATAAGCGGTTCAACATGACAAGTTTTGAAAAATACCGCCGCAAACCGAAAAAAATGTTTAAAAATCTCGTACGGATTTAAATTTTTATTAACTAAAAATTCAATTTTTGCAAGCTAAATTTCCATCTAAAAAACAATATAGCTTGCTGCAGTTTTATATACGCGGTTGAACATGACAAGTTTTAAAAAATACCGCCTCAAACCGAATTTTTTTTTTAAAATTCTCGCTTTGATTTAAACTTTTATTTACCAAAAATACAATTTGTGCAAACTAAATTTTCATCTAAAAAGTAGTATAGCTTGCTACAGTTCTATATACGCGGTTGTATATAACAAGTTTTAAAAAAGACCGCCGCAAACCGAAAAAAATGTTTAAATTCTTGTACTGATATATATTTTTATTAACTAAAAATACGATTTTTGCAAGCCAAATTTTCATCAAAAAAATAGTATAGTTTGCTGCAGTTTTATATACGCGGTTTTATAAGACAAGTTCTGAAAAATACCGCCGGAAACCAAAAAAAATGTTTTAAATTCTAGTACTGATTTAAATTTTTATTAACTAAAAATACGATTTTTGCAAGCCCAATTTTCATCTAAAAAATAATATAGCTTGCTGCAGGTCTATATACGCGGTTGCATATGACAAGTTTTAAAAAAGACCGCCGCAAACCGAAAAAAATGTTAAAAATTCTCGTACTGATTTAAATTTTTATTAACCAAAATACGATTTTTGCAAGCTAAATTTCCATCTAAACAATAATATAGCTTGTTGCAGTTCTATATAGGCAGTTGCATATAACAAGTTTTAAAAAAGACAACCGCAAACCGATTTTTTTTTTAAATTCTCTTACTGATTTAAATTTGTATTAACCAAAAATACGATTTTTGCAAGCTAAATTTCTATCTAAAAAATAATATAGCTTGCTGCAGTTTTATATACGCGGTTGCATATGACAAGTTTAGAAAAAGACTGCCGCAAACCGAATTTTTTTTTAAATTTTCGTACTGATTTAAATTTTTATTAACCAAAAATACGATTTTTGCAAGCCAAAATTTTATCTAAAAATAATATAGCTTGCAGCTGTTCTATATACGCGGTTGTACATGACAAGTTTTGAAAAATACCGCCGCAAACCGAAAAAAATGTTTAAAATTCTCGTACTGATTTAAATTTTTATTAACCAAAAATACGATTTTTGCAAGCCAAATTTTTATATAAAAAATAATATAGCTTGCTGCAGTTCTATATACGCGGTTGGATATGACAAGTTTAGAAAAAGAACGCCGCAAACCAAAAAAAATGTTTAAAATTCTCGTACTGATTTAAATTTTTAATAACCAAAAACACGATTTTTGCAAGCCAAAATTTTATCTAAAAATAATATAGCTTGCAGCAATTCTATATACGTGGTTGTACATGAAAAGTTTTAAAAAATAAGGCCGCAAACCAAAAAAAAATGTTTAAAATTTTTGTACTGATTTAAATTTTTATTAACTAAAAATACGATATTTGCAAGCTAAATTTTTATCTAAAAAATAATATAGCTTGCTGCAGTTTCTATATACGCGGTTGTATATAACAAGTTTTAAAAAAGACCGCCGCAAACCAAAAAAAATGTTTAAAATTCTCGTATTGATTTAAATTTTTATTAACCAAAAATACAATTTTTGCAAGCCAAATTTTTATCTAAAAAACAATATAGCTTGCTGCAGTTTTATATACGCGGTTGAACATGACAAGTTTTGAAAAATACCGCCTCAAACCGAAAAAAATGTTTAAAATTCTCGCTTTGATTTAAACTTTTATTTACCAAAAATACGATTTGTGCAAACTAAATTTTCATCTAAAAAGTAATATAGCTTGCTACAGTTCTATATACGCGGTTGTATATAACAAGTTTTAAAAAAGACCGCCGCAAACCGAAAAAAATGTTTAAATTCTTGTACTGATTTATATTTTTATTAACTAAAAATACGATTTTTGCAAGCCAAATTTTCATCAAAAAAATAGTATAGTTTGCTGCAGTTTTATATACGCGGTTTTATAAGACAAGTTCTGAAAAATACCGCCGGAAACCAAACAAAATGTTTTAAATTCTCGTACTGATTTAAATTTTTATTAACTAAAAATACGATTTTTGCAAGCCTAATTTTCATCTAAAAAATAATATAGCTTGCTGCAGGTCTATATACGCGGTTGCATATGACAAGTTTTAAAAAAGACCGCCGCAAACCGAAAAAAATATTTAAAATTGTCGTACTGATTTAAATTTTTATTAACCAAAAATACGATTTTTGCAAGCCAAATTTCCATCTACAAAATAATATAGCTTGCTGCAGTTCTACATACGCGGTTGTACATGACATGTTTTAAAAAATAAGGCCGCAAACCAAAAAAAATGTTTAAAATTCTCGTACTGATTTAAATTTTTATTAACCAAAAATACAATTTTTGCAAGCTAAATTTCTATCTAAAAAATAATATAGCTTGCTGCAGTTCTATATACGCGGTTGTATATAACAAGTTTTAAAAAAGACCGCCGCAAACCAAATAAAATGTTTAATATTCTCGTACTGATTTAAATTTTTACTAACCAAAAATACAATTTTTGCAAGCCAAATTTTCATCTAAAAAACAATATAGCTTGCTGCAGTTCTATATACGCGGTTGAACATGACAAGTTTTGAAAAATACCGCCGCAAACCGAAAAAAATGTTTAAAATTCTCGTACTGATTTAAATTTTTATTAACCAAAAATACGATTTTTGCAAGCCAAAGTTCCATCAAAAAAATAATATAACTTGCTGCAGTTCTATATACGCGGTTGCATATGACAAGTTTTAAAAAAGATCGCCGCAAACCGAAAAAATGTTTAATATTCTCGTACTGATTTAAATTTTTATTAACCGAAAATACGATTTTTGCAAGCCAAATTTTTATCTAAAAAATAATAAAGCTTGCAACAGTTCTATATAAGCGGTTCAACATGACAAGTTTTGAAAAATACCGCCGCAAACCGAAAAAAATGTTTAAAAATCTCGTACGGATTTAAATTTTTATTAACTAAAAATTCAATTTTTGCAAGCTAAATTTCCATCTAAAAAACAATATAGCTTGCTGCAGTTTTATATACGCGGTTGAACATGACAAGTTTTAAAAAATACCGCCTCAAACCGAATTTTTTTTTTAAAATTCTCGCTTTGATTTAAACTTTTATTTACCAAAAATACAATTTGTGCAAACTAAATTTTCATCTAAAAAGTAGTATAGCTTGCTACAGTTCTATATACGCGGTTGTATATAACAAGTTTTAAAAAAGACCGCCGCAAACCGAAAAAAATGTTTAAATTCTTGTACTGATATATATTTTTATTAACTAAAAATACGATTTTTGCAAGCCAAATTTTCATCAAAAAAATAGTATAGTTTGCTGCAGTTTTATATACGCGGTTTTATAAGACAAGTTCTGAAAAATACCGCCGGAAACCAAAAAAAATGTTTTAAATTCTAGTACTGATTTAAATTTTTATTAACTAAAAATACGATTTTTGCAAGCCCAATTTTCATCTAAAAAATAATATAGCTTGCTGCAGGTCTATATACGCGGTTGCATATGACAAGTTTTAAAAAAGACCGCCGCAAACCGAAAAAAATGTTAAAAATTCTCGTACTGATTTAAATTTTTATTAACCAAAATACGATTTTTGCAAGCTAAATTTCCATCTAAACAATAATATAGCTTGTTGCAGTTCTATATAGGCAGTTGCATATAACAAGTTTTAAAAAAGACAACCGCAAACCGATTTTTTTTTTAAATTCTCTTACTGATTTAAATTTGTATTAACCAAAAATACGATTTTTGCAAGCTAAATTTCTATCTAAAAAATAATATAGCTTGCTGCAGTTTTATATACGCGGTTGCATATGACAAGTTTAGAAAAAGACTGCCGCAAACCGAATTTTTTTTTAAATTTTCGTACTGATTTAAATTTTTATTAACCAAAAATACGATTTTTGCAAGCCAAAATTTTATCTAAAAATAATATAGCTTGCAGCTGTTCTATATACGCGGTTGTACATGACAAGTTTTGAAAAATACCGCCGCAAACCGAAAAAAATGTTTAAAATTCTCGTACTGATTTAAATTTTTATTAACCAAAAATACGATTTTTGCAAGCCAAATTTTTATATAAAAAATAATATAGCTTGCTGCAGTTCTATATACGCGGTTGGATATGACAAGTTTAGAAAAAGAACGCCGCAAACCAAAAAAAATGTTTAAAATTCTCGTACTGATTTAAATTTTTAATAACCAAAAACACGATTTTTGCAAGCCAAAATTTTATCTAAAAATAATATAGCTTGCAGCAATTCTATATACGTGGTTGTACATGAAAATTTTTAAAAAATAAGGCCGCAAACCAAAAAAAAATGTTTAAAATTTTTGTACTGATTTAAATTTTTATTAACTAAAAATACGATATTTGCAAGCTAAATTTTTATCTAAAAAATAATATAGCTTGCTGCAGTTTCTATATACGCGGTTGTATATAACAAGTTTTAAAAAAGACCGCCGCAAACCAAAAAAAATGTTTAAAATTCTCGTATTGATTTAAATTTTTATTAACCAAAAATACAATTTTTGCAAGCCAAATTTTTATCTAAAAAACAATATAGCTTGCTGCAGTTTTATATACGCGGTTGAACATGACAAGTTTTGAAAAATACCGCCTCAAACCGAAAAAAATGTTTAAAATTCTCGCTTTGATTTAAACTTTTATTTACCAAAAATACGATTTGTGCAAACTAAATTTTCATCTAAAAAGTAATATAGCTTGCTACAGTTCTATATACGCGGTTGTATATAACAAGTTTTAAAAAAGACCGCCGCAAACCGAAAAAAATGTTTAAATTCTTGTACTGATTTATATTTTTATTAACTAAAAATACGATTTTTGCAAGCCAAATTTTCATCAAAAAAATAGTATAGTTTGCTGCAGTTTTATATACGCGGTTTTATAAGACAAGTTCTGAAAAATACCGCCGGAAACCAAACAAAATGTTTTAAATTCTCGTACTGATTTAAATTTTTATTAACTAAAAATACGATTTTTGCAAGCCTAATTTTCATCTAAAAAATAATATAGCTTGCTGCAGGTCTATATACGCGGTTGCATATGACAAGTTTTAAAAAAGACCGCCGCAAACCGAAAAAAATATTTAAAATTGTCGTACTGATTTAAATTTTTATTAACCAAAAATACGATTTTTGCAAGCCAAATTTCCATCTACAAAATAATATAGCTTGCTGCAGTTCTACATACGCGGTTGTACATGACATGTTTTAAAAAATAAGGCCGCAAACCAAAAAAAATGTTTAAAATTCTCGTACTGATTTAAATTTTTATTAACCAAAAATACAATTTTTGCAAGCTAAATTTCTATCTAAAAAATAATATAGCTTGCTGCAGTTCTATATACGCGGTTGTATATAACAAGTTTTAAAAAAGACCGCCGCAAACCAAATAAAATGTTTAATATTCTCGTACTGATTTAAATTTTTACTAACCAAAAATACAATTTTTGCAAGCCAAATTTTCATCTAAAAAACAATATAGCTTGCTGCAGTTCTATATACGCGGTTGAACATGACAAGTTTTGAAAAATACCGCCGCAAACCAAAAAAAATATTTAAAAATCTCGTACGGATTTAAATTTTTATCAACAAAAAATACGATTTTTGCAAGCTAAATTTCTATCTAAAAAATAATATAGCTTGCTTCAGTTCTTTATACGCGGTTGCATATAACCAATTTTAAAAAAGGCCGCCGCAAACCGAAAAAAATGTTTAAAATTCTCGTACTGATTTGAATTTTTATAAACTAAAAATACGATTTTTGCAAGCAAAATTTCCATCAAAAAAATAATATAGCTTGCTGCAGTTCTATATACGCGGTTGCATATGACAAGTTTTGAAAAATACCGCCGCAAACCGAAAAAAATGTTTAAAAATCTCGTACGGATTTAAAATTTTATTAACAAAAAATACGATTTTTGCAAGCTAAATTTACATCTAAAAAATAATATAGCTTGCTTCAGTTCTTTAAACGCGGTTGCATATAACCAATTTTAAAAAAGGCCGCCGCAAACCAAAAAAAAATGTTTAAAATTCTCGTACTGATTTAAATTTTTATTAACCAAAAATACAAATTTTGCAAGCCAAAATTCTATCTAAAAAATAATATAGCTTGCTGCAGTTCTATATACGTGGTTGAACATGACAAGTTTTGAAAAATACCGCCGCAAACCGAAAAAAATATTTAAAATTCTCGAACTGATTTAAATTTTTATTAACCAAAATGACAATTTTTGCAAGCCAAATTTTCATCTAAAAAATAATATAGCTTGCTACAGTTCTATATACGCGGTTGCATGTGACAAATTTTAAAAAAGACCGCCGCAAACCGAAAAAAATGTTTAAAATTCTCGTACTGATTTAAATTTTTATTAACCAATCATACAATTTTTGCAAGCCAAATTTCCATCTAAAAAATAATATAGCTTGCTGCAGTTCTATATACGTGGTTGAACATGACAAGTTTTAAAAAATACCGCCGCAAACCAAAAAAAATGTTTAAAATTCTCGTACTGATTTAAATTTTTATTAACCAAAAATACAAATTTTGCAAGCCAAAATTCTATCTAAAAAATAATATAGCTTGCTGCAGTTCTATATACGTGGTTGAACATGACAAATTTTGAAAAATACCGCCGCAAACCGAAAAAAATGTTTAAAATTTTCGTACTGATTTAAATTTGCATTAACCAAAAATACGATTTTTGCAAGCCAAATTTTCACCTAAAAAATAATATAGCTTGTTGCAGGTTTATATACGCGGTTTGCATATAACAAGTTTTAAAAAAGACAACCGCAAACCGAAAAAAATGTTTAAAATTTTCGTACTGATTTAAATTTTTATTAATCAAAAATACGATTTTTGCAAGCCTAATTTTCATCTAAAAAATAAAATAGCTTGCTGCAATTCTATATACGCGGTTGAACATGACAAGTTTTAAAAAATACGGCCGCAAACCGAAAAAAATGTTTAAAATTCTCGTACTGATTTAAATTTTTATTAACCAAAAATACGATTTTTGCAAGCTAAATTTCTATCTAAAAAATAATATAGCTTGCTGCAGGTCTATATACGCGGTTGCATATAACAAGTTTTAAAAAAGACCGCCGCAAACCGAAAAAAATGTTTAAAATTCTCGTACTGATTTAAATTTTTATTAACCAAAAATACAAATTTTACAAGCCAAATTTGCATCTAAAAAATAATATAGCTTGCTGCAGTTCTATATACGCGGTTGAACATGACAAGTTTTGAAAAATACGGCCGCAAACCGAAAAAAATGTTTAAAATTCTCGTACTGATTTAAAATTTTATTAACCAAAAATACGATTCTTGCAAGCCAAAGTTCCATCTAAAAAAAATATAGCTTGCTGCAGTTCTATATACGCGGTTGCATATAACAAGTTTTATTCACAATCGTTATTGTAATGTTGTGATTACCAACGATTTAGAGGTCGGGAAGTTGAACATTACATACCTAGGTTCGTAATACTGTCAAATAATAAATATGATTGTTTGACACTTGCAACAGTAGAATTTACACAAGTATTTAATATATTTCGCTATTTCCACACTTTTAATTACATTTAAAGATTAATCTAGTCCAGCAGCACAACAAATTAATGAACTATCGTAAAAAACAACACGCAACACTGTATTTTTGTTTTGAACTGGAGTTTTGACAACTGCAATTTCACTCTAGATTTGCTGATCGAAAAGTGCATTTCCACCACGGTCGAAAATGTGTTTTTATCCATACATTTTTAATTATTTTTTTGATAATAAATTGTTCGATTGTGAATAAAATAGTATACATACCTCGGTGGGAATTTCATTACAGCCTCGCGCTTATATCTGACCTCGAGGCTTCGCCTCTCGGTCAGATATTAGCCCTCGGCTGTAATGAATATCATTCCCAACTCGGTTGTAATATACTATTAAAAAAGACCGCCGCAAACCGAAAAAAATGTTTAAAATTCTCGTACTGATTTAAATTGTTATTAACCAAAAGACAATTTTTGCAAGCCAAATTTCTATCTAAAAAATAATATAGCTGACTGCAGTTCTATATACGCGGTTGCATATAACAAGTTTTAAAAAAGACCGCTGCGAACCGAAAAAAATGTAAAAAATTCTCGTACTGATTTAAATTTTTATTAACCAAAAATACGATTTTTGCAAGCTAAATTTTCATCTAAACAATAATATAGCTTTCTGCAGTTTTATATACGCAGTTGCATATAACAAGTTTTAAAAAAGACAACCGCAAACCGAAAAAAATGTTTAAAATTTTCGTACTGATTTAAATTTTAATTAACCAAAAATACGATTTTTGCAAACTAAATTTCCATGTAAAAAGTAATATAGCTTGCTGCAGTTCTATATACGCGGTTGCATATAACAGTTTTTAAAAAAGACCGCCGCAAACCGAAAAAAATGTTTAAATTCTCGAACTGATTTAAATTTTTATTAACTAAAAATACAATTTTTGCAAACCAAATTTTTATCAAGAAAATAGTATAGCTTGCTGCAGTTCTATATACGCGGTTCTATAAGACAAGTTCTAAAAAATACCGCCGCAAACCGAAAAAAATGTTTTAAATTTTCGTACTGATTTAAATTTTTATTAACCAAAAATACGATTCTTGCAAGCCTAATTTTCATCTAAAAAACTAATATTGCTTGCTACTGGTCTATATACGCGGTTGCATATGACAAGTTTTAAAAAAGACCGCTGCAAACCGAAAAAAATATTTAAAATTGTCGTACTGATTTAAATTTTTATTAACCAAAAACACGATTTTTGCAAGCCAAATTTCCATCTAAAAAATAATATAGCTTGCTGCAGTTCTATATACGCGGTTGCAAATGACAAGTTTAGAAAAAGACCGCCGCAAACCGAAAAAAATGTTTAAAATTCTCGTACTGATTTAAATTTTTATTAACCAAAAATACGATTTTTGCAATCCAAAATTTTATCTAAAAATAATATAGCTTGCAGCAGTTCTATTTACGCGGTTGTACATGACAAGTTTTAAAAAATAAGGCCGCAAACCAAAAAAAATGTTTAAAATTCTCGTACTGATTTAAATTTTTATTAACCAAAAATACGATTTTTGCAAGCTAAATTTCTATCTAAAAAATAATATAGCTTGCTGCAGCTCTATATACGCGGTTGCATATGACAAGTTTTAAAAAAGACCGCCGCAAACCGAAAAAAAAAATTGTCGTACTGATTTAAATTTTTATTAACCAAAAATACGATTTTTGCAAGCCAAATTTCCATCTAAAAAATAATATAGCTTGCTGCAGTTCTATATACGCGGTTTCATATGACAAGTTTAGAAAAAGACCGCCGCAAACCGAAAAAAATGTTTAAAATTCTCGTACTTATTTAAATTTTTAATAACCAAAAATACGATTTTTGCAAGCCAAAATTTTATCTAAAAATAATATAGCTTGCAGCAGTTCTATTTACGCGGTTGTACATGACAAGTTTTAAAAAATAAGGCCGCAAACCGAAAAAAATGTTTAAAATTCTCGTACTGATTTAAATTTTTATTAACCAAAAATACGATTTTTGCAAGCCTAATTTTTATCTAAAAAATAAAATAGCTTGCTGCAGTTCTATATACGCGGTTGAACATGACAAGTTTTAAAAAATACCGCCGCAAACCGATTTTTTTTTTTTTAATATTCTTGTACTGATTTAAATTTTTATTAACCAAAAATACAAATTTTGCAAGCCAAATTTGCATCTAAAAAATAATATAGCTTGCTGCAATTCTATATACGCGGTTGCATATGACAAGTTTTAAAAAAGACCGCCGCAAACCGAAAGAAATGTTTAAAATTCTCGTACTGATTTAAATTTTTATTAACCGAAAATACGATTTTTGCAAGCCAAATTTTTATCTAAAAAATAATATAGCTTACTGCAATTCTATATACGCGGTTGTATAAAACAAGTTCTAAAAAAGACCGCCGCAAACCAAAAAAAAATGTTTAAAATTATCATACTGATTTAAATTTTTATTAACCAAAAATACAATTTTTGCAAGCCAAATTTCCATCTAAAAAATAATATAGCTTGCTGCAGTTCTATATACGCGGTTGCATATAACAAGTTTTAAAAAAGACCGCCAAAACCAAAAATACAAATTTTGCAAGCCAAATTTGCACCTAAAAAATAATATAGCTTGCTGCAGTTCTATATACGCGGTTGAACATGACAAGTTTTGAAAAATACGGCCGCAAACCGAAAAAAATGTTTAAAATTCTCGTACTGATTTAAAATTTTATTAACCAAAAATACGATTTTTGCAAGCCAAAGTTCCATCTAAAAAATAATATAGCTTGCTGCAGTTCTATATACGCGGTTGCATATGACAAGTTTTAAAAAAGACCGCCGCACACCGAAAAAAATGTTTAAAATTCTCGTACTGATTTAAATTTTTATTAACCAAAAATACGGATTTTGCAAGCCAAATTTTTATCTAAAAAATAATATAGCTTGCAACAGTTCTATATAAGCGGTTGAACATGAGAAGTTTTGAAAAATACCGCCGCAAACCGAAAAAAAATGTTTAAAAATCTTGTACGGATTTAAATTTTTATTAACTAAATATTTGATTTTTTGCAAGCTAAATTTCCATCTAAAAAAAATTAAGCTTGCTGCAGTTCTATATACGCGGTTGCATATAACCAGTTTTAAAAAAGACCGCCGCAAACCGAAAAAAATGTTTAAAATTCTCGTACTGATTTAAATTGTTATTAACCAAAAGACAATTTTTGCAAGCCAAATTTCAATCTAAAAAATAATATAGCTGTTGCAGTTCTATATACGCGGTTGCATATAACAAGTTTTAAAAAAGACCGCTGCGAACCGAAAAAAATGTTTAAAATTCTCGTACTGATTTAAATTTTTATTAACCAAAAATAAGATTTTTGCAAGCTAAATTTTCATCTAAACAATAATATAGCTTTCTGCAGTTTTATATACGCAGTTGCATATAACAAGTTTTAAAAAAGACAACCGCAAACCGAAAAAAATGTTTAAAATTCTCGTACTGATTTAAATTTTAACTAACCAAAAATACGATTTTTGCAAGCTAAATTTTTATCTAAAAAATAATATAGCTTGCTGCAGTTTTATATACGCGGTTGCATATGACAAGTTTAGAAAAAGACTGCCGCAAACCGAATTTTTTTATTAAATTTTCGTACTGATTTAAATTTTTATTAACCAAAAATACGATTTTTGCAAGCCAAAATTTTATCTAAAAATAATATAGCTTGCAGCAGTTCTATATACGCGGTTGTACATGACAAGTTTTGAAAAATACCGCCGCAAACCGAAAAAAATGTTTAAAATTCTCGTACTGATTTAAATTTTTATTAACCAAAAATACGATTTTTGCAAGCCAAATTTTTATATAAAAATAATATAGCTTGCTGCAGTTCTATATACGCGGTTGCATATGACAAGTTTAGAAAAAGAACGCCGCAAACCAAAAAAAATGTTTAAAATTCTCGTACTGATTTAAATTTTTAATAACCAAAAACACGATTTTTGCAAGCCAAAATTTTATCTAAAAATAATATAGCTTGCAGCAATTCTATATACGTGGTTGTACATGAAAAGTTTTAAAAAGTAAGGCCGCAAACCAAAAAAAATGTTTAAAATTTTTGTACTGATTTAAATTTTTATTAACTAAAAATACGATATTTGCAAGCTAAATTTTTATCTAAAAAATAATATAGCTTGCTGCAGTTCCTATATACGCGGTTGTATATAACAAGTTTTAAAAAAGACCGCCGCAAACCAAAAAAAATGTTTAAAATTCTCGTATTGATTTAAATTTTTATTAACCAAATATACAATTTTTGCAAGCCAAATTATTATCTAAAAAACAATATAGCTTGCTGCAGTTTTATATACGCGGTTGAACATGACAAGTTTTGAAAAATACCGCCTCAAACCGAAAAAAATGTTTAAAATTCTCGCTTTGATTTAAACTTTTATTTACCAAAAATACGATTTGTGCAAACTAAATTTTCATCTAAAAAGTAATATAGCTTGCTACAGTTCTATATACGCGGTTGTATATAACAAGTTTTAAAAAAGACCACCGCAAACCGAAAAAAATGTTTAAATTCTTGTACTGATTTATATTTTTATTAACTAAAAATACGATTTTTGCAAGCCAAATTTTCATCAAAAAAATAGTATAGTTTGCTGCAGTTTTATATACGCGGTTTTATAAGACAAGTTCTGAAAAATACCGCCGGAAACCAAAAAAATGTTTTAAATTCTCGAACTGATTTAAATTTTTATTAACCAAAATGACAATTTTTGCAAGCCAAATTTTCATCTAAAAAATAATATAGCTTGCTACAGTTCTATATACGCGGTTGCATGTGACAAATTTTAAAAAAGACCGCCGCAAACCGAAAAAAATGTTTAAAATTCTCGTACTGATTTAAATTTTTATTAACCAATCATACAATTTTTGCAAGCCAAATTTCCATCTAAAAAATAATATAGCTTGCTGCAGTTCTATATACGCGGTTGCATATAACAAGTTTTAAAAAAGACCGCCAAAACCAAAAATACAAATTTTGCAAGCCAAATTTGCATCTAAAAAATAATATAGCTTGCTGCAGTTCTATATACGCGGTTGAACATGACAAGTTTTGAAAAATACGGCCGCAAACCGAAAAAAATGTTTAAAATTCTCGTACTGATTTAAAATTTTATTAACCAAAAATACGATTTTTGCAAGCCAAAGTTCCATCTAAAAAATAATATAGCTTGCTGCAGTTCTATATACGCGGTTGCATATGACAAGTTTTAAAAAAGACCGCCGCACACCGAAAAAAATGTTTAAAATTCTCGTACTGATTTAAATTTTTATTAACCAAAAATACGGATTTTGCAAGCCAAATTTTTATCTAAAAAATAATATAGCTTGCAACAGTTCTATATAAGCGGTTGAACATGAGAAGTTTTGAAAAATACCGCCGCAAACCGAAAAAAAATGTTTAAAAATCTTGTACGGATTTAAATTTTTATTAACTAAAAATTTGATTTTTTGCAAGCTAAATTTCCATCTAAAAAAAATTAAGCTTGCTGCAGTTCTATATACGCGGTTGCATATAACCAGTTTTAAAAAAGACCGCCGCAAACCGATAAAAATGTTTAAAATTCTCGTACTGATTTAAATTGTTATTAACCAAAAGACAATTTTTGCAAGCCAAATTTCAATCTAAAAAATAATATAGCTGTTGCAGTTCTATATACGCGGTTGCATATAACAAGTTTTAAAAAAGACCGCTGCGAACCGAAAAAAATGTTTAAAATTCTCGTACTGATTTAAATTTTTATTAACCAAAAATAAGATTTTTGCAAGCTAAATTTTCATCTAAACAATAATATAGCTTTCGGCAGTTTTATATACGCAGTTGCATATAACAAGTTTTAAAAAAGACAACCTCAAACCGAAAAAAATGTTTAAAATTCTCGTACTGATTTAAATTTTAACTAACCAAAAATACGATTTTTGCAAGCTAAATTTCTATCTAAAAAATAATATAGCTTGCTGCAGTTTTATATACGCGGTTGCATATGACAAGTTTAGAAAAAGACTGCCGCAAACCGAATTTTTTTATTAAATTTTCGTACTGATTTAAATTTTTATTAACCAAAAATACGATTTTTGCAAGCCAAAATTTTATCTAAAAATAATATAGCTTGCAGCAGTTCTATATACGCGGTTGTACATGACAAGTTTTGAAAAATACCGCCGCAAACCGAAAAAAATGTTTAAAATTCTCGTACTGATTTAAATTTTTATTAACCAAAAATACGATTTTTGCAAGCCAAATTTTTATATAAAAATAATATAGCTTGCTGCAGTTCTATATACGCGGTTGCATATGACAAGTTTAGAAAAAGAACGCCGCAAACCAAAAAAAATGTTTAAAATTCTCGTACTGATTTAAATTTTTAATAACCAAAAACACGATTTTTGCAAGCCAAAATTTTATCTAAAAATAATATAGCTTGCAGCAATTCTATATACGTGGTTGTACATGAAAAGTTTTAAAAAGTAAGGCCGCAAACCAAAAAAAATGTTTAAAATTTTTGTACTGATTTAAATTTTTATTAACTAAAAATACGATATTTGCAAGCTAAATTTTTATCTAAAAAATAATATAGCTTGCTGCAGTTCCTATATACGCGGTTGTATATAACAAGTTTTAAAAAAGACCGCCGCAAACCAAAAAAAATGTTTAAAATTCTCGTATTGATTTAAATTTTTATTAACCAAATATACAATTTTTGCAAGCCAAATTATTATCTAAAAAACAATATAGCTTGCTGCAGTTTTATATACGCGGTTGAACATGACAAGTTTTGAAAAATACCGCCTCAAACCGAAAAAAATGTTTAAAATTCTCGCTTTGATTTAAACTTTTATTTACCAAAAATACGATTTGTGCAAACTAAATTTTCATCTAAAAAGTAATATAGCTTGCTACAGTTCTATATACGCGGTTGTATATAACAAGTTTTAAAAAAGACCACCGCAAACCGAAAAAAATGTTTAAATTCTTGTACTGATTTATATTTTTATTAACTAAAAATACGATTTTTGCAAGCCAAATTTTCATCAAAAAAATAGTATAGTTTGCTGCAGTTTTATATACGCGGTTTTATAAGACAAGTTCTGAAAAATACCGCCGGAAACCAAAAAAATGTTTTAAATTCTCGAACTGATTTAAATTTTTATTAACCAAAATGACAATTTTTGCAAGCCAAATTTTCATCTAAAAAATAATATAGCTTGCTACAGTTCTATATACGCGGTTGCATGTGACAAATTTTAAAAAAGACCGCCGCAAACCGAAAAAAATGTTTAAAATTCTCGTACTGATTTAAATTTTTATTAACCAATCATACAATTTTTGCAAGCCAAATTTCCATCTAAAAAATAATATAGCTTGCTGCAGTTCTATATACGTGGTTGAACATGACAAGTTTTAAAAAATACCGCCGCAAACCAAAAAAAATGTTTAAAATTCTCGTACTGATTTAAATTTTTATTAACCAAAAATACAAATTTTGCAAGCCAAAATTCTATCTAAAAAATAATATAGCTTGCTGCAGTTCTATATACGTGGTTGAACATGACAAATTTTGAAAAATACCGCCGCAAAACGAAAAAAATGTTTAAAATTTTCGTACTGATTTAAATTTGCATTAACCAAAAATACGATTTTTGCAAGCCAAATTTTCACCTAAAAAATAATATAGCTTGTTGCAGGTTTATATACGCGGTTTGCATATAACAAGTTTTAAAAAAGACAACCGCAAACCGAAAAAAATGTTTAAAATTTTCGTACTGATTTAAATTTTTATTAATCAAAAATACGATTTTTGCAAGCCTAATTTTCATCTAAAAAATAAAATAGCTTGCTGCAATTCTATATACGCGGTTGAACATGACAAGTTTTAAAAAATACGGCCGCAAACCGAAAAAAATGTTTAAAATTCTCGTACTGATTTAAATTTTTATTAACCAAAAATACGATTTTTGCAAGCTAAATTTCTATCTAAAAAATAATATAGCTTGCTGCAGGTCTATATACGCGGTTGCATATAACAAGTTTTAAAAAAGACCGCCGCAAACCGAAAAAAATGTTTAAAATTCTCGTACTGATTTAAATTTTTATTAACCAAAAATACAAATTTTACAAGCCAAATTTGCATCTAAAAAATAATATAGCTTGCTGCAGTTCTATATACGCGGTTGAACATGACAAGTTTTGAAAAATACGGCCGCAAACCGAAAAAAATGTTTAAAATTCTCGTACTGATTTGAAATTTTATTAACCAAAAATACGATTCTTGCAAGCCAAAGTTCCATCTAAAAAAAAATATAGCTTGCTGCAGTTCTATATATGCGGTTGCATATAACAAGTTTTAAAAAAGACCGCCGCAAACCGAAAAAAATGTTTAAAATTCTCGTACTGATTTAAATTGTTATTAACCAAAAGACAATTTTTGCAAGCCAAATTTCTATCTAAAAATAATATAGCTGACTGCAGTTCTATATACGCGGTTGCATATAACAAGTTTTAAAAAAGACCGCTGCGAACCGAAAAAAATGTAAAAAATTCTCGTACTGATTTAAATTTTTATTAACCAAAAATACGATTTTTGCAAGCTAAATTTTCATCTAAACAATAATATAGCTTTCTGCAGTTTTATATACGCAGTTGCATATAACAAGTTTTAAAAAAGACAACCGCAAACCGAAAAAAATGTTTAAAATTTTCGTACTGATTTAAATTTTAATTAACCAAAAATACGATTTTTGCAAACTAAATTTCCATGTAAAAAGTAATATAGCTTGCTGCAGTTCTATATTCGCGGTTGCATATAACAATTTTTAAAAAAGACCGCCGCAAACCGAAAAAAATGTTTAAATTCTCGAACTGATTTAAATTTTTATTAACTAAAAATACAATTTTTGCAAGCCAAATTTTCATCAAGAAAATAGTATAGCTTGCTGCAGTTCTATATACGCGGTTCTATAAGACAAGTTCTAAAAAATACCGCCGCAAACCGAAAAAAATGTTTTAAATTTTCGTACTGATTTAAATTTTTATTAACCAAAAATACGATTCTTGCAAGCCTAATTTTCATCTAAAAAACTAATATTGCTTGCTACTGGTCTATATACGCGGTTGCATATGACAAGTTTTAAAAAAGACCGCTGCAAACCGAAAAAAATATTTAAAATTGTCGTACTGATTTAAATTTTTATTAACCAAAAACACGATTTTTGCAAGCCAAATTTCCATCTAAAAAATAATATAGCTTGCTGCAGTTCTATATACGCGGTTGCAAATGACAAGTTTAGAAAAAGACCGCCGCAAACCGAAAAAAATGTTTAAAATTCTCGTACTGATTTAAATTTTTATTAACCAAAAATACGATTTTTGCAATCCAAAATTTTATCTAAAAATAATATAGCTTGCAGCAGTTCTATTTACGCGGTTGTACATGACAAGTTTTAAAAAATAAGGCCGCAAACCAAAAAAAATGTTTAAAATTCTCGTACTGATTTAAATTTTTATTAACCAAAAATACGATTTTTGCAAGCTAAATTTCTATCTAAAAAATAATATAGCTTGCTGCAGCTCTATATACGCGGTTGCATATGACAAGTTTTAAAAAAGACCGCCGCAAACCGAAAAAAAAAATTGTCGTACTGATTTAAATTTTTATTAACCAAAAATACGATTTTTGCAAGCCAAATTTCCATCTAAAAAATAATATAGCTTGCTGCAGTTCTATATACGCGGTTTCATATGACAAGTTTAGAAAAAGACCGCCGCAAACCGAAAAAAATGTTTAAAATTCTCGTACTTATTTAAATTTTTATTAACCAAAAATACGATTTTTGCAAGCCAAAATTTTATCTAAAAATAATATAGCTTGCAGCAGTTCTATTTACGCGGTTGTACATGACAAGTTTTAAAAAATAAGGCCGCAAACCGAAAAAAATGTTTAAAATTCTCGTACTGATTTAAATTTTTATTAACCAAAAATACGATTTTTGCAAGCCTAATTTTCATCTAAAAAATAAAATAGCTTGCTGCAGTTCTATATACGCGGTTGAACATGACAAGTTTTAAAAAATACCGCCGCAAACCGATTTTTTTTTTTTAATATTCTTGTACTGATTTAAATTTTTATTAACCAAAAATACAAATTTTGCAAGCCAAATTTGCATCTAAAAAATAATATAGCTTGCTGCAATTCTATATACGCGGTTGCATATGACAAGTTTTAAAAAAGACCGCCGCAAACCGAAAGAAATGTTTAAAATTCTCGTACTGATTTAAATTTTTATTAACCGAAAATTCGATTTTTGCAAGCCAAATTTTTATCTAAAAAATAATATAGCTTACTGCAATTCTATATACGCGGTTGTATAAAACAAGTTCTAAAAAAGACCGCCGCAAACCAAAAAAAATGTTTAAAATTATCATACTGATTTAAATTTTTATTAACCAAAAATACAATTTTTGCAAGCCAAATTTCCATCTAAAAAATAATATAGCTTGCTGCAGTTCTATATACGCGGTTGCATATAACAAGTTTTAAAAAAGACCGCCAAAACCAAAAATACAAATTTTGCAAGCCAAATTTGCATCTAAAAAATAATATAGCTTGCTGCAGTTCTATATACACGGTTGAACATGACAAGTTTTGAAAAATACGGCCGCAAACCGAAAAAAATGTTTAAAATTCTCGTACTGATTTAAAATTTTATTAACCAAAAATACGATTTTTGCAAGCCAAAGTTCCATCTAAAAAATAATATAGCTTGCTGCAGTTCTATATACGCGGTTGCATATGACAAGTTTTAAAAAAGACCGCCGCACACCGAAAAAAATGTTTAAAATTCTCGTACTGATTTAAATTTTTATTAACCGAAAATACGGATTTTGCAAGCCAAATTTTTATCTAAAAAATAATATAGCTTGCAACAGTTCTATATAAGCGGTTGAACATGAGAAGTTTTGAAAAATACCGCCGCAAACCGAAAAAAAATGTTTAAAAATCTTGTACGGATTTAAATTTTTATTAACTAAAAATTTGATTTTTTGCAAGCTAAATTTCCATCTAAAAAAAATTAAGCTTGCTGCAGTTCTATATACGCGGTTGCATATAACCAGTTTTAAAAAAGACCGCCGCAAACCGAAAAAAATGTTTAAAATTCTCGTACTGATTTAAATTGTTATTAACCAGAAGACAATTTTTGCAAGCCAAATTTCAATCTAAAAAATAATATAGCTGTTGCAGTTCTATATACGCGGTTGCATATAACAAGTTTTAAAAAAAACCGCTGCGAACCGAAAAAAATGTTTAAAATTCTCGTACTGATTTAAATTTTTATTAACCAAAAATAAGATTTTTGCAAGCTAAATTTTCATCTAAACAATAATATAGCTTTCTGCAGTTTTATATACGCAGTTGCATATAACAAGTTTTAAAAAAGACAACCGCAAACCGAAAAAAATGTTTAAAATTCTCGTACTGATTTAAATTTTAATTAACCAAAAATACGATTTTTGCAAGCTAAATTTCTATCTAAAAAATAATATAGCTTGCTGCAGTTTTATATACGCGGTTGCATATGACAAGTTTAGAAAAAGACTGCCGCAAACCGAATTTTTTTATTAAATTTTCGTACTGATTTAAATTTTTATTAACCAAAAATACGATTTTTGCAAGCCAAAATTTTATCTAAAAATAATATAGCTTGCAGCAGTTCTATATACGCGGTTGTACATGACAAGTTTTGAAAAATACCGCCGCAAACCGAAAAAAATGTTTAAAATTCTCGTACTGATTTAAATTTTTATTAACCAAAAATACGATTTTTGCAAGCCAAATTTTTATATAAAAAATAATATAGCTTGCTGCAGTTCTATATACGCGGTTGCATATGACAAGTTTAGAAAAAGAACGCCGCAAACCAAAAAAAAAGTTTAAAATTCTCGTACTGATTTAAATTTTTAATAACCAAAAACACGATTTTTGCAAGCCAAAATTTTATCTAAAAATAATATAGCTTGCAGAAATTCTATATACGTGGTTGTACATGAAAAGTTTTAAAAAGTAAGGCCGCAAACCAAAAAAAATGTTTAAAATTTTTGTACTGATTTAAATTTTTATTAACTAAAAATACGATATTTGCAAGCTAAATTTTTATCTAAAAAATAATATAGCTTGCTGCAGCTCCTATATACGCGGTTGTATATAACAAGTTTTAAAAAAGACCGCCGCAAACCAAAAAAAATGTTTAAAATTCTCGTATTGATTTAAATTTTTATTAACCAAATATACAATTTTTGCAAGCCAAATTATTATCTAAAAAACAATATAGCTTGCTGCAGTTTTATATACGCGGTTGAACATGACAAGTTTTGAAAAATACCGCCTCAAACCGAAAAAAATGTTTAAAATTCTCGCTTTGATTTGAACTTTTATTTACCAAAAATACGATTTGTGCAAACTAAATTTTCATCTAAAAAGTAATATAGCTTGCTACAGTTCTATATACGCGGTTGTATATAACAAGTTTTAAAAAAGACCACCGCAAACCGAAAAAAATGTTTAAATTCTTGTTCTGATTTATATTTTTATTAACTAAAAATACGATTTTTGCAAGCCAAATTTTCATCAAAAAAATAGTATAGTTTGCTGCAGTTTTATATACGCGGTTTTATAAGACAAGTTCTGAAAAATACCGCCGGAAACCAAAAAAATGTTTTAAATTCTCGAACTGATTTAAATTTTTATTAACTAAAAATACGATTTTTGCAAGCCTAATTTTCATCTAAAAAATAATATAGCTTGCTGCAGGTCTATATACGCGGTTGCATATGACAAGTTTTAAAAAAGACCGCTGCAAACCGAAAAAAATATTTAAAATTGTCGTACTGATTTAAATTTTTATTAACCAAAAATACGATTTTTGCAAGCCAAATTTCCATTTAAACAATAATATAGCTTGCTGCAGTTCTATATACGCGGTTGCATATGACAAGTTTAGAAAAAGACCGCCGCAAACCGAAAAAAATGTTAAAAATTCTCGTACTGATTTAAATTTTTATTAACCAAAAATACGATTTTTGCAAGCTGAAATTTTATCTAAAAATAATATAGCTTGCAGCAGTTCTATTTACGCGGTTGTACATGACAAGTTTTAAAAAATAAGGCCGCAAACCAAAAAAAATGTTTAAAATTCTCGTACTGATTTAAATTTTTATTAACCAAAAATTCAATTTTTGCAAGCTAAATTTCTATCTAAAAAATAATATAGCTTGCTGCAGTTCTATATACGCGGTTGTATATAACAAGTTTTAAAAAAGACCGCCGCAAACCAAAAAAAATTTTTAAAATTCTCGTACTGATTTAAATTTTTACTAACCAAAAATACAATTTTTGCAAGCCAAATTTTTATCTAAAAAACAATATAGCTTGCTGCAGTTCTATATACGTGGTTGAACATGACAAGTTTTGAAAAATACCGCAGCAACCGAAATTTTTTTTTAAAAATCTCGTACGGATTTAAATTTTTATTAACAAAAAATACGATTTTTGCAAGCTAAATTTCCATCTAAAAAATAATATAGCTTGCTTCAGTTCTTTATACGCGGTTGCATATAACCAATTTTAAAAAAAGGCCGCCGCAAACCAAAAAAAATGTTTAAAATTCTCGTACTGATTTAAATTTTTATTAACCAAAAATACGATTTTTGCAAGCCAAATTTTTATATAAAAAATAATATAGCTTGCTGCAGTTTTATATACGCGGTTGCATATGACAAGTTTAGAAAACGAACGCCGCAAACCAAAAAAAATGTTTAAAATTCTCGTATTGATTTAAATTTTTATTAACCAAAAATACAATTTTTGCAAGCCAATTATTTATCTTAAAAACAATATAGCTTGCTGCAGTTCTATATACGCGGTTGCATATAACAAATTTTAAAAAAGACCGCCGCAAACCGAAAAAAATGTTTAAAATTCTCGTACTGATTTAAATTGTTATTAACCAAAAAGACAATTTTTCCAAGCCAAATTTCTATCTAAAAAATAATATAGCTGGCTGCAGTTCTATATACGCGGTTGCATATAACAAGTTATAAAAAAGACAACCGCAAACCGAAACAAATGTTTAAAATTCTCGTACTGATTTAAATTTTTATTAACCAAAAATACGATTTTTGCAAGCTAAATTTCTATCTAAAAAATAATATAGCTTGCTGCAGTTTGATATACGCGGTTGTATATAACAAGTTTTAAAAAAGACCGCCGCAAACCGAAAAAAATATTTAAAATTCTCGTATTGATTTAAATTTTTATTAACCAAAAATACAATTTTTGCAAGCCAAATTTTTATCTAAAAAACAATATAGCTTGCTGCAGTTCTATATACGCGGTTGCATATAACAAATTTTAAAAAAGACCGCCGCAAACCGAAAAAAATGTTTAAAATTCTCGTACTGATTTAAATTTTTATTACCCAAAAATACAATTTTTGCAAGCCAAATTTTTATCTAAAAAATAATATAGCTTGCAACAGTTTTATATAAGCAGTTCAACATGACAAGTTTCAAAAAATACCGCCGCAAACCGAAAAAAATGTTTAAAAATCTCGTACGGATTTAAATTTTTATTATCAAAAATACGATTTTTGCAAGCTAAATTTCCATCTAAAAAATAATATAGCTTGCGGCAGTTGTTTATACGCGGTTGTATATGACAAGTTTTAAAAAAGACCGCCGCAAACCAAAAAAAATGTTTAAAATTCTCGTACTGATTTAAATTTTTATTAACCAAAAATACAAATTTTGCAAGCCAAAATTCTATCTAAAAAATAATATAGCTTGCTGCAGTTCTATATACGTGGTTAAACATGACAAGTTTTGAAAAATACCGCCGCAAACCCAATTTTTTTTTTTAAATTCTCGTACTGATTTAAATTTTTATTAACCAAAATGACAATTTTTGCAAGCCAAGTTTTCATCTAAAATATAATATAGCTTGCTACAGTTCTATATACGCGGTTGCGTAAGTTTTAAAAAAGACCGCCGCAAACCGAAAAAAATGTTTACGATTCTCGTACTGATTTAAATTTTTATTAACCAATAATACAATTTTTGCAAGCCAACTTTCCATCTAAAAAATAATATAGCTTGCTGCAGTTCTATATACGTGGTTGAACATGACAAGTTTTAAAAAATACCGCCGCAAACCGAAAAAAATGTTTAAAATTCTCGTACTGATTTAAATTTTTATTAATCAAAAATACAAATTTTGCAAGCCAAAATTCTATCTAAAAAATAATATAGCTTGCTGCAATTCTATATACGTGGTTGAACATGACAAGTTTTGAAAAACACCGCTGCAAACCGAATAGAATGTTTAAAATTCTTGTACTGATTTAAATTTTTATTAACCAAAATGACAATTTTTGCAAGCCAAATTTTCATCTAAAAAATAATATAGCTTGCTACAGTTCTATATACGCGGTTGCATATGACAAGTTTTAAAAAATACCGCCGCAAACCGAAAAAAATGTTTAAAATTCTCGTACTGATTTAAATTTTTATTAACCAATAATACAATTTTTGCAAGCCAAATTTCCATCTAAAAATAATATAGCTTGCTGCAGTTCTATATACGCGGTTGCATATAACAAGTTTTAAAAAAGACTGCCGCAAACCGAAAAAAATGTTTAAAATTCTCGTACTGATTTAAATTTTTATTAACCAAAAATACAAATTTTGCAAACCAAAATTCTATCCAAAAAATAATATAGCTTGCTGCAGTTCTATATACGTAGTTGAACATGACAAGTTTTGAAAAATACTGCCGCAAACCGAAATTTTTTTTTTAAATTCTCGTACTGATTTAAAATTTTATTAATCAAAATGACAATTTTTGCAAGCCAAATTTTCATCTAAAAAATAATATAGCTTGCTACAGTTCTATATACGCGGTTGCATATGACAAGTGTTAAAAAAGACCGCCGCAAACCGAAAAAAATGTTTAAAATTCTCGTACTGATTTAAATTTTTATTAACCAATAATACAATTTTTGCCAGCCAAATTTTCATCTAAAAATAACATAGCTTGCAACAGTTTTATATAAGCGGTTGAACATGACAAGTTTTGAAAAATACCGCCGCAAACCGAAAAAAATATTTAAAAATCTCGTACGGATTTAAATTTTTATTAACCAAAAATACGATTTTTGCAAGCTAAATTTCCATCTAAAAAATAAAATAGCTTGCTGCAGTTCTATATACGCGGTTGCATATAACAAGTTTTAAAAAAGACTGCCGCAAACCGAAAAAAATGTTTAAAATTCTCGTACTGATTTAAATTTTTATTAACTAAAAATACGATTTTCGCAAGCAAAATTTCCATCAAAAATATAGTATAGCTTGCTGCAGTTCTATATACGCGGTTGCATATAACAACCGCCGAAAACCAAAAAAAAATGTTTAAAATTCTCGTGCTGACTAAAATTTTTTTTAACCAAAAATACGATTTTTGCAATCCAAATTTCCATCTAAAAAAAAATATAGCATGCTGCAATTCTATATACGCGGTTGTATAAGATAAGTTCTAAAAAAGACCGCCGCAAACCGAAAAAATGTTTAAAATTCTCATACTGATTTAAATTTTTATTAACCAAAAATACAATTTTTTCAAGCCAAATTTTCATCTAAAAAATAATATAGCTTGCTGCAGTTCTATATACGCGGTTGAACATGACAAATTATGAAAAATACCGCCGCAAACCGAAAAAAATGTTTAAAATTCTCGTACTGATTTAAATGTGCATTAACCAAAAATACGATTTTTGCAAGCCAAATTTCCACCTAAAAAATAATTATAGTTTGTTGCAGTTCTATATACGCGGTTGCATATAACATGTTTTAAAAAAGACAACCGCAAACCGAAAATTTTTTTTTAAAATTCTCGTACTGATTTAAATTTTTATTAATCAAAAATACGATTTTTGCAAGCCTAATTTTCATCTAAAAAATAAAATAGCTTGCTGCAGATCTATATACGCGGTTGCATATGACAAGTTTAAAAAAAAAACGCCGCAAACCAAAAAAAAATGTTTAAAATTCTCGTACTGATTTAAATTTTTATTAATTAAAAATTTGATTTTTGCAAGCTAAATTTCCATCTAAAAAATAATATAGCTTGCTGCAGTTCTATGTACGCGGTTGCATATAACAAGTTTTAAAAAAGACCGCCGCAAACCGAAAAAAATGTTTAAAATTCTCGTACTGATTTAAATTGTTATTAACCAAATAGACAATTTTTGCAAACCAACATTCTATCTAAAAAATAATATAGCTGGCTGCAGTTCTATATACGCCGTTGCATATAACAAGTTAAAAAAAAGACAACCGCAAACCGAAAAAAATGTTTAAAATTCTCGTACTGATTTAAATTTTTATTAACCAAAAATACAAATTTTGCAAGCCAAAATTCTATCTAAAAAATAATATAGCTTGCTGCAGTTTTATATGCGCGGTTGAACATGACAAGTTTTGAAAATTACCGCCACATACCGATTTTTTTTTTTTTAAATTTTCGTACTGATTTAAATTTTTATTAACCACAAATACGATTTTAGCAAGCTAAATTTCCATCTAAAAAATAATATAGCTTGCTGCAGTTCTATATACGCGGTTTCATATAACAACTTTTAAAAGAGACCGCTGCGAACCGAAAAAAATGTTTAAAATTCTCGTACTGATTTAAATTTTTATTAACCAAAAATACGATTTTTGCAAGCTAAATTTTCATCTAAACAATAATATAGCTTTCTGCAGTTTTATATACGCAGTTGCATATAACAAGTTTTAAAAAAGACAACCGCAAACCGAAAAAAATGTTTAAAATTTTTGTACTGATTTAAATTTTTATTAACCAAAAATACGATTTTTGCAAACTAAATTTCCATCTAAAAAGTAATATAGCTTGCTGCAGTTCTATATACGCGGTTGCATATAACAATTTTTAAAAAAGACCGCCGCAAACCGAAAAAAATGTTTAAATTCTCGTACTGATTTAAATTTTTATTAACTAAAAATACAATTTTTGCAAGCCAAATTTTCATCAAGAAAATAGTATAGCTTGCTACAGTTCTATATACGTGATTCTATAAGACAAGTTCTGAAAAATACCGCCGCAAACCGAAAAAAAATGTTATAAATTTTCGTACTGATTTAAATTTTTATTAACCAAAAATACGATTTTTGCAGGCTTAATTTTCATCTAAAAAATAATATAGCTTGCTGCAGGTCTATATACGCGGTTGCATATAACAAGTTTTAAAAAAGACCGCCGCAAACCAAAAAAAATGTATAAAATTCTCGTACTGATTTAAATTTTTATTAACCGAAAATACGATTTTTGCAAGCCAAATTTTTATCTAAAAAATAATATAGCTTGCAACAGTTCTATAAAAGCGGTTGAACATGACAAGTTTTAAAAAATACCGCCGCAAACCGAAAAAAATGTGTAAAAATCTCGTACGGATTTAAATTTTTAATAATTAAAAATTTGATTTTTGCAAGCTAAATTTTCATCTAAAAAATAATATAGCTTGCTGCAGTTCTATATACGCGGTTGCATATAACAAGTTTTAAAAAAGACCGCCGCAAACCGAAAAAAATGTTTAAAATTCTCGTACTGATTTCAATTGTTATTAACCAAAAAGACAATTTTTGCAAGCCAAAATTCTATCTAAAAAACAATATAGCTGGCTGCAGTTCTATATACGCCGTTGCATATAACAAGTTAAAAAAAAGACAACCGCAAACCGAAAAAAATGTTTAAAATTCTCGTACTGATTTAAATTTTTATTAACCAAGAATACAAATTTTGCATGCCAAAATTCTATCTAAAAAATAATATAGCTTGCTGCAGTTTTATATACGCGGTTGAACATGACAAGTTTTGAAAATAACCGCCACATACCGATTTTTTTTTATATATTTCGTACTGATTTAAATTTTTATTAACCAAAAATACGATTTTAGCAAGCTAAATTTCCATCTAAAAAATAATATAGCTTGCTGCAGTTCCATATACGCGGTTGCATATAACAACTTTTAAAAAAGACCGCTGCGAACCGAAAAAAATGTTTAAAATTCTCGTACTGATTTAAATTTTTATTAACCAAAAATACGATTTTTGCAAGCTAAATTTTCATCTAAACAATAATATAGCTTTCTGCAGTTTTATATACGCAGTTGCATATAACAAGTTTTAAAAAAGAGAACCGCAAACCGAAAAAAATGTTTAAAATTCTCGTACTGATTTAAATTTTTATTAACCAAAAATACGATTTTTGCAAACTAAATTTCCATCTAAAAAGTAATATAGCTTGCTGCAGTTCTATATACGCGGTTGCATATAACAATTTTTAAAAAAGACCGCCGCAAACCGAAAAAAATGTTTAAATTCTCGTACTGATTTAAATTTTTATTAATTAAAAATACAATTTTTGCAAGCTAAATTTTCATCAAGAAAATAGTATAGCTTACTGAAGTTCTATATACGTGATTCTACAAGACAAGTTCTAAAAAATACCGCCGCAAACCGAAAAAAAATGTTTTAAATTTTCGTACTGATTTAAATTTTTATTAACCAAAAATACGATTTTTGCAGGCTTAATTTTCATCTAAAAAATAATATAGCTTGCTGCAGGTCTATATACGCGGTTGCATATGACAAGTTTTAAAAAAGACCGCTGAAAACCGAAAAAAATATTTAAAATTGTCGTACTGATTTAAATTTTTATTAACCAAAAATACGATTTTTGCAAGCCAAATTTCTATCTAAAAAATAATATAGCTTGCTGCAGTTCTATATACGTGGTTATAAATGACAAGTTTAGAAAAAGACCGCCGCAAACCGAAAAAAATGTTTAAAATTCTCGTACTGATTTAAATTTTTATTAACCAAAAATACGATTTTTGCAAGCCAAAATTTTATCTAAAAATAATATAGCTTGCAGCAGTTTTATTTACGCGGTTGTACATGACAAGTTTTAAGAAATAAGGCCGCAAACCGAAAAAAATGTTTAAAATTCTCGTACTGATTTAAATTTTTATTAACCAAAAATACGATTTTTGCAAGCCTAATTTTCATCTAAAAAATGAAATAGCTTGCTGCAGTTCTATATACGCGGTTGAACATGACAAGTTTTTAAAAATACCGCCGCAAACCGATTTTTTTTTTAATATTCTCGTACTGATTTAAATTTTTATTAACCAAAAATACAAATTTTGCAATCTAAATTTGAATCTAAAAAATAATATAGCTTGCTGCAGTTCTATATACGCGGTTGAACAGGACAAGTTTTGAAAAATACGGCCGCAAACCGAAAAAAATGTTTAAAATTCTCGTACTGATTTAAATTTTTATTAATCAAAAATACGATTTTTGCAAGTCTAATTTTCATCTAAAAAATAAAATAGCTTGCTGCAGTTCTATATACGCGGTTGCATATGACAAGTTTTAAAAAAAACCGCCGCAAACCAAAAAAAATGTTTAAAATTCTCGTACTGATTTAAATTTTTATTAACCAAAAATACGATTTATGCAAGCCAAAGTTCCATCTAGAAAATAATATAGCTTGCTGCAGTTCTATATACGCGGTTGCATATGACAAGTTTTAAAAAAGACCGCCGCAAACCGAAAAAAATGTTTAAAATTCTCATACTGATTTAAATTTTTATTAACCGAAAATACGATTTTTGCAAGCCAAATTTTTATCTAAAAAATAATATAGCTTGCAACAGTTCTATATAAGCGGTTGAACATGACAAGTTTTGAAAAATACCGCCGCAAACCAAAAAAAATGTTTAAAAATCTCGTACGGATTTAAATTTTTATTAACTAAAAATTTGATTTTTGCAAGCTAAATTTCCATCTAAAAAATAATATAGCTTGCTGCAGTTCTATATACGCGGTTGAACATTACAAGTTTTAAAAAATACCGCCGCAAACCGATTTTTCTTTTTTTTTTAATATTCTCGTATTGATTTAAATTTTTATTAACCAAAAATACAATTTTTGCAAGCCAAATTTTTATCTAAAAAACAATATAACTTGCTGCAGTTCTATATACGCGGTTGCATAAAACAAATTTTAAAAAAGACCGCCGCAAACCAAAAAAAAATGTTTAAAATTCTCGTACTGATTTAAATTGTTATTAACCAAAAAGACAATTTTTCCAAGCCAAATTTTTATCTAAAAAATAATATAGCTGGCTGCAGTTCTATATACGCGGTTGCATATAACAAGTTATAAAAAAGACAACCGCAAACCGAAACAAATGTTTAAAATTCTCGTACTGATTTAAATTTTTATTAACCAAAAATACGATTTTTGCAAGCTAAATTTCTATCTAAAAAATAATATAGCTTGCTGCAGTTTGATATACGCGGTTGTATATAACAATTTTTAAAAAAGACCGCCGCAAACCGAAAAAAATATTTAAAATTCTCGTATTGATTTAAATTTTTATTAACTAAAAATACAATTTTTGCAAGCCAAATTTTCATCAAGAAAATAGTATAGCTTGCTACAGTTCTATATACGTGATTCTATAAGACAAGTTCTGAAAAATACCGCCGCAAACCGAAAAAAAATGTTATAAATTTTCGTACTGATTTAAATTTTTATTAACCAAAAATACGATTTTTGCAGGCTTAATTTTCATCTAAAAAATAATATAGCTTGCTGCAGGTCTATATACGCGGTTGCATATAACAAGTTTTAAAAAAGACCGCCGCAAACCAAAAAAAATGTATAAAATTCTCGTACTGATTTAAATTTTTATTAACCGAAAATACGATTTTTGCAAGCCAAATTTTTATCTAAAAAATAATATAGCTTGCAACAGTTCTATAAAAGCGGTTGAACATGACAAGTTTTAAAAAATACCGCCGCAAACCGAAAAAAATGTGTAAAAATCTCGTACGGATTTAAATTTTTAATAATTAAAAATTTGATTTTTGCAAGCTAAATTTTCATCTAAAAAATAATATAGCTTGCTGCAGTTCTATATACGCGGTTGCATATAACAAGTTTTAAAAAAGACCGCCGCAAACCGAAAAAAATGTTTAAAATTCTCGTACTGATTTCAATTGTTATTAACCAAAAAGACAATTTTTGCAAGCCAAAATTCTATCTAAAAAACAATATAGCTGGCTGCAGTTCTATATACGCCGTTGCATATAACAAGTTAAAAAAAAGACAACCGCAAACCGAAAAAAATGTTTAAAATTCTCGTACTGATTTAAATTTTTATTAACCAAGAATACAAATTTTGCATGCCAAAATTCTATCTAAAAAATAATATAGCTTGCTGCAGTTTTATATACGCGGTTGAACATGACAAGTTTTGAAAATAACCGCCACATACCGATTTTTTTTTATATATTTCGTACTGATTTAAATTTTTATTAACCAAAAATACGATTTTAGCAAGCTAAATTTCCATCTAAAAAATAATATAGCTTGCTGCAGTTCCATATACGCGGTTGCATATAACAACTTTTAAAAAAGACCGCTGCGAACCGAAAAAAATGTTTAAAATTCTCGTACTGATTTAAATTTTTATTAACCAAAAATACGATTTTTGCAAGCTAAATTTTCATCTAAACAATAATATAGCTTTCTGCAGTTTTATATACGCAGTTGCATATAACAAGTTTTAAAAAAGAGAACCGCAAACCGAAAAAAATGTTTAAAATTCTCGTACTGATTTAAATTTTTATTAACCAAAAATACGATTTTTGCAAACTAAATTTCCATCTAAAAAGTAATATAGCTTGCTGCAGTTCTATATACGCGGTTGCATATAACAATTTTTAAAAAAGACCGCCGCAAACCGAAAAAAATGTTTAAATTCTCGTACTGATTTAAATTTTTATTAATTAAAAATACAATTTTTGCAAGCTAAATTTTCATCAAGAAAATAGTATAGCTTACTGAAGTTCTATATACGTGATTCTACAAGACAAGTTCTAAAAAATACCGCCGCAAACCGAAAAAAAATGTTTTAAATTTTCGTACTGATTTAAATTTTTATTAACCAAAAATACGATTTTTGCAGGCTTAATTTTCATCTAAAAAATAATATAGCTTGCTGCAGGTCTATATACGCGGTTGCATATGACAAGTTTTAAAAAAGACCGCTGAAAACCGAAAAAAATATTTAAAATTGTCGTACTGATTTAAATTTTTATTAACCAAAAATACGATTTTTGCAAGCCAAATTTCTATCTAAAAAATAATATAGCTTGCTGCAGTTCTATATACGTGGTTATAAATGACAAGTTTAGAAAAAGACCGCCGCAAACCGAAAAAAATGTTTAAAATTCTCGTACTGATTTAAATTTTTATTAACCAAAAATACGATTTTTGCAAGCCAAAATTTTATCTAAAAATAATATAGCTTGCAGCAGTTTTATTTACGCGGTTGTACATGACAAGTTTTAAGAAATAAGGCCGCAAACCGAAAAAAATGTTTAAAATTCTCGTACTGATTTAAATTTTTATTAACCAAAAATACGATTTTTGCAAGCCTAATTTTCATCTAAAAAATGAAATAGCTTGCTGCAGTTCTATATACGCGGTTGAACATGACAAGTTTTTAAAAATACCGCCGCAAACCGATTTTTTTTTTAATATTCTCGTACTGATTTAAATTTTTATTAACCAAAAATACAAATTTTGCAATCTAAATTTGAATCTAAAAAATAATATAGCTTGCTGCAGTTCTATATACGCGGTTGAACAGGACAAGTTTTGAAAAATACGGCCGCAAACCGAAAAAAATGTTTAAAATTCTCGTACTGATTTAAATTTTTATTAATCAAAAATACGATTTTTGCAAGTCTAATTTTCATCTAAAAAATAAAATAGCTTGCTGCAGTTCTATATACGCGGTTGCATATGACAAGTTTTAAAAAAAACCGCCGCAAACCAAAAAAAATGTTTAAAATTCTCGTACTGATTTAAATTTTTATTAACCAAAAATACGATTTATGCAAGCCAAAGTTCCATCTAGAAAATAATATAGCTTGCTGCAGTTCTATATACGCGGTTGCATATGACAAGTTTTAAAAAAGACCGCCGCAAACCGAAAAAAATGTTTAAAATTCTCATACTGATTTAAATTTTTATTAACCGAAAATACGATTTTTGCAAGCCAAATTTTTATCTAAAAAATAATATAGCTTGCAACAGTTCTATATAAGCGGTTGAACATGACAAGTTTTGAAAAATACCGCCGCAAACCAAAAAAAATGTTTAAAAATCTCGTACGGATTTAAATTTTTATTAACTAAAAATTTGATTTTTGCAAGCTAAATTTCCATCTAAAAAATAATATAGCTTGCTGCAGTTCTATATACGCGGTTGAACATTACAAGTTTTAAAAAATACCGCCGCAAACCGATTTTTCTTTTTTTTTTAATATTCTCGTATTGATTTAAATTTTTATTAACCAAAAATACAATTTTTGCAAGCCAAATTTTTATCTAAAAAACAATATAACTTGCTGCAGTTCTATATACGCGGTTGCATAAAACAAATTTTAAAAAAGACCGCCGCAAACCAAAAAAAAATGTTTAAAATTCTCGTACTGATTTAAATTGTTATTAACCAAAAAGACAATTTTTCCAAGCCAAATTTTTATCTAAAAAATAATATAGCTGGCTGCAGTTCTATATACGCGGTTGCATATAACAAGTTATAAAAAAGACAACCGCAAACCGAAACAAATGTTTAAAATTCTCGTACTGATTTAAATTTTTATTAACCAAAAATACGATTTTTGCAAGCTAAATTTCTATCTAAAAAATAATATAGCTTGCTGCAGTTTGATATACGCGGTTGTATATAACAATTTTTAAAAAAGACCGCCGCAAACCGAAAAAAATATTTAAAATTCTCGTATTGATTTAAATTTTTATTAACCAAAAATACAATTTTTGCAAGCCAAATTTTTATCTAAAAAACAATATAGCTTGCTGCAGTTCTATATACGCGGTTGCATATAACAAATTTTAAAAAAGACCGCCGCAAACCGAAAAAAATGTTTAAAATTCTCGCACTGATTTAAATTTTTATTACCCAAAAATACAATTTTTGCAAGCCAAATTTTTATCTAAAAAATAATATAGCTTGCAACAGTTTTATATAAGCAGTTCAACATGACAAGTTTTAAAAAATACCGCCGCAAACCGAAAAAAATGTTTAAAAATCTCGTACGGATTTAAATTTTTATTATCAAAAATACGATTTTTGCAAGCTAAATTTCCATCTAAAAAATAATATAGCTTGCGGCAGTTCTTTATACGCGGTTGTATATGACAAGTTTTAAAAAAGACCGCCGCAAACCAAAAAAAATGTTTAAAATTCTCGTACTGATTTAAATTTTTATTAACCAAAAATACAAATTTTGCAAGCCAAAATTCTATCTAAAAAATAATATAGCTTGCTGCAGTTCTATATACGTGGTTAAACATGACAAGTTTTGAAAAATACCGCCGCAAACCCAATTTTTTTTTTTAAATTCTCGTACTGATTTAAATTTTTATTAACCAAAATGACAATTTTTGCAAGCCAAGTTTTCATCTAAAATATAATATAGCTTGCTACAGTTCTATATAAGCGGTTGCGTAAGTTTTAAAAAAGACCGCCGCAAACCGAAAAAAATGTTTACGATTCTCGTACTGATTTAAATTTTTATTAACCAATAATACAATTTTTGCAAGCCAAATTTCCATCTAAAAAATAATATAGCTTGCTGCAGTTCTATATACGTGGTTGAACATGACAAGTTTTAAAAAATACCGCCGCAAACCGAAAAAAATGTTTAAAATTCTCGTACTGATTTAAATTTTTATTAATCAAAAATACAAATTTTGCAAGCCAAAATTCTATCTAAAAAATAATATAGCTTGCTGCAATTCTATATACGTGGTTGAACATGACAAGTTTTGAAAAACACCGCTGCAAACCGAATAGAATGTTTAAAATTCTTGTACTGATTTAAATTTTTATTAACCAAAATGACAATTTTTGCAAGCCAAATTTTCATCTAAAAAATAATATAGCTTGCTACAGTTCTATATACGCGGTTGCATATGACAAGTTTTAAAAAATACCGCCGTAAACCGAAAAAAATGTTTAAAATTCTCGTACTGATTTAAATTTTTATTAACCAATAATACAATTTTTGCAAGCCAAATTTCCATCTAAAAATAATATAGCTTGCTGCAGTTCTATATACGCGGTTGCATATAACAAGTTTTAAAAAAGACTGCCACAAACCGAAAAAAATGTTTAAAATTCTCGTACTGATTTAAATTTTTATTAACCAAAAATACAAATTTTGCAAACCAAAATTCTATCTAAAAAATAATATAGCTTGCTACAGTTCTATATACGTAGTTGAACATGACAAGTTTTGAAAAATACTGCCGCAAACCGAAATTTTTTTTTAAAATTCTTGTACTGATTTAAAATTTTATTAATCAAAATGACAATTTTTGCAAGCCAAATTTTCATCTAAAAAATAATATAGCTTGCTACAGTTCTATATACGCGGTTGCATATGACAAGTTTTAAAAAAGACCGCCGCAAACCGAAAAAAATGTTTAAAATTCTCGTACTGATTTAAATTGTTATTAACCAAATAGACAATTTTTGCAAACCAACATTCTATCTAAAAAATAATATAGCTGGCTGCAGTTTTATATACGCCGTTGCATATAACAAGTTAAAAAAAAGACAACCGCAAACCGAAAAAAATGTTTAAAATTCTCGTACTGATTTAAATTTTTATTAACCAATAATACAATTTTTGCAAGCCAAATTTCCATCTAAAAAATAATATAGCTTGCTGCAGTTCTATATACGTGGTTGAACATGACAAGTTTTAAAAAATACCGCCGCAAACCGAAAAAAATGTTTAAAATTCTCGTACTGATTTAAATTTTTATTAATCAAAAATACAAATTTTGCAAGCCAAAATTCTATCTAAAAAATAATATAGCTTGCTGCAATTCTATATACGTGGTTGAACATGACAAGTTTTGAAAAACACCGCTGCAAACCGAATAGAATGTTTAAAATTCTTGTACTGATTTAAATTTTTATTAACCAAAATGACAATTTTTGCAAGCCAAATTTTCATCTAAAAAATAATATAGCTTGCTACAGTTCTATATACGCGGTTGCATATGACAAGTTTTAAAAAATACCGCCGTAAACCGAAAAAAATGTTTAAAATTCTCGTACTGATTTAAATTTTTATTAACCAATAATACAATTTTTGCAAGCCAAATTTCCATCTAAAAATAATATAGCTTGCTGCAGTTCTATATACGCGGTTGCATATAACAAGTTTTAAAAAAGACTGCCACAAACCGAAAAAAATGTTTAAAATTCTCGTACTGATTTAAATTTTTATTAACCAAAAATACAAATTTTGCAAACCAAAATTCTATCTAAAAAATAATATAGCTTGCTACAGTTCTATATACGTAGTTGAACATGACAAGTTTTGAAAAATACTGCCGCAAACCGAAATTTTTTTTTAAAATTCTTGTACTGATTTAAAATTTTATTAATCAAAATGACAATTTTTGCAAGCCAAATTTTCATCTAAAAAATAATATAGCTTGCTACAGTTCTATATACGCGGTTGCATATGACAAGTTTTAAAAAAGACCGCCGCAAACCGAAAAAAATGTTTAAAATTCTCGTACTGATTTAAATTGTTATTAACCAAATAGACAATTTTTGCAAACCAACATTCTATCTAAAAAATAATATAGCTGGCTGCAGTTTTATATACGCCGTTGCATATAACAAGTTAAAAAAAAGACAACCGCAAACCGAAAAAAATGTTTAAAATTCTCGTACTGATTTAAATTTTTATTAACCAATAATACAATTTTTGCCAGCCAAATTTTCATCTAAAAATAACATAGCTTGCAACAGTTTTATATAAGCGGTTGAACATGACAAGTTTTGAAAAATATTGCCGCAAACCGAAAAAAATATTTAAAAATCTCGTACGGATTTAAATTTTTATTAACCAAAAATACGATTTTTGCAAGCTAAATTTCCATCTAAAAAATAATATAGCTTGCTGCAGTTCTATATACGCGGTTGCATATAACAAGTTTTAAAAAAGACTGCCGCAAACCGAAAAAAATGTTTAAAATTCTCGTACTGATTTAAATTTTTATTAACTAAAAATACGATTTTCGCAAGCAAAATTTCCATCAAAAATATAGTATAGCTTGCTGCAGTTCTATATACGCGGTTGCATATAACAACCGCCGAAAACCAAAAAAAATTTTTTAAAATTCTCGTGCTGACTAAAATTTTTTTTAACCAAAAATACGATTTTTGCAATCCAAATTTCCATCTAAAAAAAAATATAGCATGCTGCAATTCTATATACGCGGTTGTATAAGATAAGTTCTAAAAAAGACCGCCGCAAACCGAAAAAATGTTTAAAATTCTCATACTGATTTAAATTTTTATTAACCAAAAATACAATTTTTTCAAGCCAAATTTTCATCTAAAAAATAATACAGCTTGCTGCAGTTCTATATACGCGGTTGAACATGACAAATTATGAAAAATACCGCCGCAAACCAAAAAAAATGTTTAAAATTCTCGTACTGATTTAAATGTGCATTAACCAAAAATACGATTTTTGCAAGCCAAATTTCCACCTAAAAAATAATATAGTTTGTTGCAGTTCTATATACGCGGTTGCATATAACATGTTTTAAAAAAGACAACCGCAAACCGAAATTTTTTTTTAAAATTCTCGCACTGATTTAAATTTTTATTAATCAAAAATACGATTTTTGCAAGCCTAATTTTCATCTAAAAAATAAAATAGCTTGCTGCAGTTCTATATACGCGGTTGCATATGACAAGTTTAAAAAAAAACCGCCGCAAACCAAAAAAAAATGTTTAAAATTCTCGTACTGATTTAAATTTTTATTAATTAAAAATTTGATTTTTGCAAGCTAAATTTCCATCTAAAAAATAATATAGCTTGCTGCAGTTCTATATACGCGGTTGCATATAACAAGTTTTAAAAATGACCGCCGCAAACCGAAAAAAATGTTTAAAATTCTCGTACTGATTTAAATTGTTATTAACCAAATAGACAATTTTTGCAAACCAACATTCTATCTAAAAAATAATATAGCTGGCTGCAGTTCTATATACGCCGTTGCATATAACAAGTTAAAAAAAAGACAACCGCAAACCGAAAAAAATGTTTAAAATTCTCGTACTGATTTAAATTTTTATTAACCAAAAATACAAATTTTGCAAGCCAAAATTCTATCTAAAAATAATATAGCTTGCTGCAGTTTTATATGCGCGGTTGAACATGACAAGTTTTGAAAATTACCGCCACATACCGATTTTTTTTTTTTAAATTTTCGTACTGATTTAAATTTTTATTAACCACAAATACGATTTTAGCAAGCTAAATTTGCATCTAAAAAATAATATAGCTTGCTGCAGTTCTATATACGCGGTTGCATATAACAAGTTTTAAAAAAGACTGCCGCAAACCGAAAAAAATGTTTAAAATTCTCGTACTGATTTAAATTTTTATTAACTAAAAATACGATTTTCGCAAGCAAAATTTCCATCAAAAATATAGTATAGCTTGCTGCAGTTCTATATACGCGGTTGCATATAACAACCGCCGAAAACCAAAAAAAAAATGTTTAAAATTCTCGTGCTGACTAAAATTTTTTTTAACCAAAAATACGATTTTTGCAATCCAAATTTCCATCTAAAAAAAAATATAGCATGCTGCAATTCTATATACGCGGTTGTATAAGATAAGTTCTAAAAAAGACCGCCGCAAACCGAAAAAATGTTTAAAATTCTCATACTGATTTAAATTTTTATTAACCAAAAATACAATTTTTTCAAGCCAAATTTTCATCTAAAAAATAATACAGCTTGCTGCAGTTCAATATACGCGGTTGAACATGACAAATTATGAAAAATACCGCCGCAAACCGAAAAAAATGTTTAAAATTCTCGTACTGATTTAAATGTGCATTAACCAAAAATACCATTTTTGCAAGCCAAATTTCCACCTAAAAAATAATATAGTTTGTTGCAGTTCTATATACGCGGTTGCATATAACATGTTTTAAAAATGACAACCGCAAACCGAAAAAATTTTTTAAAATTCTCGTACTGATTTAAATTTTTATTAATCAAAAATACGATTTTTGCAAGCCTAATTTTCATCTAAAAAATAAAATAGCTTGCTGCAGTTCTATATACGCGGTTGCATATGACAAGTTTAAAAAAAAACCGCCGCAAACCAAAAAAAAATGTTTAAAATTCTCGTACTGATTTAAATTTTTATTAATTAAAAATTTGATTTTTGCAAGCTAAATTTCCATCTAAAAAATAATATAGCTTGCTGCAGTTCTATATACGCGGTTGCATATAACAAGTTTTAAAAAAGACCGCCGCAAACCGAAAAAAATGTTTAAAATTCTCGTACTGATTTAAATTGTTATTAACCAAATAGACAATTTTTGCAAACCAACATTCTATCTAAAAAATAATATAGCTGGCTGCAGTTCTATATACGCCGTTGCATATAACAAGTTAAAAAAAAGACAACCGCAAACCGAAAAAAATGTTTAAAATTCTCGTACTGATTTAAATTTTTATTAACCAAAAATACAAATTTTGCAAGCCAAAATTCTATCTAAAAAATAATATAGCTTGCTGCAGTTTTATATGCGCGGTTGAACATGACAAGTTTTGAAAATTACCGCCACATACCGATTTTTTTTTTTTAAATTTTCGTACTGATTTAAATTTTTATTAACCACAAATACGATTTTAGCAAGCTAAATTTCCATCTAAAAAATAATATAGCTTGCTGCAGTTCTATATACGCGGTTTCATATAACAACTTTTAAAAGAGACCGCTGCGAACCGAAAAAAATGTTTAAAATTCTCGTACTGATTTAAATTTTTATTAACCAAAAATACGATTTTTGCAAGCTAAATTTTCATCTAAACAATAATATAGCTTTCTGCAGTTTTATATACGCAGTTGCATATAACAAGTTTTAAAAAAGACAACCGCAAACCGAAAAAAATGTTTAAAATTCTTGTACTGATTTAAATTTTTATTAACCAAAAATACGATTTTTGCAAACTAAATTTCCATCTAAAAAGTAATATAGCTTGCTGCAGTTCTATATACGCGGTTGCATATAACAATTTTTAAAAAAGACCGCCGCAAACCAAAAAAATGTTTAAATTCTCGTACTGATTTAAATTTTTATTAACTAAAAATACAATTTTTGCAAGCCAAATTTTCATCAAGAAAATAGTATAGCTTGCTGCAGTTCTATATACGTGATTCTATAAGACAAGTTCTGAAAAATACCGCCGCAAACCGAAAAAAAATGTTATAAATTTTCGTACTGATTTAAATTTTTATTAACCAAAAATACGATTTTTGCAAGCCTAATTTTCATCTAAAGAATAATATAGCTTTCTGCAGGTCTATATACCTACGCGGTTGCATATGACAAGTTTTAAAAAGGACCGCTGCAAACCAAAAAAAATATTTAAAATTGTCGTACTGATTTAAATTTTTATTAACCAAAAATACGATTTTTGCAAGCCAAATTTCCATCTAAAAAATAATATAGCTTGCTGCAGTTCTATATACGCGGTTATAAATGACAAGTTTAGAAAGAGACCGCCGCCAACCGAAAAAAATGTTTAAAATTCTCGTACTGATTTAAATTTTTATTAACCGAAAATACGATTTTTGCAAGCCAAATTTTTATCTAAAAAATAATATAGCTTGCAACAGTTCTATATAAGCGGTTGAACATGAAAAGTTTTGAAAAATACCGCCGCAAACCAAAAAAAATATTTAAAAATCTCGTACGGATTTAAATTTTTATTAACTAAAAAATTGATTTTTGCAAGCTAAATTTCCATCTAAAAAATAATATAGCTTGCTGCAGTTCTATATACGCGGTTGAACATGACAAGTTTTAAAAAATACCGCCGCAAACCGATTTTTTTTTTTTAATATTCTCGTATTGATTTAAATTTTTATTAACCAAAAATACAATTTTTGCAAGCCAAATTTTTATCTAACAAACAATATAACTTGCTGCAGTTCTATATACGCGGTTGCATATAACAAATTTTAAAAAAGACCGCCGCAAACCGAAAAAAATGTTCAAAATTCTCGTACTGATTTAAATTTTTATTAACCAAAAATACGATTTTTGCAAGCCAAAGTTCCATCTAAAAAATAATATAGCTTGCTGCAGTTCTATATACGCGGTTGCATATGACAAGTTTTAAAAAGACCGCCGCAAACCGAAAAAAATGTTTAAAATTCTCGTACTGATTTAAATTTTTATTAACCGAAAATACGATTTTTGCAAGCCAAATTTTTATCTAAAAAATAATATAGCTTGCAACAGTTTTATATAAGCGGTTGAACATGACAAGTTTTAAAAAATACCGCCGCAAACCGAAAAAAATGTTTAAAAATCTCGTACGGATTTAAATTTTTAATAATTAAAAATTTGATTTTTGCAAGCTAAATTTCCATTTAAAAAATAATATAGCTTGCTGCAGTTCTATATACGCGGTTGCATATAACAAGTTTTAAAAAAGACCGCCGCAAACCGAAAAAAATGTTTAAAATTCTCGTACTGATTTCAATTGTTATTAACCAAAAAGACAATTTTTGCAAGCCAAAATTCTATATAAAAAATAATATAGCTGGCTGCAGTTCTATATACGCCGTTGCATATAACAAGTTAAAAAAAAGACAACCGCAAACCGAAAAAAATGTTTAAAATTCTCGTACTGATTTAAATTTTTATTAACCAAAAATACAAATTTTGCATGCCAAAATTCTATCTAAAAAATAATATAGCTTGCTGCAGTTCTATATACGGGGTTATAAATGACAATTTTAGAAAGAGACCGCGGCCAACCGAAAAAAATGTTTAAAATTCTCGTACTGATTTAAATTTTTATTAACCGAAAATACGATTTTTGCAAGCCAAATTTTTATCTAAAAAATAATATAGCTTGCAACAGTTCTATATAAGCGGTTGAACATGACAAGTTTTGAAAAATACCGCCGCAAACCAAAAAAAATGTTTAAAAATCTCGTACGGATTTAAATTTTTATTAACTAAAAATTTGATTTTTGCAAGTTAAATTTCCATCTAAAAAATAATATAGCTTGCTGCAGTTCTATATACGCGGTTGAACATGACAAGTTTTAAAAAATACCGCCGCAAACCGATTTTTTTTTTTTAATATTCTCGTATTGATTTAAATTTTTATTAACCAAAAATACAATTTTTGCAAGCCAAATTTTTATCTAAAAAACAATATAACTTGCTGCAGTTCTATATACGCGCTTGCATATAACAAATTTTAAAAAAGACCGCCGCAAACCGAAAAAAATGTTCAAAATTCTCGTACTGATTTAAATTTTTATTAACCAAAAATACGATTTTTGCAAGCCAAAGTTCCATCTAAAAAATAATATAGTTTGCTGCAGTTCTATATACGCGGTTGCATATGACAAGTTTTAAAAAGACCGCCGCAAACCGAAAAAAATGTTTAAAATTCTCGTACTGATTTAAATTTTTATTAACCGAAAATACGATTTTTGCAAGCCAAATTTTTATCTAAAAAATAATATAGCTTGCAACAGTTCTATATAAGCGGTTGAACATGACAAGTTTTAAAAAATACCGCCGCAAATCGAAAAAAATGTTTAAAAATCTCGTACGGATTTAAATTTTTAATAATTAAAAATTTGATTTTTGCAAGCTAAATTTCCATCTAAAAAATAATATAGCTTGCTGCAGTTTTATATACGCGGTTGCATATAACAAGTTTTAAAAAAGACCGCCGCAAACCGAAAAAAATGTTTAAAATTCTCGTACTGATTTCAATTGTTATTAACCAAAAAGACAATTTTTGCAAGCCAAAATTCTATCTAAAAAATAATATAGCTGGCTGCAGTTCTATATACGCCGTTGCATATAACAAGTTAAAAAAAAGACAACCGCAAACCGAAAAAAATGTTTAAAATTCTCGTACTGATTTAAATTTTTATTAACCAAAAATACAAATTTTGCATGCCAAAATTCTATCTAAAAAATAATATAGCTTGCTGCAGTTCTATATACGGGGTTATAAATGACAATTTTAGAAAGAGACCGCCGCCAACCGAAAAAAATGTTTAAAATTCTCGTACTGATTTAAATTTTTATTAACCGAAAATACGATTTTTGCAAGCCAAATTTTTATCTAAAAAATAATATAGCTTGCAACAGTTCTATATAAGCGGTTGAACATGACAAGTTTTGAAAAATACCGCCGCAAACCAAAAAAAATGTTTAAAAATCTCGTACGGATTTAAATTTTTATTAACTAAAAATTTGATTTTTGCAAGTTAAATTTCCATCTAAAAAATAATATAGCTTGCTGCAGTTCTATATACGCGGTTGAACATGACAAGTTTTAAAAAATACCGCCGCAAACCGATTTTTTTTTTTTAATATTCTCGTATTGATTTAAATTTTTATTAACCAAAAATACAATTTTTGCAAGCCAAATTTTTATCTAAAAAACAATATAACTTGCTGCAGTTCTATATACGCGCTTGCATATAACAAATTTTAAAAAAGACCGCCGCAAACCGAAAAAAATGTTCAAAATTCTCGTACTGATTTAAATTTTTATTAACCAAAAATACGATTTTTGCAAGCCAAAGTTCCATCTAAAAAATAATATAGTTTGCTGCAGTTCTATATACGCGGTTGCATATGACAAGTTTTAAAAAGACCGCCGCAAACCGAAAAAAATGTTTAAAATTCTCGTACTGATTTAAATTTTTATTAACCGAAAATACGATTTTTGCAAGCCAAATTTTTATCTAAAAAATAATATAGCTTGCAACAGTTCTATATAAGCGGTTGAACATGACAAGTTTTAAAAAATACCGCCGCAAACCGAAAAAAATGTTTAAAAATCTCGTACGGATTTAAATTTTTAATAATTAAAAATTTGATTTTTGCAAGCTAAATTTCCATCTAAAAAATAATATAGCTTGCTGCAGTTTTATATACGCGGTTGCATATAACAAGTTTTAAAAAAGACCGCCGCAAACCGAAAAAAATGTTTAAAATTCTCGTACTGATTTCAATTGTTATTAACCAAAAAGATAATTTTTGCAAGCCAAAATTCTATCTAAAAAATAATATAGCTGGCTGCAGTTCTATATACGCCGTTGCATATAACAAGTTAAAAAAAAGACAACCGCAAACCGAAAAAAATGTTTAAAATTCTCGTACTGATTTAAATTTTTATTAACCAAAAATACAAATTTTGCATGCCAAAATTCTATCTAAAAAATAATATAGCTTGCTGCAGTTTTATATACGCGGTTGAACATGACAAGTTTTGAAAATAACCGCCACATACCGATTTTTTTTTTTAAATTTTCGTACTGATTTAAATTTTTATTAACCAAAAATACGATTTTAGCAAGCTAAATTTTCATCTAAAAAATAATATAGCTTGCTGCAGTTCCATATACGCGGTTGCATATAACAACTTTTAAAAAAGACCGCTGCGAACCGAAAAAAATGTTTAAAATTCTCGTACTGATTTAAATTTTTATTAACCAAAAATACGATTTTTGCAAGCTAAATTTTCATCTAAACAATAATATAGCTTTCTGCAGTTTTATATACGCAGTTGCATATAACAAGTTTTAAAAAAGAGAACCGCAAACCGAAAAAAATGTTTAAAATTCTCGTACTGATTTAAATTTTTATTAACCAAAAATACGATTTTTGCAAACTAAATTTCCATCTAAAAAATAATATAGCTTGCTGCAGGTCTATATACGCGGTTGCATATGACAAGTTTTAAAAAAGACCGCTGCAAACCGAAAAAAATATTTAAAATTGTCGTACTGATTTAAATTTTTATTAACCAAAAATACGATTTTTGCAAGCCAAATTTTTATCTAAAAAATAATATAGCTTGCTGCAGTTTTATATACGCGGTTATAAATGACAAGTTTAGAAAAAGACCGCCGCAAACCGAAAAAAATGTTTAAAATTCTCGTACTGATTTAAATTTTTATTAACCAAAAATACGATTTTTGCAAGCCAAAATTTTATCTAAAAATAATATAGCTTGCAGCAGTTCTATTTACGCGGTTGTACATGACAAGTTTTAAGAAATAAGGCCGCAAACCGAAAAAAATGTTTAAAATTCTCGTACTGATTTAAATTTTTATTAACCAAAAATACGATTTTTGCAAACCTAATTTTCATCTAAAAAATGAAATAGCTTGCTGCAGTTCTATATACGCGGTTGAACATGACAAGTTTTTAAAAATACCGCCGCAAACCGATTTTTTTTTTAATATTCTCGTACTGATTTAAATTTTTATTAACCAAAAATACAAATTTTGCAATCCAAATTTGAATCTAAAAAATAATATAGCTTGCTGCAGTTCTATATACGCGGTTGAACAGGACAAGTTTTGAAAAATACGGCCGCAAACCGAAAAAAATGTTTAAAATTCTCGTACTGATTTAAATTTTTATTAATCAAAAATACGATTTTTGCAAGCCTAATTTTCATCTAAAAAATAAAATAGCTTGCTGCAGTTCTATATACGCGGTTGCATATGACAAGTTTTAAAAAAGACCGCCGCAAACCAAAAAAAATGTTTAAAATTCTCGTACTGATTTAAATTTTTATTAACCAAAAATACGATTTATGCAAGCCAAAGTTCCATCTAGAAAATAATATAGTTTGCTGCAGTTCTATATACGCGGTTGCATATGACAAGTTTTAAAAAAGACCGCCGCAAACCGAAAAAAATGTTTAAAATTCTCATACTGATTTAAATTTTTATTAACCGAAAATACGATTTTTGCAAGCCAAATTTTTATCTAAAAAATAATATAGCTTGCAACAGTTCTATATAAGCGGTTGAACATGACAAGTTTTGAAAAATACCGCCGCAAACCAAAAAAAATGTTTAAAAATCTCGTACGGATTTAAATTTTTATTAACTAAAAATTTGATTTTTGCAAGCTAAATTTCCATCTAAAAAATAATATAGCTTGCTGCAGTTCTATATACGCGGTTGAACATGACAAGTTTTAAAAAATACCGCCGCAAACCGATTTTTTTTTTTTAATATTCTCGTATTGATTTAAATTTTTATTAACCAAAAATACAATTTTTGCAAGCCAAATTTTTATCTAAAAAACAATATAACTTGCTGCAGTTCTATATACGCGGTTGCATATAACAAATTTTAAAAAAGACCGCCGCAAACCGAAAAAAATGTTTAAAATTCTCGTACTGATTTAAATTGTTATTAACCAAAAAGACAATTTTTGCAAGCCAAATTTTTATCTAAAAAATAATATAGCTGGCTGCAGTTCTATATACGCGGTTGCATATAACAAGTTATAAAAAAGACAACCGCAAACCGAAAAAAATGTTTAAAATTCTCGTACTGATTTAAAATTTTATTAACCAAAAATACGATTTTTGCAAGCCTAATATTTATCTAAAAAATAATATAGCTTGCTGCAGGTCTATATACGCAGTTGCATATGACAAGTTTTGAAAAAGACTGCCGCAAACCGAAAAAAATATTTAAAATTGTCGTACTGATTTAACTTTTTATTAACCAAAAATACGATTTTTGCAAGCCAAATTTCCATCTAAAAAATAATATAGCTTGCTGCAGTTCTATATACGCGGTTGCATATGACAAGTTTAAAAAAAGACCGCCGCAAACCGAAAAAAATGTTTAAAATTCTCGTACTAATTTAAATTTTTATTAACCAAAAATACGATTTTTGCAAGCTAAATTCCTATCTAAAAACTAATACAGCTTGCTGCAGTTCTATATACGCGGTTGCATATGACAAGTTTCAAAAAAGACCGCCGCAAACCGAAAAAAATGTTTAAAATTCTCGTACTGATTTAAATTTTTATTAACCGAAAATACGATTTTTGCAAGCCAAATTTTTAACTAAAAAATAATATAGCTTGCAACAGTTCTATATAAGCGGTTAAACATGACAAGTTTTGAAAAATACCGCCGCAAACCAAAAAAAAATGTTTAAAAATCTCGTACGGATTTAAATTTTTATTAACTAAAAATTTGATTTTTGCAAGCTAAATTTCCATCTAAAAAATAATATAGCTTGCTGCAGTTCTATATACGCGGTTGAACATGACAAGTTTTAAAAAATACCGCCACAAGCCGATTTTTTTTTTAATATTCTCGTATTGGTTTAAATTTTTATTAACTAAAAATACAATTTTTGCAAGCCAAATGTTTATCTAAAAAACAATATAACATGCTGCAGTTCTATATACGCGGTTGCATATAACAAATTTTAAAAAAGACCGCCGCAAACCGAAAAAAATGTTTAAAATTCTCGTACTGATTTAAATTGTTATTAACCAAAAAGACAATTTTTGCAAGCCAAATATTTATCTAAAAAATAATATAGCTGGCTGCAGTTCTATATACGCGGTTGCATATAACAAGTTATAAAAAAGACAACCGCAAACCGAAAAAAATGTTTAAAATTCTCGTACTGATTTAAAATTTTATTAACCAAAAATACGATTTTTGCATGCCTAATTTTCATCTAAAAAATAATATAGCTTGCTGCAGGTCTATATACGCAGTTGCATATGACAAGTTTTGAAAAAGACCGCTGCAAACCGAAAAAAATATTTAAAATTGTCGTACTGATTTAACTTTTTATTAACCAAAAATACGATTTTTGGAAGCCAAATTTCCATCTAAAAAATAATATAGCTTGCTGCAGTTCTATATACGCGGTTGCATATGACAAGTTTAGAAAAAGACCGCCGCAAACCGAAAAAAATGTTTAAAATTCTTGTACTAATTTCAATTTTTATTAACCAAAAATACGATTTTTGCAAGCTAAATTCCTATCTAAAAAATAATATAGCTTGCTGCAGTTCTATATACGCGGTTGTCTATAACAAGTTTTAAAAAAGACCGCCGCAAACCGAAAAAAATGTTTAAAATTCTCGTATGGATTTAAATTTTTATTAACCAAAAATACAATTTTTGCAAGCCAAATTTTTATCTAAAAAACAATATAGCTTGCTGCAGTTCTATATACGCGGTTAAACATGACAAGTTTTAAAAAAGACAACCGCAAACCGAAAAAAATGTTTAAAATTCTCGTACTGATTTAAATTTTTATTAACCAAAAATACGAATTTTGCAAACTAAATTTCCATCTAAAAAGTAATATAGCTTGCTGCAGTTCTATATACGCGGTTGCATATAACAATTTTTAAAAAAGACCGCCGCAAACCAAAAAAAAATGTTTAAATTCTCGTACTGATTTAAATTTTTATTAACTAAAAATACAATTTTTGCAAGCCAAATTTTTATCAAAAAAATAGTATAGCTTGCTGCAGTTCTATATACGCGGTTCTATAAGACAAGTTCTAAAAAATACCGCCGCAAACCGAAAAAAATGTTTTAAATTCTCGTACTGATTTAAATTTTTATTAACCAAAAATACGATTTTTGCACGCCTAATTTTCATCTAAAAAATAATATAGCTTGCTGCAGGTCTATATACGCAGTTGCATATGACAAGTTTTAAAAAAGACCGCCGCAAACCAAAAAAAAAGTTTAAAATTCTCGTACTGATTTAAATTTTTATTAACCAAAAATACGATTTATGCAAGCCAAAGTTCTATCTAAAAAATAATAAAGTTTGCTGCAGTTCTATATAAGCGGTTGAACATGACAAGTTTTGAAAAATACCGCCGCAAACCAAAAAAAATGTTTAAAAATCTCGTACGGATTTAAATTTTTATTAACTAAAAATTTGATTTTTGCAAGCTAAATTTCCATCTAAAAAATAATATAGCTTGCTGCAGTTCTATATACGCGGTTGAACATGACAAGTTTTAAAAAATACCGCCGCAAACCGATTTTTTTTTTAATATTCTCGTATTGGTTTAAATTTTTATTAACTAAAAATACAATTTTTGCAAGCCAAATGTTTATCTAAAAAACAATATAACATGCTGCAGTTCTATATACGCGGTTGCATATAACAAATTTAAAAAAAAACCGCCGCAAACCGAAAAAAATGTTTAAAATTCTCGTACTGATTTAAATTGTTATTAACCAAAAAGACAATTTTTGCAAGCCAAATATTTATCTAAAAAATAATATAGCTGGCTGCAGTTCTATATACGCGGTTGCATATAACAAGTTATAAAAAAGACAACCGCAAACCGAAAAAAATGTTTAAAATTCTCGTACTGATTTAAAATTTTATTAACCAAAAATACGATTTTTGCAAGCCTAATTTTCATCTAAAAAATAATATAGCTTGCTGCAGGTCTATATACGCAGTTGCATATGACAAGTTTTGAAAAAGACCGCTGCAAACCAAAAAAAATATTTAAAATTGTCGTACTGATTTAACTTTTTATTAACCAAAAATACGATTTTTGCAAGCCAAATTTCCATCTAAAAAATAATATAGCTTGCTGCAGTTCTATATACGCGTTTGTATATAACAAGTTTTAAAGAAGACCGCCGCAAACCGAAAAAAATGTTTAAAATTCTCGTATGGATTTAAATTTTTATTAACCAAAAATACGATTTTTGCAAGCCAAATTTCTATCTAAAAAATAATATAGCTGGCTGCAGTTCTATATACGCGGTTGCATATAACAAGTTATAAAAAAGACAACCGCAAACCGAAAAAAATGTTTAAAATTCTCGTACTGATTTAAATTTTTATTAACCAAAAATACGAATTTTGCAAACTAAATTTCCATCTAAAAAGTAATATAGCTTGCTGCAGTTCTATATACGCGGTTGCATATAACAATTTTTAAAAAAGACCGCCGCAATCCAAAAAAAATGTTTAAATTCTCGTACTGATTTAAATTTTTATTAACTAAAAATACAATTTTTGCAAGCCAAATTTTTATCAAAAAAATAGTATAGCTTGCTGCAGTTCTATATACGCGGTTCTATAAGACAAGTTCTAAAAAATACCGCCGCAAACCAAAAAAAATGTTTTAAATTCTCGTACTGATTTAAATTTTTATTAACCAAAAATACGATTTTTGCACGCCTAATTTTCATCTAAAAAATAATATAGCTTGCTGCAGGTCTATATACGCAGTTGCATATGACAAGTTTTAAAAAAGACCGCCGCAAACCAAAAAAAATGTTTAAAATTCTCGTACTGATTTAAATTTTTATTAACCAAAAATACGATTTATGCAAGCCAAAGTTCTATCTAAAAAATAATAAAGCTTGCTGCAGTTCTATATACGCGGTTGCATATAACAAATTTTAAAAAAGACCGCCGCAAACCGAAAAAAATGTTTAAAATTCTCGTACTGATTTAAATTGTTATTAACCAAAAATACGATTTTTGCAAGCCAAATTTCTATCTAAAAAATAATATAGCTGGCTGCAGTTCTATATACGCGGTTGCATATAACAAGTTATAAAAAAGACAACCGCAAACCGAAAAAAATGTTTAAAATTCTCGTACTGATTTAAATTTTTATTAACCAAAAATACGATTTTTGCACGCCTAATTTTCATCTAAAAAATAATATAGCTTGCTGCAGGTCTATATACGCAGTTGCAAATGACAAGTTTTGAAAAAAACCGCCGCAAACCAAAAAAAAATGTTTAAAATTCTCGTACTGATTTAAATTTTTATTAACCAAAAATACGATTTATGCAAGCCAAAGTTCTATCTAAAAAATAATAAAGCTTGCTGCAGTTCTATATAAGCGGTTGAACATGACAAGTTTTGAAAAATACCGCCGCAAACCAAAAAAAATGTTTAAAAATCTCGTACGGATTTAAATTTTTATTAACTAAAAATTTGATTTTTGCAAGCTAAATTTCCATCTAAAAAATAATAGAGCTTGCTGCAGTTCTATATACGCGGTTGAACATGACAAGTTTTAAAAAATACCGCCGCAAACCGATTTTTTTTTTAATATTCTCGTATTGGTTTAAATTTTTATTAACTAAAAATACAATTTTTGCAAGCCAAATGTTTATCTAAAAAACAATATAACATGCTGCAGTTCTATATACGCGGTTGCATATAACAAATTTTAAAAAAGACCGCCGCAAACCGAAAAAAATGTTTAAAATTCTCGTACTGATTTAAATTGTTATTAACCAAAAAGACAATTTTTGCAAGCCAAATATTTATCTAAAAAATAATATAGCTGGCTGCAGTTCTATATACGCGGTTGCATATAACAAGTTATAAAAAAGACAACCGCAAACCGAAAAAAATGTTTAAAATTCTCGTACTGATTTAAAATTTTATTAACCAAAAATACGATTTTTGCAAGCCTAATTTTCATCTAAAAAATAATATAGCTTGCTGCAGGTCTATATACGCAGTTGCATATGACAAGTTTTGAAAAAGACCGCTGCAAACCGAAAAAAATATTTAAAATTGTCGTACTGATTTAACTTTTTATTAACCAAAAATACGATTTTTGCAAGCCAAATTTCCATCTAAAAAATAATATAGCTTGCTGCAGTTCTATATACGCGGTTGTATATGACAAGTTTAGAAAAAGACCGCCGCAAACCGAAAAAAATGTTTAAAATTCTCGTACTAATTTAAATTTTTATTAACCAAAAATACGATTTTTGCAAGCTAAATTCCTATCTAAAAAATAATATAGCTTGCTGCAGTTCTATATACGCGGTTGTATATAACAAGTTTTAAAAAAGACCGCCGCAAACCGAAAAAAATGTTTAAAATTCTCGTATGGATTTAAATTTTTATTAACCAAAAATACGATTTTTGCAAGCCAAATTTCTATCTAAAAAATAATATAGCTGGCTGCAGTTCTATATACGCGGTTGCATGTAACAAGTTATAAAAAAGACAACCGCAAACCGAAAAAAATGTTTAAAATTCTCGTACTGATTTAAATTTTTATTAACCAAAAATACGAATTTTGCAAACTAGATTTCCATCTAAAAAGTAATATAGCTTGCTGCAGTTCTATATACGCGGTTGCATATAACAATTTTTAAAAAAGACCGCCGCAATCCAAAAAAAATGTTTAAATTCTCGTACTGATTTAAATTTTTATTAACTAAAAATACAATTTTTGCAAGCCAAATTTTTATCAAAAAAATAGTATAGCTTGCTGCAGTTCTATATACGCGGTTCTATAAGACAAGTTCTAAAAAATACCGCCGCAAACCGAAAAAAATGTTTTAAATTCTCGTACTGATTTAAATTTTTATTAACCAAAAATACGATTTTTGCACGCCTAATTTCCATCTAAAAAATAATAGAGCTTGCTGCAGTTCTATATACGCGGTTGAACATGACAAGTTTTAAAAAATACCGCCGCAAACCGATTTTTTTTTTAATATTCTCGTATTGGTTTAAATTTTTATTAACTAAAAATACAATTTTTGCAAGCCAAATGTTTATCTAAAAAACAATATAACATGCTGCAGTTCTATATACGCGGTTGCATATAACAAATTTTAAAAAAGACCGCCGCAAACCGAAAAAAATGTTTAAAATTCTCGTACTGATTTAAATTGTTATTAACCAAAAAGACAATTTTTGCAAGCCAAATATTTATCTAAAAAATAATATAGCTGGCTGCAGTTCTATATACGCGGTTGCATATAACAAGTTATAAAAAAGACAACCGCAAACCGAAAAAAATGTTTAAAATTCTCGTACTGATTTAAAATTTTATTAACCAAAAATACGACTTTTGCAAGCCTAATTTTCATCTAAAAAATAATATAGCTTGCTGCAGGTCTATATACGCAGTTGCATATGACAAGTTTTGAAAAAGACCGCTGCAAACCGAAAAAAATATTTAAAATTGTCGTACTGATTTAACTTTTTATTAACCAAAAATACGATTTTTGCAAGCCAAATTTCCATCTAAAAAATAATATAGCTTGCTGCAGTTCTATATACGCGGTTGTATATGACAAGTTTAGAAAAAGACCGCCGCAAACCGAAAAAAATGTTTAAAATTCTCGTACTAATTTAAATTTTTATTAACCAAAAATACGATTTTTGCAAGCTAAATTCCTATCTAAAAAATAATATAGCTTGCTGCAGTTCTATATACGCGGTTGTATATAACAAGTTTTAAAAAAAGACCGCCGCAAACCGAAAAAAATGTTTAAAATTCTCGTATGGATTTAAATTTTTATTAACCAAAAATACGATTTTTGCAAGCCAAATTTCTATCTAAAAAATAATATAGCTGGCTGCAGTTCTATATACGCGGTTGCATGTAACAAGTTATAAAAAAAACAACCGCAAACCGAAAAAAATGTTTAAAATTCTCGTACTGATTTAAATTTTTATTAACCAAAAATACGATTTTTGCACGCCCAATTTTCATCTAAAAAATAATATAGCTTGCTGCAGGTCTATATACGCAGTTGCATATGACAAGTTTTAAAAAAGACCGCCGCAAACCAAAAAAAATGTTTAAAATTCTCGTACTGATTTAAATTTTTATTAACCAAAAATACGATTTATGCAAGCCAAAGTTCTATCTAAAAAATAATAAAGCTTGCTGCAGTTCTATATACGCGGTTGCATATAACAAATTTTAAAAAAGACCGCCGCAAACCGAAAAAAATGTTTAAAATTCTCGTACTGATTTAAATTGTTATTAACCAAAAATACGATTTTTGCAAGCCAAATTTCTATCTAAAAAATAATATAGCTGGCTGCAGTTCTATATACGCGGGTGCATATAACAAGTTATAAAAAAGACAACCGCAAACCGAAAAAAATGTTTAAAATTCTCGTACTGATTTAAATTTTTATTAACCAAAAATACGATTTTTGCACGCCTAATTTTCATCTAAAAAATAATATAGCTTTCTGCAGGTCTATATACGCAGTTGCATATGACAAGTTTTGAAAAAAACCGCCGCAAACCAAAAAAAAATGTTTAAATCGTACTGATTTAAATTTTTATTAACCAAAAATACGATTTATGCAAGCCTAAGTTCTATCTAAAAAATAATAAAGCTTGCTGCAGTTCTATATACGCGGTTGCATATAACAAGTTTTAAAAAAGACCGCTGCAAACCGAAAAAAAGTATAAAATTCTCGTACTGATTTAAATTTTTATTAAACAAAAATACGATTTTTGCAAGCTAAATGTCCATCTAAACAATAATATAACTTTCTGCAGTTCTATATACGCAGATGCTTATAACAAGTTTTAAAAAAGACAACCGCAAACCGACAAAAATGTTTAAATTCTCGTACTGATTTAAATTTTTATTAACTAAATATAAAATTTTTGCAAGCCAAATTTTCATCAAAAAAATAGTATAGCTTGCTGCAGTTCTATATACGCGGTTCTATAAGATAAGTTCTAAAAAATACCGCCGCAAACCGAAAAAAATGTTTTACATTCTCGTACTGATTTAAATTTTTATTAACCAAAAATACAATTTTTGCAAGCTTAATTTTCATCTAAATAATAATATAGCTTGCTGCAGGTCTATATACGCAGTTGCATATGACAATTTTTGAAAAAGACCGCCGCAAACCGAAAAAAATGTTTAAAATTCTCGTATTGATTTAAATTTTTATTAACCAAAAATACAATTTTTGCAAGCCAAATTTCCATCTAAAAAATAATATAGCTTGCTGCATTTCTATATACGCGGTTGCATATGACAAGTTCAGAAAAAAACGGCCGCAAACCGAAAAAAATGTTTAAAATTCTCGTACTAATTTAAATTTTTATTAACCAAAAATGCGATTTTTGCAAGCCAAAATTTTATCTAAAAATAATGTAGCTTGCAGCAGTGGTATTTACGCGGTTGCATATAACAAATTTTAAAAAAGACCGCCACAAACCGAAAAAAATGTTTAAAATTCTCGTACTGATTTAAATTGTTATTAACCAAAAAGACAATTTTTGCAAGCCAAATTTCTATCTAAAAAATAATATAGCTGGCTGCAGTTCTATATACGCGGTTGCATATAAAAGTTATAAAAAAGACAACCTCAAACCGAAAAAAATGTTTAAAATTCTCGTACTGATTTAAATTTTTATTAACCAAAAATACAAATTTTGCAAGCCAAAATTCTATCTAAAAAATAATATAGCTTGCTGCACTTTTATATACGCGGTTGAACATGACAAGTTTTGAAAAATACCGCCACAAACCGAAAAAAATGTTTAAAATTCTCGTACTGATTTAAATTTTTATTAACCAAAAATACGATTTTAGCAAGCTAAATTTCCATCTAAAAAATAATATAGCTTGCTGCAGTTCTATCTACGCGGTTGCATATAACAAGTTTTAAAAAAGACCGCTGCAAACCGAAAAAAATGTTTAAAATTCTCGTACTGATTTAAATTTTTATTAACCAAAAATACAAATTTTGCAAGCCAAAATTCTATCTAAAAAATAATATAGTTTGCTGCAGTTTTATATGCGCGGTTGAACATGACAAGTTTTGAAAATTACCGCCACATACCGATTTTTTTTTTTTAAATTTTCGTACTGATTTAAATTTTTATTAACCAAAAATACGATTTTAGCAAGCTAAATTTCCATCTAAAAAATAATATAGCTTGCTGCAGTTCCATATACGCGGTTGCATATAACAACTTTTAAAAAAGACCGCTGCGAACCGAAAAAAATGTTTAAAATTCTCGTACTGATTTAAATTTTTATTAACCAAAAATACGACTTTTGCAAGCTAAATTTTCATCTAAACAATAATATAGCTTTCTGCAGTTTTATATACGCAGTTACATATAACAAGTTTTGAAAAAGACAACCGCAAACCGAAAAAAATGTTTAAAATTCTCGTACTGATTTAAATTTTTATTAACCAAAAATACGATTTTTGCAAACTAAATTTCCATCTAAAAAGTAATATAGCTTGCTGCAGTTCTATATACGAGGTTGCATATAACAATTTTTAAAAAAGACCGCCGCAAACGGAAAAAAATGTTTAAATTCTCGTACTGATTTAAATTTTTATTAACTAAAAATACAATTTTTGCAAGCCAAATTTTCATCAAGAAAATAGTATAGCTTGCTGCAGTTCTATATACGTGGTTCTATAAGACAAGTTCTGAAAATTACCGCCGCAAACCGAAAAAAAATGTTTTAAATTTTCGTACTGATTTAAATTTTTATTAACCAAAAATACGATTTTTGCAAACCTAATTTTCATCTAAAAAATAATATAGCTTGCTGCAGGTCTATATACGCGGTTGCATATGACAAGTTTTTAAAAAGACCGCTGCGAACCGAAAAAAATGTTTAAAATTCTCGTACTGATTTAAATTTTTATTAACCAAAAATACGACTTTTGCAAGCTTAATTTTCATCTAAACAATAATATAGCTTTCTGCAGTTTTATATACGCAGTTACATATAACAAGTTTTGAAAAAGACAACCGCAAACCGAAAAAAATGTTTAAAATTCTCGTACTGATTTAAATTTTTATTAACCAAAAATACGATTTTTGCAAACTAAATTTCCATCTAAAAAGTAATATAGCTTGCTGCAGTTCTATATACGAGGTTGCATATAACAATTTTTAAAAAAGACCGCCGCAAACGGAAAAAAATGTTTAAATTCTCGTACTGATTTAAATTTTTATTAACTAAAAATACAATTTTTGCAAGCCAAATTTTCATCAAGAAAATAGTATAGCTTGCTGCAGTTCTATATACGCGGTTCTATAAGACAAGTTCTAAAAAATACCGCCGCAAACCGAAAAAAATGTTTTAAATTCTCGTACTGATTTAAATTTTTATTAACCAAAAATACGATTTTTGCACGCCTAATTTTCATCTAAAAAATAATATAGCTTGCTGCAGGTCTATATACGCAGTTGCATATGACAAGTTTTAAAAAAGACCGCCGCAAACCAAAAAAAAAGTTTAAAATTCTCGTACTGATTTAAATTTTTATTAACCAAAAATACGATTTATGCAAGCCAAAGTTCTATCTAAAAAATAATAAAGCTTGCTGCATTTCTATATACGCGGTTGCATATGACAAGTTCAGAAAAAAACGGCCGCAAACCGAAAAAAATGTTTAAAATTCTCGTACTAATTTAAATTTTTATTAACCAAAAATGCGATTTTTGCAAGCCAAAATTTTATCTAAAAATAATGTAGCTTGCAGCAGTGGTATTTACGCGGTTGCATATAACAAATTTTAAAAAAGACCGCCGCAAACCGAAAAAAATGTTTAAAATTCTCGTACTGATTTAAATTGTTATTAACCAAAAAGACAATTTTTGCAAGCCAAATTTCTATCTAAAAAATAATATAGCTGGCTGCAGTTCTATATACGCGGTTGCATATAACAAGTTATAAAAAAGACAACCTCAAACCGAAAAAAATGTTTAAAATTCTCGTACTGATTTAAATTTTTATTAACCAAAAATACAAATTTTGCAAGCCAAAATTCTATCTAAAAAATAATATAGCTTGCTGCACTTTTATATACGCGGTTGAACATGACAAGTTTTGAAAAATACCGCCACAAACCGAAAAAAATGTTTAAAATTCTCGTACTGATTTAAATTTTTATTAACCAAAAATACGATTTTAGCAAGCTAAATTTCCATCTAAAAAATAATATAGCTTGCTGCAGTTCTATCTACGCGGTTGCATATAACAAGTTTTAAAAAAGACCGCTGCAAACCGAAAAAAATGTTTAAAATTCTCGTACTGATTTAAATTTTTATTAACCAAAAATACAAATTTTGCAAGCCAAAATTCTATCTAAAAAATAATATAGTTTGCTGCAGTTTTATATGCGCGGTTGAACATGACAAGTTTTGAAAATTACCGCCACATACCGATTTTTTTTTTTTAAATTTTCGTACTGATTTAAATTTTTATTAACCAAAAATACGATTTTAGCAAGCTAAATTTCCATCTAAAAAATAATATAGCTTGCTGCAGTTCCATATACGCGGTTGCATATAACAACTTTTAAAAAAGACCGCTGCGAACCGAAAAAAATGTTTAAAATTCTCGTACTGATTTAAATTTTTATTAACCAAAAATACGACTTTTGCAAGCTAAATTTTCATCTAAACAATAATATAGCTTTCTGCAGTTTTATATACGCAGTTACATATAACAAGTTTTGAAAAAGACAACCGCAAACCGAAAAAAATGTTTAAAATTCTCGTACTGATTTAAATTTTTATTAACCAAAAATACGATTTTTGCAAACTAAATTTCCATCTAAAAAGTAATATAGCTTGCTGCAGTTCTATATACGAGGTTGCATATAACAATTTTTAAAAAAGACCGCCGCAAACGGAAAAAAATGTTTAAATTCTCGTACTGATTTAAATTTTTATTAACTAAAAATACAATTTTTGCAAGCCAAATTTTCATCAAGAAAATAGTATAGCTTGCTGCAGTTCTATATACGTGGTTCTATAAGACAAGTTCTGAAAATTACCGCCGCAAACCGAAAAAAAATGTTTTAAATTTTCGTACTGATTTAAATTTTTATTAACCAAAAATACGATTTTTGCAAACCTAATTTTCATCTAAAAAATAATATAGCTTGCTGCAGGTCTATATACGCGGTTGCATATGACAAGTTTTTAAAAAGACCGCTGCGAACCGAAAAAAATGTTTAAAATTCTCGTACTGATTTAAATTTTTATTAACCAAAAATACGACTTTTGCAAGCTTAATTTTCATCTAAACAATAATATAGCTTTCTGCAGTTTTATATACGCAGTTACATATAACAAGTTTTGAAAAAGACAACCGCAAACCGAAAAAAATGTTTAAAATTCTCGTACTGATTTAAATTTTTATTAACCAAAAATACGATTTTTGCAAACTAAATTTCCATCTAAAAAGTAATATAGCTTGCTGCAGTTCTATATACGAGGTTGCATATAACAATTTTTAAAAAAGACCGCCGCAAACGGAAAAAAATGTTTAAATTCTCGTACTGATTTAAATTTTTATTAACTAAAAATACAATTTTTGCAAGCCAAATTTTCATCAAGAAAATAGTATAGCTTGCTGCAGTTCTATATACGCGGTTCTATAAGACAAGTTCTAAAAAATACCGCCGCAAACCGAAAAAAATGTTTTAAATTCTCGTACTGATTTAAATTTTTATTAACCAAAAATACGATTTTTGCACGCCTAATTTTCATCTAAAAAATAATATAGCTTGCTGCAGGTCTATATACGCAGTTGCATATGACAAGTTTTAAAAAAGACCGCCGCAAACCAAAAAAAAAGTTTAAAATTCTCGTACTGATTTAAATTTTTATTAACCAAAAATACGATTTATGCAAGCCAAAGTTCTATCTAAAAAATAATAAAGCTTGCTGCAGTTCTATATAAGCGGTTGAACATGACAAGTTTTGAAAAATACCGCCGCAAACCAAAAAAAATGTTTAAAAATCTCGTACGGATTTAAATTTTTATTAACTAAAAATTTGATTTTTGCAAGCTAAATTTCCATCTAAAAAATAATATAGCTTGCTGCAGTTCTATATACGCGGTTGAACATGACAAGTTTTAAAAAATACCGCCGCAAACCGATTTTTTTTTTAATATTCTCGTATTGGTTTAAATTTTTATTAACTAAAAATACAATTTTTGCAAGCCAAATGTTTATCTAAAAAACAATATAACATGCTGCAGTTCTATATACGCGGTTGCATATAACAAATTTAAAAAAAAAACCGCCGCAAACCGAAAAAAATGTTTAAAATTCTCGTACTGATTTAAATTGTTATTAACCAAAAAGACAATTTTTGCAAGCCAAATATTTATCTAAAAAATAATATAGCTGGCTGCAGTTCTATATACGCGGTTGCATATAACAAGTTATAAAAAAGACAACCGCAAACCGAAAAAAATGTTTAAAATTCTCGTACTGATTTAAAATTTTATTAACCAAAAATACGATTTTTGCAAGCCTAATTTTCATCTAAAAAATAATATAGCTTGCTGCAGGTCTATATACGCAGTTGCATATGACAAGTTTTGAAAAAGACCGCTGCAAACCAAAAAAAATATTTAAAATTGTCGTACTGATTTAACTTTTTATTAACCAAAAATACGATTTTTGCAAGCCAAATTTCCATCTAAAAAATAATATAGCTTGCTGCAGTTCTATATACGCGTTTGTATATAACAAGTTTTAAAGAAGACCGCCGCAAACCGAAAAAAATGTTTAAAATTCTCGTATGGATTTAAATTTTTATTAACCAAAAATACGATTTTTGCAAGCCAAATTTCTATCTAAAAAATAATATAGCTGGCTGCAGTTCTATATACGCGGTTGCATATAACAAGTTATAAAAAAGACAACCGCAAACCGAAAAAAATGTTTAAAATTCTCGTACTGATTTAAATTTTTATTAACCAAAAATACGAATTTTGCAAACTAAATTTCCATCTAAAAAGTAATATAGCTTGCTGCAGTTCTATATACGCGGTTGCATATAACAATTTTTAAAAAAGACCGCCGCAATCCAAAAAAAATGTTTAAATTCTCGTACTGATTTAAATTTTTATTAACTAAAAATACAATTTTTGCAAGCCAAATTTTTATCAAAAAAATAGTATAGCTTGCTGCAGTTCTATATACGCGGTTCTATAAGACAAGTTCTAAAAAATACCGCCGCAAACCAAAAAAAATGTTTTAAATTCTCGTACTGATTTAAATTTTTATTAACCAAAAATACGATTTTTGCACGCCTAATTTTCATCTAAAAAACAATATAGCTTGCTGCAGGTCTATATACGCAGTTGCATATGACAAGTTTTAAAAAAGACCGCCGCAAAGCAAAAAAAATGTTTAAAATTCTCGTACTGATTTAAATTTTTATTAACCAAAAATACGATTTATGCAAGCCAAAGTTCTATCTAAAAAATAATAAAGCTTGCTGCAGTTCTATATACGCGGTTGCATATAACAAATTTTAAAAAAGACCGCCGCAAACCGAAAAAAATGTTTAAAATTCTCGTACTGATTTAAATTGTTATTAACCAAAAATACGATTTTTGCAAGCCAAATTTCTATCTAAAAAATAATATAGCTGGCTGCAGTTCTATATACGCGGTTGCATATAACAAGTTATAAAAAAGACAACCGCAAACCGAAAAAAATGTTTAAAATTCTCGTACTGATTTAAATTTTTATTAACCAAAAATACGATTTTTGCACGCCTAATTTTCATCTAAAAAATAATATAGCTTGCTGCAGGTCTATATACGCAGTTGCAAATGACAAGTTTTGAAAAAAACCGCCGCAAACCAAAAAAAAATGTTTAAAATTCTCGTACTGATTTAAATTTTTATTAACCAAAAATACGATTTATGCAAGCCAAAGTTCTATCTAAAAAATAATAAAGCTTGCTGCAGTTCTATATAAGCGGTTGAACATGACAAGTTTTGAAAAATACCGCCGCAAACCAAAAAAAATGTTTAAAAATCTCGTACGGATTTAAATTTTTATTAACTAAAAATTTGATTTTTGCAAGCTAAATTTCCATCTAAAAAATAATAGAGCTTGCTGCAGTTCTATATACGCGGTTGAACATGACAAGTTTTAAAAAATACCGCCGCAAACCGATTTTTTTTTTAATATTCTCGTATTGGTTTAAATTTTTATTAACTAAAAATACAATTTTTGCAAGCCAAATGTTTATCTAAAAAACAATATAACATGCTGCAGTTCTATATACGCGGTTGCATATAACAAATTTTAAAAAAGACCGCCGCAAACCGAAAAAAATGTTTAAAATTCTCGTACTGATTTAAATTGTTATTAACCAAAAAGACAATTTTTGCAAGCCAAATATTTATCTAAAAAATAATATAGCTGGCTGCAGTTCTATATACGCGGTTGCATATAACAAGTTATAAAAAAGACAACCGCAAACCGAAAAAAATGTTTAAAATTCTCGTACTGATTTAAAATTTTATTAACCAAAAATACGATTTTTGCAAGCCTAATTTTCATCTAAAAAATAATATAGCTTGCTGCAGGTCTATATACGCAGTTGCATATGACAAGTTTTGAAAAAGACCGCTGCAAACCGAAAAAAATATTTAAAATTGTCGTACTGATTTAACTTTTTATTAACCAAAAATACGATTTTTGCAAGCCAAATTTCCATCTAAAAAATAATATAGCTTGCTGCAGTTCTATATACGCGGTTGTATATGACAAGTTTAGAAAAAGACCGCCGCAAACCGAAAAAAATGTTTAAAATTCTCGTACTAATTTAAATTTTTATTAACCAAAAATACGATTTTTGCAAGCTAAATTCCTATCTAAAAAATAATATAGCTTGCTGCAGTTCTATATACGCGGTTGTATATAACAAGTTTTAAAAAAGACCGCCGCAAACCGAAAAAAATGTTTAAAATTCTCGTATGGATTTAAATTTTTATTAACCAAAAATACGATTTTTGCAAGCCAAATTTCTATCTAAAAAATAATATAGCTGGCTGCAGTTCTATATACGCGGTTGCATGTAACAAGTTATAAAAAAGACAACCACAAACCGAAAAAAATGTTTAAAATTCTCGTACTGATTTAAATTTTTATTAACCAAAAATACGAATTTTGCAAACTAAATTTCCATCTAAAAAGTAATATAGCTTGCTGCAGTTCTATATACGCGGTTGCATATAACAATTTTTAAAAAAGACCGCCGCAATCCAAAAAAAATGTTTAAATTCTCGTACTGATTTAAATTTTTATTAACTAAAAATACAATTTTTGCAAGCCAAATTTTTATCAAAAAAATAGTATAGCTTGCTGCAGTTCTATATACGCGGTTCTATAAGACAAGTTCTAAAAAATACCGCCGCAAACCGAAAAAAATGTTTTAAATTCTCGTACTGATTTAAATTTTTATTAACCAAAAATACGATTTTTGCACGCCTAATTTCCATCTAAAAAATAATAGAGCTTGCTGCAGTTCTATATACGCGGTTGAACATGACAAGTTTTAAAAAATACCGCCGCAAACCGATTTTTTTTTTAATATTCTCGTATTGGTTTAAATTTTTATTAACTAAAAATACAATTTTTGCAAGCCAAATGTTTATCTAAAAAACAATATAACATGCTGCAGTTCTATATACGCGGTTGCATATAACAAATTTTAAAAAAGACCGCCGCAAACCGAAAAAAATGTTTAAAATTCTCGTACTGATTTAAATTGTTATTAACCAAAAAGACAATTTTTGCAAGCCAAATATTTATCTAAAAAATAATATAGCTGGCTGCAGTTCTATATACGCGGTTGCATATAACAAGTTATAAAAAAGACAACCGCAAACCGAAAAAAATGTTTAAAATTCTCGTACTGATTTAAAATTTTATTAACCAAAAATACGACTTTTGCAAGCCTAATTTTCATCTAAAAAATAATATAGCTTGCTGCAGGTCTATATACGCAGTTGCATATGACAAGTTTTGAAAAAGACCGCTGCAAACCGAAAAAAATATTTAAAATTGTCGTACTGATTTAACTTTTTATTAACCAAAAATACGATTTTTGCAAGCCAAATTTCCATCTAAAAAATAATATAGCTTGCTGCAGTTCTATATACGCGGTTGTATATGACAAGTTTAGAAAAAGACCGCCGCAAACCGAAAAAAATGTTTAAAATTCTCGTACTAATTTAAATTTTTATTAACCAAAAATACGATTTTTGCAAGCTAAATTCCTATCTAAAAAATAATATAGCTTGCTGCAGTTCTATATACGCGGTTGTATATAACAAGTTTTAAAAAAGACCGCCGCAAACCGAAAAAAATGTTTAAAATTCTCGTATGGATTTAAATTTTTATTAACCAAAAATACGATTTTTGCAAGCCAAATTTCTATCTAAAAAATAATATAGCTGGCTGCAGTTCTATATACGCGGTTGCATGTAACAAGTTATAAAAAAGACAACCGCAAACCGAAAAAAATGTTTAAAATTCTCGTACTGATTTAAATTTTTATTAACCAAAAATACGATTTTTGCACGCCCAATTTTCATCTAAAAAATAATATAGCTTGCTGCAGGTCTATATACGCAGTTGCATATGACAAGTTTTAAAAAAGACCGCCGCAAACCAAAAAAAATGTTTAAAATTCTCGTACTGATTTAAATTTTTATTAACCAAAAATACGATTTATGCAAGCCAAAGTTCTATCTAAAAAATAATAAAGCTTGCTGCAGTTCTATATACGCGGTTGCATATAACAAATTTTAAAAAAGACCGCCGCAAACCGAAAAAAATGTTTAAAATTCTCGTACTGATTTAAATTGTTATTAACCAAAAATACGATTTTTGCAAGCCAAATTTCTATCTAAAAAATAATATAGCTGGCTGCAGTTCTATATACGCGGTTGCATATAACAAGTTATAAAAAAGACAACCGCAAACCGAAAAAAATGTTTAAAATTCTCGTACTGATTTAAATTTTTATTAACCAAAAATACGATTTTTGCACGCCTAATTTTCATCTAGAAAATAATATAGCTTTCTGCAGGTCTATATACGCAGTTGCATATGACAAGTTTTGAAAAAAACCGCCGCAAACCAAAAAAAAATGTTTAAATCGTACTGATTTAAATTTTTATTAACCAAAAATACGATTTATGCAAGCCAAAGTTCTATCTAAAAAATAATAAAGCTTGCTGCAGTTCTATATACGCGGTTGCATATAACAAGTTTTAAAAAAGACCGCTGCAAACCGAAAAAAAGTTTAAAATTCTCGTACTGATTTAAATTTTTATTAAACAAAAATACGATTTTTGCAAGCTAAATGTCCATCTAAACAATAATATAACTTTCTGCAGTTCTATATACGCAGATGCTTATAACAAGTTTTAAAAAAGACAACCGCAAACCGACAAAAATGTTTAAATTCTCGTACTGATTTAAATTTTTATTAACTAAATATAAAATTTTTGCAAGCCAAATTTTCATCAAAAAAATAGTATAGCTTGCTGCAGTTCTATATACGCGGTTCTATAAGATAAGTTCTAAAAAATACCGCCGCAAACCGAAAAAAATGTTTTAAATTCTCGTACTGATTTAAATTTTTATTAACCAAAAATACGATTTTTGCAAGCTTAATTTTCATCTAAATAATAATATAGCTTGCTGCAGGTCTATATACGCAGTTGCATATGACAATTTTTGAAAAAGACCGCCGCAAACCGAAAAAAATGTTTAAAATTCTCGTATTGATTTAAATTTTTATTAACCAAAAATACAATTTTTGCAAGCCAAATTTCCATCTAAAAAATAATATAGCTTGCTGCATTTCTATATACGCGGTTGCATATGACAAGTTCAGAAAAAAACGGCCGCAAACCGAAAAAAATGTTTAAAATTCTCGTACTAATTTAAATTTTTATTAACCAAAAATACGATTTTTGCAAGCCAAAATTTTATCTAAAAATAATGTAGCTTGCAGCAGTGGTATTTACGCGGTTGCGTATAACAAATTTTAAAAAAGACCGCCGCAAACCGAAAAAAATGTTTAAAATTCTCGTACTGATTTAAATTGTTATTAACCAAAAAGACAATTTTTGCAAGCCAAATTTCTATCTAAAAAATAATATAGCTGGCTGCAGTTCTATATACGCGGTTGCATATAACAAGTTATAAAAAAGACAACCTCAAACCGAAAAAAATGTTTAAAATTCTCGTACTGATTTAAATTTTTATTAACCAAAAATACAAATTTTGCAAGCCAAAATTCTATCTAAAAAATAATATAGCTTGCTGCACTTTTATATACGCGGTTGAACATGACAAGTTTTGAAAAATACCGCCACAAACCGAAAAAAATGTTTAAAATTCTCGTACTGATTTAAATTTTTATTAACCAAAAATACGATTTTAGCAAGCTAAATTTCCATCTTAAAAATAATATAGCTTGCTGCAGTTCTATCTACGCGGTTGCATATAACAAGTTTTAAAAAAGACCGCTGCAAACCGAAAAAAATGTTTAAAATTCTCGTACTGATTTAAATTTTTATTAACCAAAAATACAAATTTTGCAAGCCAAAATTCTATCTAAAAAATAATATAGTTTGCTGCAGTTTTATATGCGCGGTTGAACATGACAAGTTTTGAAAATTACCGCCACATACCGATTTTTTTTTTTAAATTTTCGTACTGATTTAAATTTTTATTAACCAAAAATACGATTTTAGCAAGCTAAATTTCCATCTAAAAAATAATATAGCTTGCTGCAGTTCCATATACGCGGTTGCATATAACAACTTTTAAAAAAGACCGCTGCGAACCGAAAAAAATGTTTAAAATTCTCGTACTGATTTAAATTTTTATTAACCAAAAATACGACTTTTGCAAGCTAAATTTTCATCTAAACAATAATATAGCTTTCTGCAGTTTTATATACGCAGTTACATATAACAAGTTTTGAAAAAGACAACCGCAAACCGAAAAAAATGTTTAAAATTCTCGTACTGATTTAAATTTTTATTAACCAAAAATACGATTTTTGCAAACTAAATTTCCATCTAAAAAGTAATATAGCTTGCTGCAGTTCTATATACGAGGTTGCATATAACAATTTTTAAAAAAGACCGCCGCAAACGGAAAAAAATGTTTAAATTCTCGTACTGATTTAAATTTTTATTAACTAAAAATACAATTTTTGCAAGCCAAATTTTCATCAAGAAAATAGTATAGCTTGCTGCAGTTCTATATACGTGGTTCTATAAGACAAGTTCTGAAAATTACCGCCGCAAACCGAAAAAAAATGTTTTAAATTTTCGTACTGATTTAAATTTTTATTAACCAAAAATACGATTTTTGCAAACCTAATTTTCATCTAAAAAATAATATAGCTTGCTGCAGGTCTATATACGCGGTTGCATATGACAAGTTTTTAAAAAGACCGCTGCGAACCGAAAAAAATGTTTAAAATTCTCGTACTGATTTAAATTTTTATTAACCAAAAATACGACTTTTGCAAGCTTAATTTTCATCTAAACAATAATATAGCTTTCTGCAGTTTTATATACGCAGTTACATATAACAAGTTTTGAAAAAGACAACCGCAAACCGAAAAAAATGTTTAAAATTCTCGTACTGATTTAAATTTTTATTAACCAAAAATACGATTTTTGCAAACTAAATTTCCATCTAAAAAGTAATATAGCTTGCTGCAGTTCTATATACGAGGTTGCATATAACAATTTTTAAAAAAGACCGCCGCAAACGGAAAAAAATGTTTAAATTCTCGTACTGATTTAAATTTTTATTAACTAAAAATACAATTTTTGCAAGCCAAATTTTCATCAAGAAAATAGTATAGCTTGCTGCAGTTCTATATACGTGGTTCTATAAGACAAGTTCTGAAAATTACCGCCGCAAACCGAAAAAAAATGTTTTAAATTTTCGTATTGATTTAAATTTTTATTAACCAAAAATACGATTTTTGCAAACCTAATTTTCATCTAAAAAATAATATAGCTTGCTGCAGGTCTATATACGCGGTTGCATATGACAAGTTTTTAAAAAGACCGCTGCAAACGGAAAAAAATATTTAAAATTGTCGTAAAAAATAATATAGTTTGCTGCAGTTTTATATGCGCGGTTGAACATGACAAGTTTTGAAAATTACCGCCACATACCGATTTTTTTGTTAAATTTTCGTACTGATTTAAATTTTTATTAACCAAAAATACGATTTTAGCAAGCTAAATTTCCATCTAAAAAATAATATAGCTTGCTGCAGTTCCATATACGCGGTTGCATATAACAACTTTTAAAAAAGACCGCTGCGAACCGAAAAAAATGTTTAAAATTCTCGTACTGATTTAAATTTTTATTAACCAAAAATACGACTTTTGCAAGCTAAATTTTCATCTAAACAATAATATAGCTTTCTGCAGTTTTATATACGCAGTTACATATAACAAGTTTTGAAAAAGACAACCGCAAACCGAAAAAATTGTTTAAAATTCTCGTACTGATTTAAATTTTTATTAACCAAAAATACGATTTTTGCAAACTAAATTTCCATCTAAAAAGTAATATAGCTTGCTGCAGTTCTATATACGAGGTTGCATATAACAATTTTTAAAAAAGACCGCCGCAAACGGAAAAAAATTTTTAAATTCTCGTACTGATTTAAATTTTTATTAACTAAAAATACAATTTTTGCAAGCCAAATTTTCATCAAGAAAATAGTATAGCTTGCTGCAGTTCTATATACGTGGTTCTATAAGACAAGTTCTGAAAATTACCGCCGCAAACCGAAAAAAAATGTTTTAAATTTTCGTACTGATTTAAATTTTTATTAACCAAAAATACGATTTTTGCAAACCTAATTTTCATCTAAAAAATAATATAGCTTGCTGCAGGTCTATATACGCGGTTGCATATGACAAGTTTTTAAAAAGACCGCTGCAAACGGAAAAAAATATTTAAAATTGTCGTACTGATTTAAATTTTTATTAACCAAAAATACGATTTTTGCAAGCCAAATTTCCATCTAAAAAATAATATAGCTTGCTGCAGTTCTATATACGCGGTTATAAATGACAAGTTTAGAAAGAGACCGCCGCAAACCGAAAAAAATGTTTAAAATTCTCGTACTGATTTAAATTTTTATTAACCAAAAATACGATTTTTGCAAGCCAAAATTTTATCTAAAAATAATATAGCTTGCAGCAGTTCTATTTACGCGGTTGTACATGACAAGTTTTAAAAAATAAGACCGCAAACCAAAAAAAATGTTTAAAATTCTCGTACGGATTTAAATTTTTATTAACTAAAAATTCGATTTTTGCAAGCTAAATTTCCATCTAAAAAACAATATAGCTTGCTGCAGTTTTATATACGCGGTTGAACATGACAAGTTTTGAAAAATACCGCCTCAAACCGAAAAAAATGTTTAAAATTCTCGCTTTGATTTAAACTTTTATTTACCAAAAATACAATTTGTGCAAACTAAATTTTCATCTAAAAAGTAATATAGCTTGCTATAGTTCTATATACGCGGTTGTATATAACAAGTTTTAAAAAAGACCGCCGCAAACCGAAAAAAATGTTTAAATTCTTGTACTGATTTATATTTTTATTAACTAAAAATACGATTTTTGCAAGCCAAATTTTCATCAAAAAAATAGTATAGTTTGCTGCAGTTTTATATACGCGGTTTTATAAAACAAGTTCTAAAAATACCGCCGGAAACCAAAAAAAAATGTTTTAAATTCTCGTACTGATTTAAATTTTTATTAACTAAAAATACGATTTTTGCAAGCCTAATTTTCATCTAAAAAATAATATAGCTTGCTGCAGGTCTATATACGCGGTTGCATATGACAAGTTTTAAAAAAGACCGCCGCAAACCGAAAAAAATATTTAAAATTGTCGTACTGATTTAAATTTTTATTAACCAAAAATACGATTTTTGCAAGCCAAATTTCCATCTAAAAAATAATATAGCTTGCTGCAGTTCTATATACGCGGTTGCATATGACAAGTTTAGAAAAAGACTGCCGCAAACCGAAAAAAATGTTAAAAATTCTCGTACTGATTTAAATTTTTATTAACCAAAATACGATTTTTGCAAGCTAAATTTCCATCTAAACAATAATATAGCTTGCTGCAGTTCTATATACGCAGTTGCATATAACAAGTTTTAAAAAAGACAACCGCAAACCGATTTTTTTTTTAAATTCTCTTACTGATTTAAATTTGTATTAACCAAAAATACGATTTTTGCAAGCTAAATTTCTATCTAAAAAATAATATAGTTTGCTGCAGTTTTATATACGCGGTTGCATATGACAAGTTTAGAAAAAGACTGCCGCAAACCGAATTTTTTTTTTAAATTTTCGTACTGATTTAAATTTTTATTAACCAAAAATACGATTTTTGCAAGCCAAAATTTTATCTAAAAATAATATAGCTTGCAGCAGTTCTATATACGCGGTTGTACATGACAAGTTTTGAAAAATACCGCCGCAAACCGAAAAAAATGTTTAAAATTCTCGTACTGATTTAAATTTTTATTAACCAAAAATACGATTTGTGCAAACTAAATTTTCATCTAAAAAGTAATATAGCTTGCTACAGTTCTATATACGCGGTTGTATATAACAAGTTTTAAAAAAGACCGCCGCAAACCGAAAAAAATGTTTAAATTCTTGTACTGATTTATATTTTTATTAACTAAAAATACGATTTTTGCAAGCCTAATTTTCATCTAAAAAATAATATAGCTTGCTGCAGGTCTATATACGCGGTTGCATATGACAAGTTTTAAAAAAGACCGCCGCAAACCGAAAAAAATATTTAAAATTGTCGTACTGATTTAAATTTTATTAACCAAAAATACGATTTTTGCAAGCCAAATTTCCAAAAAAAAATAATATAGCTTGCTGCAGTTCTATATACGCGGTTGCATATGACAAGTTTAGAAAAAGACCGCCGCAAACCGAAAAAAATGTTAAAAATTCTCGTACTGATTTAAATTTTTATTAACCAAAAATACGATTTTTGCAAGCTGAAATTTTATCTAAAAATAATATAGCTTGCAGCAGTTCTATTTACGCGGTTGTGCATGACAAGTTTTAAAAAATAAGGCCGCAAACCAAAAAAAATGTTTAAAATTCTCGTACTGATTTAAATTTTTATTAACCAAAAATACAATTTTTACAAGCTAAATTTCTATCTAAAAAATAATATAGTTTGCTGCAGTTCTATATACGCGGTTGTATATAACAAGTTTTAAAAAAGACCGCCGCAAACCAAAAAAAATGTTTAAAATTCTCGTACTGATTTAAATTTTTACTAACCAAAAATACAATTTTTGCAAGCCAAATTTTTATCTAAAAAACAATATAGCTTGCTGCAGTTCTATATACGCGGTTGAACATGACAAGTTTTGAAAAATACCGCCGCAAACCGAAAAAAATGTTTAAAAATCTCGTACGGATTTAAATTTTTATTAACAAAAAATACGATTTTTGCAAGCTAAATTTCCATCTAAAAAATAATATAGCTTGCTTCAGTTCTTTATACGCGGTTGCATATAACCAATTTTAAAAAAAGGCCGCCGCAAACCAAAAAAAATATTTAAAATTCTCGTACTGATTTAAATTTTTATTAACCAAAAATACGATTTTTGCAAGCCAAATTTTTATATAAAAAATAATATAGCTTGCTGCAGTTCTATATACGCGGTTGCATATGACAAGTTTAGAAAAAGAACGCCGCAAACCAAAAAAAATGTTTAAAATTCTCGTACTGATTTAAATTTTTAATAACCAAAAACACGATTTTTGCAAGCCAAAATTTTATCTAAAAATAATATAGCTTGCAGCAATTCTATATACGTGGTTGTACATGACAAGTTTTGAAAAGTAAGGCCGCAAACCAAAAAAAAATGTTTAAAATTTGTGTACTGATTTAAATTTTTATTAACTAAAAATACGATATTTGCAAGCTAAATTTTTATCTAAAAAATAATATAGCTTGCTGCAGTTCCTATATACGCGGTTGTATATAACAAGTTTTAAAAAAGACCGCCGCAAACCAAAAAAAATGTTTAAAATTCTCGTATTGATTTAAATTTTTATTAACCAAAAATACAATTTTTACAAGCCAAATTTCCATCTAAAAAACAATATAGCTTGCTGCAGTTTTATATACGCGGTTGAACATGACAAGTTTTAAAAAATACCGCCTCAAACCGAAAAAAATGTTTAAAATTCTCGCTTTGATTTAAACTTTTATTTACCAAAAATACAATTTGTGCAAACTAAATTTTCATCTAAAAAGTAATATAGCTTGCTACAGTTCTATATACGCGGTTGTATATAACTAGTTTTAAAAAAGACCGCCGCAAACCGAAAAAAATGTTTAAATTCTTGTACTGATTTATATTTTTATTAACTAAAAATACGATTTTTGCAAGCCAAATTTTCATCAAAAAAATAGTATAGTTTGCTGCAGTTTTATATACGCGGTTTTATAAAACAAGTTCTGAAAAATACCGCCGGAAACCAAAAAAAAATGTTTTAAATTCTCGTACTGATTTAAATTTTTATTAACTAAAAATACGATTTTTGCAAGCCTAATTTTCATCTAAAAAATAATATAGCTTGCTGCAGGTCTATATACGCGGTTGCATATGACAAGTTTTAAAAAAGACCGCCGCAAACCGAAAAAAATATTTAAAATTGTCGTACTGATTTAAATTTTTATTAACCAAAAATACGATTTTTGCAAGCCAAATTTCCATCTAAAAATAATATAGCTTGCTGCAGTTATATATACGCGGTAGCATATGACAAGTTTAGAAAAAGACTGCCGCAAACCGAAAAAAATGTTAAAAATTCTCGTACTGATTTAAATTTTTATTAACCAAAATACGATTTTTGCAAGCTAAATTTTCATCTAAACAATAATATAGCTTGCTGCAGTTCTATATACGCAGTTGCATATAACAAGTTTTAAAAAAGACAACCGCAAACCGATTTTTTTTTAAATTCTCTTACTGATTTAAATTTGTATTAACCAAAAATACGATTTTTGCAAGCTAAATTTCTATCTAAAAAATAATATAGCTTGCTGCAGTTTTATATACGCGGTTGCATATGACAAGTTTAGAAAAAGACTGCCGCAAACCGAATTTTTTTTTAAAATTTTCGTACTGATTTAAATTTTTATTAACCAAAAATACGATTTTTGCAAGCCAAAATTTTATCTAAAAATAATATAGCTTGCAGCAGTTCTATATACGCGGTTGTACATGACAAGTTTTGAAAAATACCGCCGCAAACCGAAAAAAATGTTTAAAATTCTCGTACTGATTTAAATTTTTATTAACCAAAAATACGATTTGTGCAAACTAAATTTTCATCTAAAAAGTAATATAGCTTGCTACAGTTCTATATACGCGGTTGTATATAACAAGTTTTAAAAAAGACCGCCGCAAACCGAAAAAAATGTTTAAATTCTTGTACTGATTTATATTTTTATTAACTAAAAATACGATTTTTGCAAGCCTAATTTTCATCTAAAAAATAATATAGCTTGCTGCAGGTCTATATACGCGGTTGCATATGACAAGTTTTAAAAAAGACCGCCGCAAACCGAAAAAAATATTTAAAATTGTCGTACTGATTTAAATTTTTATTAACCAAAAATACGATTTTTGCAAGCCAAATTTCCAAAAAAAAAATAATATAGCTTGCTGCAGTTCTATATACGCGGTTGCATATGACAAGTTTAGAAAAAGACCGCCGCAAACCGAAAAAAATGTTAAAAATTCTCGTACTGATTTAAATTTTTATTAACCAAAAATACGATTTTTGCAAGCTGAAATTTTATCTAAAAATAATATAGCTTGCAGCAGTTCTATTTACGCGGTTGTACATGACAAGTTTTAAAAAATAAGGCCGCAAACCAAAAAAAATGTTTAAAATTCTCGTGCTGATTTAAATTTTTATTAACCAAAAATACAATTTTTACAAGCTAAATTTCTATCTAAAAAATAATATAGTTTGCTGCAGTTCTATATACGCGGTTGTATATAACAAGTTTTAAAAAAGACCGCCGCAAACCAAAAAAAATGTTTAAAATTCTCGTACTGATTTAAATTTTTACTAACCAAAAATACAATTTTTGCAAGCCAAATTTTTATCTAAAAAACAATATAGCTTGCTGCAGTTCTATATACGCGGTTGAACATGACAAGTTTTGAAAAATACCGCCGCAAACCGAAAAAAATGTTTAAAAATCTCGTACGGATTTAAATTTTTATTAACAAAAAATACGATTTTTGCAAGCTAAATTTCCATCTAAAAAATAATATAGCTTGCTTCAGTTCTTTATACGCGGTTGCATATAACCAATTTTAAAAAAAGGCCGCCGCAAACCAAAAAAAATATTTAAAATTCTCGTACTGATTTAAATTTTTATTAACCAAAAATACGATTTTTGCAAGCCAAATTTTTATATAAAAAATAATATAGCTTGCTGCAGTTCTATATACGCGGTTGCATATGACAAGTTTAGAAAAAGAACGCCGCAAACCAAAAAAAATGTTTAAAATTCTCGTACTGATTTAAATTTTTAATAACCAAAAACACGATTTTTGCAAGCCAAAATTTTATCTAAAAATAATATAGCTTGCAGCAATTTTATATACGTGGTTGTACATGACAAGTTTTGAAAAGTAAGGCCGCAAACCAAAAAAAAATGTTTAAAATTTGTGTACTGATTTAAATTTTTATTAACTAAAAATACGATATTTGCAAGCTAAATTTTTATCTAAAAAATAATATAGCTTGCTGCAGTTCCTATATACGCGGTTGTATATAACAAGTTTTAAAAAAGACCGCCGCAAACCAAAAAAAATGTTTAAAATTCTCGTATTGATTTAAATTTTTATTAACCAAAAATACAATTTTTACAAGCCAAATTTTTATCTAAAAAACAATATAGCTTGCTGCAGTTTTATATACGCGGTTGAACATGACAAGTTTTGAAAAATACCGCCTCAAACCGAAAAAAATGTTTAAAATTCTCGCTTTGATTTAAACTTTTATTTACCAAAAATACGATTTGTGCAAACTAAATTTTCATCTAAAAAGTAATATAGCTTGCTACAGTTCTATCTACGCGGTTGTATATAACAAGTTTTAAAAAAAACCGCCGCAAACCGAAAAAAATGTTTAAATTCTTGTACTGATTTATATTTTTATTAACTAAAAATACGATTTTTGCAAGCCAAATTTTCATCAAAAAAATAGTATAGTTTGCTGCAGTTTTATATACGCGGTTTTATAAGACAAGTTCTGAAAAATACCGCCGGAAACCAAACAAAATATTTTAAATTCTCGTACTGATATAAATTTTTATTAACTAAAAATACGATTTTTGCAAGCCTAATTTTCATCTAAAAAATAATATATGCTCTATGATGCTGTCGAGATACGTAGATGTTTTAAGTGTTGCGGTTTTAACCATATAAGCACTAACTGTAAAAGCAAACAAATATGTCCCAAATGTACAGGTGAGCATAGAGATAATGAGTGCGCAACTACTAGTCTGAAATGTATAAACTGCTTCAATCTAGCTAAACTCAAACCGGGTATCGATACTGCTCATGCAGCGTGGGACAAAAACTGCACCGTTTTTAAAGAAAAATATTTATTGTTCAAATCTGAAGTTAGCATTAGTAGTAACAAGTAGCAATCAGCTGATGATTCATCCAAGTTGAAAGATATTTCTCCGGGTAATAATTTCAATATCATCTACCAAAATGTTCGTGGTTTCAACACCAAATCGAATGAATTATATAAATCTACATCTGGTTATCAGAGTCAATTCGATATTATTGCACTAACAGAAACTTGGCTTAATGATAGTGTTCATGATAATGAACTATTCGATTGTAGCTTCAATGTTGTTAGATGCGACAGAAACTTTACAACTACTGGTAAATCCCGCGGAGGTGGTGTTTTATTAGCCTTAAAATCGTCGTTTAATTTTAAAATAATTGATCTCAATTTAACCTGTGATAACAATCTATCTCTAGTCGATATAGTAGCGGTTTCTATAACGAATTTCTCTAGTCAGTTAATAATAGTAGTTATTTACATACCACCTAATTTTAGCATATCATTATATGATGCTCTTTTTGATGTTCTTGAGTGTTGTGAGTCGTTGTATGGCTCTGACCTACTGGTTATAGGAGATTTTAACATTCCTGAGTACAGCAATTGTGTTCTTCATAAACGTTTAGACAAACATACTCAAACCTTAATTGAATTTTGTAACTTCTTTTCACTGAGCCAATACAACAACATTCTCAACCATAAGAATCGTCTCTTAGATTTGGTTCTCTGCAACAGCAGCTGCACTGTTCTGAGATCTGAATCTTTACTACAAACTGAAGACAAACATCATCCTTCATTATGTATTAGTCTGAAGACCCAGAAAGATACTTCTCAACAAAATATCTGGGTTTCAACAAAGTCTATTAAAAACTATAATTTCAAAAGAGCAAACTTGGTCGATCTCTATGAATATTTAGTCAATGTCGACTGGACAACCTTAAATAATTACAGTGACGTTAATGCAATGGTGGACCAGTTTTATAACAAAGTCTATTCTGCACTTGATTTATTCGTACCTAAAACAAATATTGTCAAAAGCCATAAGTATCCTCCATGGTTCAATCCTGAAATAAAATCAATAATTAGAGCTAAGTTATTAGCATGGCGGAAATATAAAAAAACAAACTCATCGGATGCCTTTGCTGAATTCAAACGTCTCAGAAATATTGTCAAGCAACTGATAGACATTTCTCATAAAGCCTATTTACGTAAAATTGAAAATAACATTAAAGCAAATCCGAATAACTTTTGGTCTTACGAAAATACGAAAAAAAACAATTCTGCAATTCCTGATACAATGGAATTAAATAATATATCACTGGACAGTCCGCAAAAGATAGTCAACGCATTTGCTCAACACTTTGCATGTAATACTACCGATAGCCATAATGACATCCAAACCAACAGTGATATATTAAATACAAATACATTATACTTACAAAATGTTACTGAAGAGGATATAGTTGCAGGAATAAAAAAGTTAAAGCCAAAAATGACCTCAGGTCCTGACAAGATTCCATCTTTTCTAATAAAAGACTGCTCTTGCATCTTTGTTAAACCTCTCTATATCATCTTCAATGCCATCCTTAAACTTAGTAAATTTCCTAACATGTGGAAAGTGGTTAAAATTTGTCCAGTTCTTAAAAGTGGCTGTAAAAAGAATGTTGCTAATTATCGACCAATAGCGTTAATTCAGAACTTTAGCAAAGTCTTTGAGTTTGTCATTTATAAAGTCATTCATAACCATGTTAAATGTCTTATTTCCACCAGTCAGCATGGCTTTATGCCGGGCCGATCTACTACCACGAATCTTTATTGTATAACTCAATTCATAGCCGATAATTTAGATCAACGTATACAAACTGATGTAGTATATACGGACTTCTCAAAAGCGTTCGACAGACTAGACCATTGCATTCTTCTAAATAAAATGGCATTGTTCGGTTTTTCGAACTCCCTGATTGCCCTCTTCAGTTCTTACCTTAGCAACAGACTGCAATTTGTTGAGTATAGAGGGCACAAGTCATATACCTCTGCAGTACACTCTGGCGTTCCTCAGAGTTCGATTTTAGGGCCTCTTCTATTCAATATTTTCATCAATGACATAGTCAAAGATATTAGCGCAAATACTCTCTTATATGCCAACGATATGAAGATATATAAGACCATATTGTGTATTGATGACTGTATCGATTTGCAAAACAATCTATGTGCGTTGCATAAATGGTGCATAACTAATCGGTTGCCACTCAACGTCGGTAAATGTTGTGTGTTATCGTTTTCACGCTCACGTGAAAAAACCATTTTTTCCTACGAATTAAACAATATTACTCTGTCTAGAACGGAAGTCTTCAAAGATCTTGGTGTAACATTTGACTCAAAACTTACATTCCAACAGCATATCAGCTCAATTACTGCTACCTCATTATAAAAACTTGGGATTTATTATCAGAACTTCAAGAGACTTTTCATCACTGGACACTATTGGTTTGCTTTTCAATTCTTTTGTGCGCTCGCGTTTAGAATATGCTTCGTTGGTCTGGTCGCCTACATATGAGTGTCATATTAATGCCGTGGAAAAAATCCAAAGGAAATTTTTAAAATATTTATATTATCGAACTAATGGTACTTACCCTGCCATTGGTTTCTCTTATGACATTTTGTTAACATCATATGGGTACACCAGTCTAACCATTCGCAGGAAATGTAACTCCGTAATATTTTTGTTTAAAGCGATTAATAATGCATTAGATTGTGTCGATATCGTCCACACCTTAAACTTTGCCGTGCCTCGAATAGCTACAAGGTCGCACAATACATTTTATACACATTTGCCTCGTACTCGTTTGCTACAATCATCTCCCTTGCATACGATGTGTTTTAACTACTCTACAGTTCAGAACAGTTTGGATATATTTAATTGTAAAGTGTCTGTGATAAAGAGTACTTTTTTTTTAGCTACGTGTGATTGTATTTTGTTATTTTACATCTGCTATTTCTTGTTTCTGTTGTCCTTATATATTATATTTTTATCTTTTTTCATGTTTTACACTTTTTACGAACAACTTTGGTACATATGCCCTATATGTATGTAATTGTTTATTTGTGTGTGATGAATACTTTTTTGATGTTGTTAATAATATTGTTACACTAGCTTATTCTCTACTCTACTCAATTTTTTTTTGTAATTTTCTCGCCCTGTAATTGGCCTCGTGCCGTTGGGCAGCTGTATCAAATAAATAAAATAAATAAATATAGCTTGCTGCAGGTCTATATACGCGGATGCATATGACAAGTTTTAAAAAAGACCGCCGCAAACCGAAAAAAATATTTAAAATTGTCGTACTGATTTAAATTTTTATTAACCAAAAATACGATTTTTGCAAGCCAAATTTCCATTTACAAAATAATATAGCTTGCTGCAGTTCTATATACGCGGTTGCATATAACAAGTTTAGAAAAAGACCGCCGCAAACCGAAAAAAATGTTAAAAATTCTCGTACTGATTTAAATTTTTATTAACCAAAAATACGATTTTTGCAAGCTAAAATTTTATCTAAAAATAATATAGCTTGCAGCAGTTCTATTTACGCGGTTGTACATGACATGTTTTAAAAAATAAGGCTGCAAACCAAAAAAAATGATTAAAATTCTTGTACTGATTTAAATTTTTATTAACCAAAAATACAATTTTTGCAAGCGAAATTTTTATCTAAAAAATAATATAGCTTGCTGCAGTTCTATATACGCGGTTGTATATAACAAGTTTTAAAAAAGACCGCCGCAAACCAAAAAAAATGTTTAATATTCTCGTACTGATTTAAATTTTTACTAACCAAAATGACAATTTTTGCAAGCCAAATTTTCATCTAAAAAATAATATAGTTTGCTACAGTTCTACATACGCAGTTGCATATGACAAGTTTTAAAAAAGACCGCCGCAAACCGACAAAAATGTTTAAAATTCTCGTACTGATTTAAATTTTTATTAACCAATAATACAATTTTTGCAAGCCAAATTTCCATCTAAAAAATAATATAACTTACTGCAGTTCTATATACGTGGTTGACATGACAAGTTTTAAAAAATACTGCCGCAAACCGAAAAAAATGTTTAAAATTCTCGTACTGATTTAAACTTTTATTAACCAAAAATAAAAATTTTTCAAGCCAAATTTCCATCAAAAAAATAGTATAGCTTGCTGCAGTTTTATATACGCGGTTCTGTAAGACAAGTTCTAAAAAATACCGCCGCAAACCAAAAAAAAAAATGTTTTAAATTCTCGTACTGATTTAAATTTTTATTAACCAAAAATACGATTTTTTCAAGCCTAATTTTCATCTAAAAAATAATATAGCTTGCTGCAGGTCTATATACGCGGTTGCATATAACAAGTTTTAAAAAAGACAACCGCAAACCGAAAAAAATGTTTAAAATTCTCGTATTGATTTAAATTTGTATTAACCAAAAGTACAAGTTTTGCAAGCCAAATTTTCATCTAAAAAATAATATAGCTGGCTGCAGTTCTATATACGCGGTTGATCATGACAACTTTTAAAAAATACCGCCGCAAACCGATTTTTTTTTTAATATTCTCGTACTGATTTAAAATTTTATTAACCAAAAATACAAATTTTGCAAGCCAAATTTTCATCTAAAAAATAATATAGCTTGCTGCAGTTCTATATACGCGGTTGAACATGACAAGTTTTGAAAAATACGGCCGCAAACGGAAAAAAATGTTTAAAATTCTCGTACTGATTTAAATTTTTATTAATCAAAAATACGATTTTTGCAAGCTAAATTTCCATCTAAAAAATAATATAGCTTGCTGCAGTTCTTTATACGCGGTTGCATATAACAGGTTTTAAAAAAGACCGCCGCAAACCGAATAAAATGTTTAAAATTCTCGTACTGATTTAAATTTTTATTAACTAAAAATACGATTTTTGCAAGCAAAATTTCCATCAAAAAAATAGTATAGCTTGCTGCAATTCTATATACGCGGTTGCATATGACAAGTTTAAAAAAAAACTGCCGCAAACCAAAAAAAATGTTTAAAATTCTCGTACTGATTTAAATTTTTATTAACCAAAAATACAAATTTTGCAAGCCAAAATTCTATCTAAAAAATAATATAGCTTGCTGCAGTTCTATATACATGGTTAAACATGACAAGTTTTGAAAAATACCGCCGCAAACCGAAAAAAATGTTTAAAATTCTCGTACTGATTTAAATTTTTATTAACCGAAAATACGATTTTTGCAAGCCAAATTTTTATCTAAAAAATAATATAGCTTGAAACAGTTTTATATAAGCGGTTCAACATGACAAGTTTTGAAAAATACCGCCGCAAACCGAAAAAAATGTTTAAAAATCTCGTACGGATTTAAATTTTTATTAACTAAAAATTCGATTTTTGCAAGCTAAATTTCCATCTAAATATAACAAGTTTTAAAAAAAACTGCCGCAAACCAAAAAAAATGTTTAAAATTCTCGTACTGATTTGAATTTTTATTAACCAAAAATACGATTTTTGCAAGCCAAAGTTCCATCTAAAATATAATATAGCTTGCTGCAACTCTATGTACGGGGGTTGCATATGACAAGTTTTAAAAAAGATCGCCGCAAATCGAAAAAAATGTTTAATATTCTCGTACTGATTTAAATTTTTATTAACCGAAAATACGATTTTTGCAAGCCAAATTTTTATCTAAAAAATAATATAGCTTGCAACAGTTCTATATAAGGGGTTCAACATGACAAGTTTTGAAAAAAACCGCCAGAAACCGAAAAAAATGTTTAAAATTCTCGTACTGATTTAAATTTTTATTAACCAAAAATACGATTTTTGCAAGCTAAATTTCCATCTAAAAAATAATATAGCTTGCTGCAGTTCTATATACGCGGTTGCATATAACAAGTTTTAAAAAAGACCGCCGCAAACCGATTTTTTTTTTTTAAATTCTCGTACTGATTTAAATTTTTATTAACCAAAAATACGATTTTTGCAAGCTAAATTTCCATCTAAACAATAATATAGCTTGCTGCAGTTCTATATACGCAGTTGCATATAACAAGTTTTAAAAAAGACAACCGCAAACCGAATTTTTTTTTAAAAATTCTCTTACTGATTTAAATTTGTATTAACCAAAAATACGATTTTTGCAAGCTAAATTTCTATCTAAAAAATAATATAGCTTGCTGCAGTTTTATATACGCGGTTGCATATGACAAAATTAGAAAAAGACTGCCGCAAACCGATTTTTTTTTTTAAATTTTCGTACTGATTTAAATTTTTATTAACCAAAAATACGATTTTTGCAAGCCAAAATTTTATCTAAAAATAATATAGCTTGCAGCAGTTCTATATACGCGGTTTTACATGACAAGTTTTGAAAAATACCGCCGCAAACCGAAAAAAATGTTAAAAATTCTCGTACTGATTTAAATTTTTATTAACCAAAATACGATTTTTGCAAGCTAAATTTCCATCTAAACAATAATATAGCTTGCTGCAGTTCTATATACGCAGTTGCATATAACAAGTTTTAAAAAAGACAACCGCAAACCGATTTTTTTTTTAAATTCTCTTACTGATTTAAATTTGTATTAACCAAAAATACGATTTTTGCAAGCTAAATTTCTATCTAAAAAATAATATAGCTTGCTGCAGTTTTATATACGCGGTTGCATATGACAAGTTTAGAAAAAGACTGCCGCAAACCGAATTTTTTTTTTAAATTTTCGTACTGATTTAAATTTTTATTAACCAAAAATACGATTTTTGCAAGCCAAAATTTTATCTAAAAATAATATAGCTTGCAGCAGTTCTATATACGCGGTTGTACATGACAAGTTTTGAAAAATACCGCCGCAAACCGAAAAAAATGTTTAAAATTCTCGTACTGATTTAAATTTTTATTAACCAAAAATACGATTTGTGCAAACTAAATTTTCATCTAAAAAGTAATATAGCTTGCTACAGTTCTATATACGCGGTTGTATATAACAAGTTTTAAAAAAGACCGCCGCAAACCGAAAAAAATGTTTAAATTCTTGTACTGATTTATATTTTTATTAACTAAAAATACGATTTTTGCAAGCCTAATTTTCATCTAAAAAATAATATAGCTTGCTGCAGGTCTATATACGCGGTTGCATATGACAAGTTTTAAAAAAGACCGCCGCAAACCGAAAAAAATATTTAAAATTGTCGTACTGATTTAAATTTTTATTAACCAAAAATACGATTTTTGCAAGCCAAATTTCCAAAAAAAAATAATATAGCTTGCTGCAGTTCTATATACGCGGTTGCATATGACAAGTTTAGAAAAAGACCGCCGCAAACCGAAAAAAATGTTAAAAATTCTCGTACTGATTTAAATTTTTATTAACCAAAAATACGATTTTTGCAAGCTGAAATTTTATCTAAAAATAATATAGCTTGCAGCAGTTCTATTTACGCGGTTGTGCATGACAAGTTTTAAAAAATAAGGCCGCAAACCAAAAAAAATGTTTAAAATTCTCGTACTGATTTAAATTTTTATTAACCAAAAATACAATTTTTACAAGCTAAATTTCTATCTAAAAAATAATATAGTTTGCTGCAGTTCTATATACGCGGTTGTATATAACAAGTTTTAAAAAAGACCGCCGCAAACCAAAAAAAATGTTTAAAATTCTCGTACTGATTTAAATTTTTACTAACCAAAAATACAATTTTTGCAAGCCAAATTTTTATCTAAAAAACAATATAGCTTGCTGCAGTTCTATATACGCGGTTGAACATGACAAGTTTTGAAAAATACCGCCGCAAACCGAAAAAAATGTTTAAAAATCTCGTACGGATTTAAATTTTTATTAACAAAAAATACGATTTTTGCAAGCTAAATTTCCATCTAAAAAATAATATAGCTTGCTTCAGTTCTTTATACGCGGTTGCATATAACCAATTTTAAAAAAAGGCCGCCGCAAACCAAAAAAAATATTTAAAATTCTCGTACTGATTTAAATTTTTATTAACCAAAAATACGATTTTTGCAAGCCAAATTTTTATATAAAAAATAATATAGCTTGCTGCAGTTCTATATACGCGGTTGCATATGACAAGTTTAGAAAAAGAACGCCGCAAACCAAAAAAAATGTTTAAAATTCTCGTACTGATTTAAATTTTTAATAACCAAAAACACGATTTTTGCAAGCCAAAATTTTATCTAAAAATAATATAGCTTGCAGCAATTCTATATACGTGGTTGTACATGACAAGTTTTGAAAAGTAAGGCCGCAAACCAAAAAAAAATGTTTAAAATTTGTGTACTGATTTAAATTTTTATTAACTAAAAATACGATATTTGCAAGCTAAATTTTTATCTAAAAAATAATATAGCTTGCTGCAGTTCCTATATACGCGGTTGTATATAACAAGTTTTAAAAAAGACCGCCGCAAACCAAAAAAAATGTTTAAAATTCTCGTATTGATTTAAATTTTTATTAACCAAAAATACAATTTTTACAAGCCAAATTTCCATCTAAAAAACAATATAGCTTGCTGCAGTTTTATATACGCGGTTGAACATGACAAGTTTTAAAAAATACCGCCTCAAACCGAAAAAAATGTTTAAAATTCTCGCTTTGATTTAAACTTTTATTTACCAAAAATACAATTTGTGCAAACTAAATTTTCATCTAAAAAGTAATATAGCTTGCTACAGTTCTATATACGCGGTTGTATATAACTAGTTTTAAAAAAGACCGCCGCAAACCGAAAAAAATGTTTAAATTCTTGTACTGATTTATATTTTTATTAACTAAAAATACGATTTTTGCAAGCCAAATTTTCATCAAAAAAATAGTATAGTTTGCTGCAGTTTTATATACGCGGTTTTATAAAACAAGTTCTGAAAAATACCGCCGGAAACCAAAAAAAAATGTTTTAAATTCTCGTACTGATTTAAATTTTTATTAACTAAAAATACGATTTTTGCAAGCCTAATTTTCATCTAAAAAATAATATAGCTTGCTGCAGGTCTATATACGCGGTTGCATATGACAAGTTTTAAAAAAGACCGCCGCAAACCGAAAAAAATATTTAAAATTGTCGTTCTGATTTAAATTTTTATTAACCAAAAATACGATTTTTGCAAGCCTAATTTCCATCTAAAAATAATATAGCTTGCTGCAGTTCTATATACGCGGTAGCATATGACAAGTTTAGAAAAAGACTGCCGCAAACCGAAAAAAATGTTAAAAATTCTCGTACTGATTTAAATTTTTATTAACCAAAATACGATTTTTGCAAGCTAAATTTCCATCTAAACAATAATATAGCTTGCTGCAGTTCTATATACGCAGTTGCATATAACAAGTTTTAAAAAAGACAACCGCAAACCGATTTTTTTTTTAAATTCTCTTACTGATTTAAATTTGTATTAACCAAAAATACGATTTTTGCAAGCTAAATTTCTATCTAAAAAATAATATAGCTTGCTGCAGTTTTATATACGCGGTTGCATATGACAAGTTTAGAAAAAGACTGCCGCAAACCGAATTTTTTTTTAAAATTTTCGTACTGATTTAAATTTTTATTAACCAAAAATACGATTTTTGCAAGCCAAAATTTTATCTAAAAATAATATAGCTTGCAGCAGTTCTATATACGCGGTTGTACATGACAAGTTTTGAAAAATACCGCCGCAAACCGAAAAAAATGTTTAAAATTCTCGTACTGATTTAAATTTTTATTAACCAAAAATACGATTTGTGCAAACTAAATTTTCATCTAAAAAGTAATATAGCTTGCTACAGTTCTATATACGCGGTTGTATATAACAAGTTTTAAAAAAGACCGCCGCAAACCGAAAAAAATGTTTAAATTCTTGTACTGATTTATATTTTTATTAACTAAAAATACGATTTTTGCAAGCCTAATTTTCATCTAAAAAATAATATAGCTTGCTGCAGGTCTATATACGCGGTTGCATATGACAAGTTTTAAAAAAGACCGCCGCAAACCGAAAAAAATATTTAAAATTGTCGTACTGATTTAAATTTTTATTAACCAAAAATACGATTTTTGCAAGCCAAATTTCCAAAAAAAAAATAATATAGCTTGCTGCAGTTCTATATACGCGGTTGCATATGACAAGTTTAGAAAAAGACCGCCGCAAACCGAAAAAAATGTTAAAAATTCTCGTACTGATTTAAATTTTTATTAACCAAAAATACGATTTTTGCAAGCTGAAATTTTATCTAAAAATAATATAGCTTGCAGCAGTTCTATTTACGCGGTTGTACATGACAAGTTTTAAAAAATAAGGCCGCAAACCAAAAAAAATGTTTAAAATTCTCGTGCTGATTTAAATTTTTATTAACCAAAAATACAATTTTTACAAGCTAAATTTCTATCTAAAAAATAATATAGTTTGCTGCAGTTCTATATACGCGGTTGTATATAACAAGTTTTAAAAAAGACCGCCGCAAACCAAAAAAAATGTTTAAAATTCTCGTACTGATTTAAATTTTTACTAACCAAAAATACAATTTTTGCAAGCCAAATTTTTATCTAAAAAACAATATAGCTTGCTGCAGTTCTATATACGCGGTTGAACATGACAAGTTTTGAAAAATACCGCCGCAAACCGAAAAAAATGTTTAAAAATCTCGTACGGATTTAAATTTTTATTAACAAAAAATACGATTTTTGCAAGCTAAATTTCCATCTAAAAAATAATATAGCTTGCTTCAGTTCTTTATACGCGGTTGCATATAACCAATTTTAAAAAAAGGCCGCCGCAAACCAAAAAAAATATTTAAAATTCTCGTACTGATTTAAATTTTTATTAACCAAAAATACGATTTTTGCAAGCCAAATTTTTATATAAAAAATAATATAGCTTGCTGCAGTTCTATATACGCGGTTGCATATGACAAGTTTAGAAAAAGAACGCCGCAAACCAAAAAAAATGTTTAAAATTCTCGTACTGATTTAAATTTTTAATAACCAAAAACACGATTTTTGCAAGCCAAAATTTTATCTAAAAATAATATAGCTTGCAGCAATTTTATATACGTGGTTGTACATGACAAGTTTTGAAAAGTAAGGCCGCAAACCAAAAAAAAATGTTTAAAATTTGTGTACTGATTTAAATTTTTATTAACTAAAAATACGATATTTGCAAGCTAAATTTTTATCTAAAAAATAATATAGCTTGCTGCAGTTCCTATATACGCGGTTGTATATAACAAGTTTTAAAAAAGACCGCCGCAAACCAAAAAAAATGTTTAAAATTCTCGTATTGATTTAAATTTTTATTAACCAAAAATACAATTTTTACAAGCCAAATTTTTATCTAAAAAACAATATAGCTTGCTGCAGTTTTATATACGCGGTTGAACATGACAAGTTTTGAAAAATACCGCCTCAAACCGAAAAAAATGTTTAAAATTCTCGCTTTGATTTAAACTTTTATTTACCAAAAATACGATTTGTGCAAACTAAATTTTCATCTAAAAAGTAATATAGCTTGCTACAGTTCTATATACGCGGTTGTATATAACAAGTTTTAAAAAAAACCGCCGCAAACCGAAAAAAATGTTTAAATTCTTGTACTGATTTATATTTTTATTAACTAAAAATACGATTTTTGCAAGCCAAATTTTCATCAAAAAAATAGTATAGTTTGCTGCAGTTTTATATACGCGGTTTTATAAGACAAGTTCTGAAAAATACCGCCGGAAACCAAACAAAATATTTTAAATTCTCGTACTGATATAAATTTTTATTAACTAAAAATACGATTTTTGCAAGCCTAATTTTCATCTAAAAAATAATATATGCTCTATGATGCTGTCGAGATACGTAGATGTTTTAAGTGTTGCGGTTTTAACCATATAAGCACTAACTGTAAAAGCAAACAAATATGTCCCAAATGTACAGGTGAGCATAGAGATAATGAGTGCGCAACTACTAGTCTGAAATGTATAAACTGCTTCAATCTAGCTAAACTCAAACCGGGTATCGATACTGCTCATGCAGCGTGGGACAAAAACTGCACCGTTTTTAAAGAAAAATATTTATTGTTCAAATCTGAAGTTAGCATTAGTAGTAACAAGTAGCAATCAGCTGATGATTCATCCAAGTTGAAAGATATTTCTCCGGGTAATAATTTCAATATCATCTACCAAAATGTTCGTGGTTTCAACACCAAATCGAATGAATTATATAAATCTACATCTGGTTATCAGAGTCAATTCGATATTATTGCACTAACAGAAACTTGGCTTAATGATAGTGTTCATGATAATGAACTATTCGATTGTAGCTTCAATGTTGTTAGATGCGACAGAAACTTTACAACTACTGGTAAATCCCGCGGAGGTGGTGTTTTATTAGCCTTAAAATCGTCGTTTAATTTTAAAATAATTGATCTCAATTTAACCTGTGATAACAATCTATCTCTAGTCGATATAGTAGCGGTTTCTATAACGAATTTCTCTAGTCAGTTAATAATAGTAGTTATTTACATACCACCTAATTTTAGCATATCATTATATGATGCTCTTTTTGATGTTCTTGAGTGTTGTGAGTCGTTGTATGGCTCTGACCTACTGGTTATAGGAGATTTTAACATTCCTGAGTACAGCAATTATGTTCTTCATAAACGTTTAGACAAACATACTCAAACCTTAATTGAATTTTGTAACTTCTTTTCACTGAGCCAATACAACAACATTCTCAACCATAAGAATCGTCTCTTAGATTTGGTTCTCTGCAACAGCAGCTGCACTGTTCTGAGATCTGAATCTTTACTACAAACTGAAGACAAACATCATCCTTCATTATGTATTAGTCTGAAGACCCAGAAAGATACTTCTCAACAAAATATCTGGGTTTCAACAAAGTCTATTAAAAACTATAATTTCAAAAGAGCAAACTTGGTCGATCTCTATGAATATTTAGTCAATGTCGACTGGACAACCTTAAATAATTACAGTGACGTTAATGCAATGGTGGACCAGTTTTATAACAAAGTCTATTCTGCACTTGATTTATTCGTACCTAAAACAAATATTGTCAAAAGCCATAAGTATCCTCCATGGTTCAATCCTGAAATAAAATCAATAATTAGAGCTAAGTTATTAGCATGGCGGAAATATAAAAAAACAAACTCATCGGATGCCTTTGCTGAATTCAAACGTCTCAGAAATATTGTCAAGCAACTGATAGACATTTCTCATAAAGCCTATTTATGTAAAATTGAAAATAACATTAAAGCAAATCCGAATAACTTTTGGTCTTACGAAAATACGAAAAAAAAAACAATTCTGCAATTCCTGATACAATGGAATTAAATAATATATCACTGGACAGTCCGCAAAAGATAGTCAACGCATTGGCTCAACACTTTGCATGTAATACTACCGATAGCCATAATGACATCCAAACCAACAGTGATATATTAAATACAAATACATTATACTTACAAAATGTTACTGAAGAGGATATAGTTGCAGGAATAAAAAAGTTAAAGCCAAAAATGACCTCAGGTCCTGACAAGATTCCATCTTTTCTAATAAAAGACTGCTCTTGCATCTTTGTTAAACCTCTCTATATCATCTTCAATGCCATCCTTAAACTTAGTAAATTTCCTAACATGTGGAAAGTGGTTAAAATTTGTCCAGTTCTTAAAAGTGGCTGTAAAAAGAATGTTGCTAATTATCGACCAATAGCGTTAATTCAGAACTTTAGCAAAGTCTTTGAGTTTGTCATTTATAAAGTCATTCATAACCATGTTAAATGTCTTATTTCCACCAGTCAGCATGGCTTTATGCCGGGCCGATCTACTACCACGAATCTTTATTGTATAACTCAATTCATAGCCGATAATTTAGATCAACGTATACAAACTGATGTAGTATATACGGACTTCTCAAAAGCGTTCGACAGACTAGACCATTGCATTCTTCTAAATAAAATGGCATTGTTCGGTTTTTCGAACTCCCTGATTGCCCTCTTCAGTTCTTACCTTAGCAACAGACTGCAATTTGTTGAGTATAGAGGGCACAAGTCATATACCTCTGCAGTACACTCTGGCGTTCCTCAGAGTTCGATTTTAGGGCCTCTTCTATTCAATATTTTCATCAATGACATAGTCAAAGATATTAGCGCAAATACTCTCTTATATGCCAACGATATGAAGATATATAAGACCATATTGTGTATTGATGACTGTATCGATTTGCAAAACAATCTATGTGCGTTGCATAAATGGTGCATAACTAATCGGTTGCCACTCAACGTCGGTAAATGTTGTGTGTTATCGTTTTCACGCTCACGTGAAAAAACCATTTTTTCCTACGAATTAAACAATATTACTCTGTCTAGAACGGAAGTCTTCAAAGATCTTGGTGTAACATTTGACTCAAAACTTACATTCCAACAGCATATCAGCTCAATTACTGCTACCTCATATAAAAACTTGGGATTTATTATCAGAACTTCAAGAGACTTTTCATCACTGGACACTATTGGTTTGCTTTTCAATTCTTTTGTGCGCTCGCGTTTAGAATATGCTTCGTTGGTCTGGTCGCCTACATATGAGTGTCATATTAATGCCGTGGAAAAAATCCAAAGGAAATTTTTAAAATATTTATATTATCGAACTAATGGTACTTACCCTGCCATTGGTTTCTTTTATGACATTTTGTTAACATCATATGGGTACACCAGTCTAACCATTCGCAGGAAATGTAACTCCGTAATATTTTTGTTTAAAGCGATTAATAATGCATTAGATTGTGTCGATATCGTCCACACCTTAAACTTTGCCGTGCCTCGAATAGCTACAAGGTCGCACAATACATTTTATACACATTTGCCTCGTACTCGTTTGCTACAATCATCTCCCTTGCATACGATGTGTTTTAACTACTCTACAGTCCAGAACAGTTTGGATATATTTAATTGTAAAGTGTCTGTGATAAAGAGTACTTTTTTTTTAGCTACGTGTGATTGTATTTTGTTATTTTACATCTGCTATTTCTTGTTTCTGTTGTCCTTATATATTATATTTTTATCTTTTTTCATGTTTTACACTTTTTACGAACAACTTTGGTACATATGCCCTATATGTATGTAATTGTTTATTTGTGTGTGATGAATACTTTTTTGATGTTGTTAATAATATTGTTACACTAGCTTATTCTCTACTCTACTCAATTTTTTTTTGTAATTTTCCTGCCCTGTAATTGGCCTCGTGCCGTTGGGCAGCTGTATCAAATAAATAAAATAAATAAATATAGCTTGCTGCAGGTCTATATACGCGGTTGCATATGACAAGTTTTAAAAAAGACCGCCGCAAACCGAAAAAAATATTTAAAATTGTCGTACTGATTTAAATTTTTATTAACCAAAAATACGATTTTTGCAAGCCAAATTTCCATTTACAAAATAATATAGCTTGCTGCAGTTCTATATACGCGGTTGCATATAACAAGTTTAGAAAAAGACCGCCGCAAACCGAAAAAAATGTTAAAAATTCTCGTACTGATTTAAATTTTTATTAACCAAAAATACGATTTTTGCAAGCTAAAATTTTATCTAAAAATAATATAGCTTGCAGCAGTTCTATTTACGCGGTTGTACATGACATGTTTTAAAAAATAAGGCTGCAAACCAAAAAAAATGTTTAAAATTCTTGTACTGATTTAAATTTTTATTAACCAAAAATACAATTTTTGCAAGCGAAATTTTTATCTAAAAAATAATATAGCTTGCTGCAGTTCTATATACGCGGTTGTATATAACAAGTTTTAAAAAAGACCGCCGCAAACCAAAAAAAATGTTTAATATTCTCGTACTGATTTAAATTTTTACTAACCAAAAATACAATTTTTGCAAGCCAAATTTTTATCTAAAAAACAATATAGCTTGCTGCAGTTCTATATACGCGGTTGAACATGACAAGTTTTGAAAAAAACCGCCGCAAACCAAAAAAAAATATTTAAAAATCTCGTACGGATTTAAATTTTTATCAACAAAAAATACGTTTTTTGCAAGCTAAATTTCTATCTAAAAAATAATATAGCTTGCTTCAGTTCTTTATACGCGGTTGCATATAACCAATTTTCAAAAAGGCCGCCGCAAACCGAAAAAAATGTTTAAAATTCTCGTACTGATTTAAATTTTTATTAACCAAAATGACAATTTTTGCAAGCCAAATTTTCATCTAAAAAATAATATAGTTTGCTACAGTTCTACATACGCAGTTGCATATGACAAGTTTTAAAAAAGACCGCCGCAAACCGACAAAAATGTTTAAAATTCTCGTACTGATTTAAATTTTTATTAACCAATAATACAATTTTTGCAAGCCAAATTTCCATCTAAAAAATAATATAACTTACTGCAGTTCTATATACGTGGTTGACATGACAAGTTTTAAAAAATACTGCCGCAAACCGAAAAAAATGTTTAAAATTCTCGTACTGATTTAAACTTTTATTAACCAAAAATAAAAATTTTGCAAGCCAAATTTCCATCAAAAAAATAGTATAGCTTGCTGCAGTTTTATATACGCGGTTCTGTAAGACAAGTTCTAAAAAATACCGCCGCAAACCAAAAAAAAAAATGTTTTAAATTCTCGTACTGATTTAAATTTTTATTAACCAAAAATACGATTTTTTCAAGTCTAATTTTCATCTAAAAAATAATATAGCTTGCTGCAGGTCTATATACGCGGTTGCATATAACAAGTTTTAAAAAAGACAACCGCAAACCGAAAAAAATGTTTAAAATTCTCGTATTGATTTAAATTTGTATTAACCAAAAGTACAAGTTTTGCAAGCCAAATTTTCATCTAAAAAATAATATAGCTGGCTGCAGTTCTATATACGCGGTTGATCATGACAACTTTTAAAAAATACCGCCGCAAACCGATTTTTTTTTTAATATTCTCGTACTGATTTAAAATTTTATTAACCAAAAATACAAATTTTGCAAGCCAAATTTTCATCTAAAAAATAATATAGCTTGCTGCAGTTCTATATACGCGGTTGAACATGACAAGTTTTGAAAAATACGGCCGCAAACGGAAAAAAATGTTTAAAATTCTCGTACTGATTTAAATTTTTATTAATCAAAAATACGATTTTTGCAAGCTAAATTTCCATCTAAAAAATAATATAGCTTGCTGCAGTTCTTTATACGCGGTTGCATATAACAGGTTTTAAAAAAGACCGCCGCAAACCGAATAAAATGTTTAAAATTCTCGTACTGATTTAAATTTTTATTAACTAAAAATACGATTTTTGCAAGCAAAATTTCCATCAAAAAAATAGTATAGCTTGCTGCAATTCTATATACGCGGTTGCATATGACAAGTTTAAAAAAAAACTGCCGCAAACCAAAAAAAATGTTTAAAATTCTCGTACTGATTTAAATTTTTATTAACCAAAAATACAAATTTTGCAAGCCAAAATTCTATCTAAAAAATAATATAGCTTGCTGCAGTTCTATATACATGGTTAAACATGACAAGTTTTGAAAAATACCGCCGCAAACCGAAAAAAATGTTTAAAATTCTCGTACTGATTTAAATTTTTATTAACCGAAAATACGATTTTTGCAAGCCAAATTTTTATCTAAAAAATAATATAGCTTGAAACAGTTTTATATAAGCGGTTCAACATGACAAGTTTTGAAAAATACCGCCGCAAACCGAAAAAAATGTTTAAAAATCTCGTACGGATTTAAATTTTTATTAACTAAAAATTCGATTTTTGCAAGCTAAATTTCCATCTAAAAAATAATATAGCTTGCTGCAGTTCTATATACGTGGTTGCATATAACAAGTTTTAAAAAAAACTGCCGCAAACCAAAAAAAATGTTTAAAATTCTCGTACTGATTTGAATTTTTATTAACCAAAAATACGATTTTTGCAAGCCAAAGTTCCATATAAAAAATAATATAGCTTGCTGCAGTTCTATGTACGCGGTTGCATATGACAAGTTTTGAAAAAAACCGCCAGAAACCGAAAAAAATGTTTAAAATTCTCGTACTGATTTAAATTTTTATTAACCAAAAATACGATTTTTGCAAGCTAAATTTCCATCTAAAAAATAATATAGCTTGCTGCAGTTCTATATACGCGGTTGCATATAACAAGTTTTAAAAAAGACCGCCGCAAACCGATTTTTTTTTTTTAAATTCTCGTACTGATTTAAATTTTTATTAACCAAAAATACCATTTTTGCAAGCTAAATTTCCATCTAAACAATAATATAGCTTGCTGCAGTTCTATATACGCAGTTGCATATAACAAGTTTTAAAAAAGACAACCGCAAACCGAATTTTTTTTTTAAAATTCTCTTACTGATTTAAATTTGTATTAACCAAAAATACGATTTTTGCAAGCTAAATTTCTATCTAAAAAATAATATAGCTTGCTGCAGTTTTATATACGCGGTTGCATATGACAAAATTAGAAAAAGACTGCCGCAAACCGATTTTTTTTTTAAATTTTCGTACTGATTTAAATTTTTATTAACCAAAAATACGATTTTTGCAAGCCAAAATTTTATCTAAAAATAATATAGCTTGCAGCAGTTCTATATACGCGGTTTTACATGACAAGTTTTGAAAAATACCGCCGCAAACCGAAAAAAATGTTTAAAATTCTCGTACTGATTTAAATTTTTATTAACCAAAAATACGATTTTTGCAAGCCAAATTTTTATATAAAAAATAATATAGCTTGCTGCAGTTCTATATACGCGGTTGCATATGACAAGTTTAAAAAAAGAACGCCGCAAACCAAAAAAATGTTTAAAATTTTCGTACTGATTTAAATTTTTAATAACCAAAAACACGATTTTTGCAAGCCAAAATTTTATCTAAAAATAATATAGCTTGCAGCAATTCTATATACGTGGTTGTACATGATAAGTTTTAAAAAGTAAGGCCGCAAACCAAAAAAAATGTTTAAAATGTTTGTACTGATTTAAATTTTTATTAACTAAAAATACGATATTTGCAAGCTAAATTTTTATCTAAAAAATAATATAGCTTGCTGTAGTTCCTATATACGCGGTTGTATATAACAAGTTTTAAAAAATACCGCCGCAAACCGAAAAAAATGTTTAAAATTCTCGTACCGATTTAAATTTTTATTAACCGAAAATACGATTTTTGCAAGCCAAATTTTCATCTAAAAAATAATATAGCTTGCAACAGTTGTATATAAACGGTTCAACATGACAAGTTTTGAAAAATACCGCCGCAAACCGAAAAAAATGTTTAAAAATCTCGTACGGATTTTAATTTTTATTAACTAAAAATTCGATTTTTGCAAGCTAAATTTCCATCTAAAAAATAATATAGCTTGCTGCAGTTCTATATACGCGGTTGCATATAACAAGTTTAAAAAAAACCGCCGCAAACCGAAAAAAATGTTTAAAATTCTCGTACTGATTTAAATTTTTATTAACCAAAAATACGATTTTTGCAAGCCAAAGTTCCATCTAAAAAATAATATAACTTGCTGCAGTTCTATATACGCGGTTGCATATGACAAGTTTTAAAAAAGATCGCCGCAAACCGAAAAAATGTTTAATATTCTCGTACTGATTTAAATTTTTATTAACCGAAAATACGATTTTTGCAAGCCAAATTTTTATCTAAAAAATAATATAGCTTGCAACAGTTCTATATAAGCGGTTCAACATGACAAGTTTTGAAAAATACCGCCGCAAACCGAAAAAAATGTTTAAAAATCTCGTACGGATTTAAATTTTTATTAACTAAAAATTCGATTTTTGCAAGCTAAATTTCCATCTAAAAAACAATATAGCTTGCTGCAGTTTTATATACGCGGTTGAACATGACAAGTTTTGAAAAATACCGCCTCAAACCGAATTTTTTTTTTAAATTCTCGCTTTGATTTAAACTTTTATTTACCAAAAATACAATTTGTGCAAACTAAATTTTCATCTAAAAAGTAATATAGCTTGCTACAGTTCTATATACGCGGTTGTATATAACAAGTTTTAAAAAAGACCGCCGCAAACCGAAAAAAATGTTTAAATTCTTGTACTGATTTATATTTTTATTAACTAAAAATACGATTTTTGCAAGCCAAATTTTCATAAAAAAAATAGTATAGTTTGCTGCAGTTTTATATACGCGGTTTTATAAGACAAGTTCTGAAAAATACCGCCGGAAACCAAAAAAAAATGTTTTAAATTCTCGTACTGATTTAAATTTTTATTAACTAAAAATACGATTTTTGCAAGCCTAATTTTCATCTAAAAAATAATATAGCTTGCTGCAGGTCTATATACGCGGTTGCATATGACAAGTTTTAAAAAAGACCGCCGCAAACCGAAAAAAATATTTAAAATTGTCGTACTGATTTAAATTTTTATTAACCAAAAATACGATTTTTGCAAGCCAAATTTCCATCTAAAAAATAATATAGCTTGCTGCAGTTCTATATACGCGGTTGCATATGACAAGTTTAGAAAAAAACCGCCGCAAACCGAAAAAAATGTTAAAAATTTTCGTACTGATTTAAATTTTTATTAACCAAAATACGATTTTTGCAAGCTAAATTTCCATCTAAACAATAATATAGCTTGCTGCAGTTCTATATACGCAGTTGCATATAACAAGTTTTAAAAAAGACAACCGCAAACCGATTTTTTTTTTAAATTCTCTTACTGATTTAAATTTGTATTAACCAAAAATACGATTTTTGCAAGCTAAATTTCTATCTAAAAAATAATATAGCTTGCTGCAGTTTTATATACGCGGTTGCATATGACAAAATTAGAAAAAGACTGCCGCAAACCGAATTTTTTTTTTAAATTTTCGTACTGATTTAAATTTTTATTAACCAAAAATACGATTTTTGCAAGCCAAAATTTTATCTAAAAATAATATAGCTTGCAGCAGTTCTATATACGCGGTTTTACATGACAAGTTTTGAAAAATACCGCCGCAAACCGAAAAAAATGTTTAAAATTCTCGTACTGATTTAAATTTTTATTAACCAAAAATACGATTTTTGCAAGCCAAATTTTTATATAAAAAATAATATAGCTTGCTGCAGTTCTATATACGCGGTTGCATATGACAAGTTTAGAAAAAGAACGCCGCAAACCAAAAAAATGTTTAAAATTTTCGTACTGATTTAAATTTTTAATAACCAAAAACACGATTTTTGCAAGCCAAAATTTTATCTAAAAATAATATAGCTTGCAGCAATTCTATATACGTGGTTGTACATGACAAGTTTTAAAAAGTAAGGCCGCAAACCAAAAAAAATGTTTAAAATGTTTGTACTGATTTAAATTTTTATTAACTAAAAATACGATATTTGCAAGCTAAATTTTTATCTAAAAAATAATATAGCTTGCTGCAGTTCCTATATACGCGGTTGTATATAACAAGTTTTAAAAAATACCGCCGCAAACCGAAAAAAATGTTTAAAATTCTCGTACCGATTTAAATTTTTATTAACCGAAAATACGATTTTTGCAAGCCAAATTTTCATCTAAAAAATAATATAGCTTGCAACAGTTGTATATAAGCGGTTCAACATGACAAGTTTTGAAAAATACCGCCGCAAACCGAAAAAAATGTTTAAAAATCTCGTACGGATTTAAATTTTTATTAACTAAAAATTCGATTTTTGCAAGCTAAATTTCCATCTAAAAAATAATATAGCTTGCTGCAGTTCTATATACGTGGTTGCATATAACAAGTTTAAAAAAAAACCGCCGCAAACCGAAAAAAATGTTTAAAATTCTCGTACTGATTTAAATTTTTATTAACCAAAAATACGATTTTTGCAAGCCAAAGTTCCATCTAAAAAATAATATAACTTGCTGCAGTTCTATATACGCGGTTGCATATGACAAGTTTTAAAAAAGATCGCCGCAAACCGAAAAAATGTTTAATATTCTCGTACTGATTTAAATTTTTATTAACCGAAAATACGATTTTTGCAAGCCAAATTTTTATCTAAAAAATAATATAGCTTGCAACAGTTTTATATAAGCGGTTCAACATGACAAGTTTTGAAAAATACCGCCGCAAACCGAAAAAAATGTTTAAAAATCTCGTACGGATTTAAATTTTTATTAACTAAAAATTCGATTTTTGCAAGCTAAATTTCCATCTAAAAAACAATATAGCTTGCTGCAGTTTTATATACGCGGTTGAACATGACAAGTTTTGAAAAATACCGCCTCAAACCGATTTTTTTTTTTAAAATTCTCGCTTTGATTTAAACTTTTATTTACCAAAAATACAATTTGTGCAAACTAAATTTTCATCTAAAAAGTAATATAGCTTGCTACAGTTCTATATACGCGGTTGTATATAACAAGTTTTAAAAAAGACCGCCGCAAACCGAAAAAAATGTTTAAATTTTTGTACTGATTTATATTTTTATTAACTAAAAATACGATTTTTGCAAGCCAAATTTTCATCAAAAAAATAGTATAGTTTGCTGCAGTTTTATATACGCGGTTTTATAAGACAAGTTCTGAAAAATACCGCCGGAAACCAAAAAAAATGTTTTAAATTCTAGTACTGATTTAAATTTTTATTAACTAAAAATACGATTTTTGCAAGCCCAATTTTCATCTAAAAAATAATATAGCTTGCTGCAGGTCTATATACGCGGTTGCATATGACAAGTTTTAAAAAAGACCGCCGCAAACCGAAAAAAATATTTAAAATTGTCGTACTGATTTAAATTTTTATTAACCAAAAATACGATTTTTGCAAGCCAAATTTCCATCTAAAAAATAATAAAGCTTGCTGCAGTTCTATATACGCGGTTGCATATGACAAGTTTAGAAAAAGACCGCCGCAAACCGAAAAAAATGTTAAAAATTCTCGTACTGATTTAAATTTTTATTAACCAAAATACGATTTTTGCAAGCTAAATTTCCATCTAAACAATAATATAGCTTGCTGCAGTTCTATATACGCAGTTGCATATAACAAGTTTTAAAAAAGACAACCGCAAACCGATTTTTTTTTTTAAATTCTCTTACTGATTTAAATTTGTATTAACCAAAAATACGATTTTTGCAAGCTAAATTTCTATCTAAAAAATAATATAGCTTGCTGCAGTTTTATATACGCGGTTGCATATGACAAGTTTAGAAAAAGACTGCCGCAAACCGAATTTTTTTTTAAATTTTCGTACTGATTTAAATTTTTATTAACCAAAAATACGATTTTTGCAAGCCAAAATTTTATCTAAAAATAATATAGCTTGCAGCAGTTCTATATACGCGGTTGTACATGACAAGTTTTGAAAAATACCGCCGCAAACCGAAAAAAATGTTTAAAATTCTCGTACTGATTTAAATTTTTATTAACCAGAAATACGATTTTTGCAAGCCAAATTTTTATATAAAAAATAATATAGCTTGCTGCAGTTCTATATACGCGGTTGCATATGACAAGTTTAGAAAAAGAACGCCGCAAACCAAAAAAAATGTTTAAAATTCTCGTACTGATTTAAATTTTTAATAACCAAAAACACGATTTTTGCAAGCCAAAATTTTATCTAAAAATAATATAGCTTGCAGCAATTCTATATACGTGGTTGTACATGAAAAGTTTTAAAAATCAAGGCCGCAAACCAAAAAAAAATGTTTAAAATGTTTGTACTGATTTAAATTTTTATTAACTAAAAATACGATATTTGCAAGCTAAATTTTTATCTAAAAAATAATATAGCTTGCTGCAGTTCCTATATACGCGGTTGTATATAACAAGTTTTAAAAAAGACCGCCGCAAACCAAAAAAAATGTTTAAAATTCTCGTATTGATTTAAATTTTTATTAACCAAAAATACAATTTTTGCAAGCCAAATTTTTATCTAAAAAACAATATAGCTTGCTGCAGTTTTATATACGCGGTTGAACATGACAAGTTTTGAAAAATACCGCCTCAAACCGAAAAAAATGTTTAAAATTCTCGCTTTGATTTAAACTTTTATTTACCAAAAATACGATTTGTGCAAACTAAATTTTCATCTAAAAAGTAATATACCTTGCTACAGTTCTATATACGCGGTTGTATATAACAAGTTTTAAAAAAGACCGCCGCAAACCGAAAAAAATGTTTAAATTCTTGTACTGATTTATATTTTTATTAACTAAAAATACGATTTTTGCAAGCCAAATTTTCATCAAAAAAATAGTATAGTTTGCTGCAGTTTTATATACGCGGTTTTATAAGACAAGTTCTAAAAAATACCGCCGGAAACCAAACAAAATGTTTTAAATTCTTGTACTGATTTAAATTTTTATTAACTAAAAATACGATTTTTGCAAGCCTAATTTTCATCTAAAAAATAATATAGCTTGCTGCAGGTCTATATACGCGGTTGCATATGACAAGTTTTAAAAAAGACCGCCGCAAACCGAAAAAAATATTTAAAATTGTCGTACTGATTTAAATTTTTATTAACCAAAAATACGATTTTTGCAAGCCAAATTTCCATCTACAAAATAATATAGCTTGCTGCAGTTTTATATACGCGGTTGCATATAACAAGTTTAGAAAAAGACCGCCGCAAACCGAAAAAAATGTTAAAAATTCTCGTACTGATTTAAATTTTTATTAACCAAAAATACGATTTTTGCAAGCTAAAATTTTATCTAAAAATAATATAGCTTGCAGCAGTTCTATTTACGCGGTTGTACATGACATGTTTTAAAAAATAAGGCCACAAACCAAAAAAAATGTTTAAAATTCTCGTACTGATTTAAATTTTTATTAACCAAAAATACAATTTTTGCAAGCTAAATTTCTATCTAAAAAATAATATAGCTTGCTGCAGTTCTATATACGCGGTTGTATATAACAGGTTTTAAAAAAGACCGCCGCAAACCAAAAAAAATGTTTAATATTCTCGTACTGATTTGAATTTTTATAAACTAAAAATACGATTTTTGCAAGCAAAATTTTCATCAAAAAAATAATATAGCTTGCTGCAGTTCTATATACGCGGTTGCATATGACAAGTTTTGAAAAATACCGCCGCAAACCGAAAAAAATGTTTAAAAATCTCGTACGGATTTATAATTTTATTAACAAAAAATACGATTTTTTCAAGCTAAATTTCCATCTAAAAAATAATATAGCTTGCTTCAGTTCTTTAAACGCGGTTGCATATAACCAATTTTAAAAAAGGCCGCCGCAAACCAAAAAAATATGTTTAAAATTCTCGTACTGATTTAAATTTTTATTAACCAAAAATACAAATTTTGCAAGCCAAAATTCTATCTAAAAAATAATATAGCTTGCTGCAGTTCTATATACGTGGTTGAACATGACAAGTTTTGAAAAATACCGCCGCAAACCGAAAAAAATATTTAAAATTCTCGAACGGATTTAAATTTTTATTAACCAAAATGACAATTTTTGCAAGCCAAATTTTCATCTAAAAAATAATATAGCTTGCTACAGTTCTATATACGCGGTTGCATGTAACAAATTTTAAAAAAGACCGCCGCAAACCGAAAAAAATGTTTAAAATTCTCGTACTGATTTAAATTTTTATTAACCAATCATACAATTTTTGCAAGCCAAATTTCCATCTAAAAAATAATATAGCTTGCTGCAGTTCTATATACGTGGTTGAACATGACAAGTTTTAAAAAATACCGCCGCAAACCAAAAAAAAATGTTTAAAATTCTCGTACTGATTTAAATTTTTATTAACCAAAAATACAAATTTTGCAAGCCAAAATTCTATCTAAAAAATAATATAGCTTGCTGCAGTTCTATATACGTGGTTGAACATGACAAATTTTGAAAAATACCGCCGCAAACCGAAAAAAATGTTTAAAATTTTCGTACTGATTTAAATTTGCATTAACCAAAAATACGATTTTTGCAAGCCAAATTTTCACCTAAAAAATAATATAGCTTGTTGCAGGTTTATATACGCGGTTTGCATATAACAAGTTTTAAAAAAGACAACCGCAAACCGAAAAAAATGTTTAAAATTTTCGTACTGATTTAAATTTTTATTAATCAAAAATACGATTTTTGCAAGCCTAATTTTCATCTAAAAAATAAAATAGCTTACTGCAATTCTATATACGCGGTTGAACATGACAAGTTTTAAAAAATACGGCCGCAAACCGAAAAAAATGTTTAAAATTCTCGTACTGATTTAAATTTTTATTAACCAAAAATACGATTTTTGCAAGCTAAATTTCTATCTAAAAAATAATATAGCTTGCTGCAGGTCTATATACGCGGTTGCATATAACAAGTTTTAAAAAAGACCGCCACAAACCGAAAAAAATGTTTAAAATTCTCGTACTGATTTAAATTTTTATTAACCAAAAATACGATTTTACCAAGCTAAATTTCCATCTAAAAAATAATATAGCTTGCTGCAGTTCTATCTACACGGTTGCATATAACAAGTTTTAAAAAAGACCGCTGCAAACTCAAAAAAATGTTTAAAATTCTCGTACTGATTTAAATTTTTATGAACCAAAAATACGATTTTTGCAAGCTAAATGTCCATCTAAACAATAATATAGTTTTCTGAAGTTCTATATACGCAGTTGAATATAACAAGTTTTAAAAAAGAAAACCGCAAACCGAAAAAAATGTTTAATATTCTCGTACTGATTTAAATTTTTATTAACCAAAAATACGATTTTTGCAAACTAAATTTTCATCTAAAAAGTAATATAGCTTGCTGCAGTTCTATATACGCGGTTGCATATAACAAATTTTAAAAAAGACCACCGCAAACCAAAAAAAATGTTTAAATTCTCGTACTGATTTAAATTTTTATTAACTAAAAATACGATTTGTGCAAGCCAAATTTCCATCTAAAAAATAATATAGCTTGCTGCAGTTCTACATACGCGGTTGCATATGACAAGTTTAGAAAAAGACCGCCGCAAACCGAAAAAAATGTTTAAAATTCTCGTATTGATTTAAATTTGTATTAACCAAAAGTACAATTTTTGCAAGCCAAATTTTTATCTAAAAAATAATATAGCTTGCTGCAGTTCTATATACGCGGTTGAACATGACAAGTTTTAAAAAATACCGCCGCAAACCGATTTTTTTTTTAATATTCTCGTACTGATTTAAAATTTTATTAACCAAAAATACAAATTTTGCAAGACAAATTTCCATCTAAAAAATAATATAGCTTGCTGCAGTTCTATATACGCGGTTGAACATGACAAGTTTTGAAAAATACGCCCGCAAACCAAAAAAAATGTTTAAAGTTCTCGTACTGATTTAAATTTTTATTAATCAAAAATACGATTTTTGCAAGCTTAATTTTCATCTAAAAAATAAAATAGCTTGCTGCAGTTTTATATACGCGGTTGCATATGACAAGTTTTAAAAAAGACCGCCACAAACCGAAAAAAATGTTTAAAATTCTCGTACTGATTTAAATTTTTATTAACCAAAAATACGATTTTTGCAAGCCAAAGTTCCATCTAAAAAATAATATAGCTTGCTGCAGTTCTGTATACGCGGTTGCATATGACAAGTTTTAAAAAAGATCGCCGCAAACCGAAAAAAATGTTTAATATTCTCGTACTTATTTAAATTTTTATTAACCGAAAATACGATTTTTGCAAGCCAAATTTTTATCTAAAAAATAATATTGCTTGCAACAGTTCTATATAAGCGGTTCAACATGACAAGTTTTGAAAAATACCGCCGCAAATCAAAAAAAATGTTTAAAAATCTCGTACGGATTTAAATTTTTATTAACTAAAAATTTGATTTTTGCAAGCTAAATTTTCATCTAAAAAATAATATAGCTTGCTGCAGTTTTATATACGCGGTTGCATATAACAAGTTTTGAAAAAGACCGCCGCAAACCAAAAAAAATGTTTAAAATTCTCGTACTGATTTAAATTTTTATTAACCAAAAAGACACTTTTTGCAAGCCAAATTTTTAACTAAACCATAATTTAGCTTGCTGCAGTTTTATATACGCGGTTGAACATGACAAGTTTTGAAAAATACCGCCACAAACCGAAAAAAATGTTTAAAATTCTCGCACTGATTTAAATTTTTATTAACCAAAAATACGATTTTTGCAAGCTAAATTTCCATCTAAAAAATAATATAGCTTGCTGCAGTTCTATATACGCGGTTGCATATAACAAGTTTTAAAAAAGACCGCCGCAAACCGAAAAAAATGTTTAAAATTCTCGTACTGATTTAAATTTTTATTAACCAAAAATACGATTTTTGCAAGCAAAATTGCATCTAAAAAATAATATAGCTTGCTGCAGTTCTATATACGCGGTTGCATATAACAAGTTTTAAAAAAGACCGCCGCAAACCGAAAAAAATGTTTAAAATTCTCGTACTGATTTAAATTTTTATTAATCAAAAATACGATTTTTGCAAGCTTAATTTTCATCTAAAAAATAATATAGCTTGCTGCAGTTCTATATACGCGGTTGCATATGACAAGTTTTAAAAAAGACCGCCACAAACCAAAAAAAAATGTTTAATATTCTCGTACTGATTTAAAATTTTATTAACCAAAAATACAAATTTTGCAAGCCAAATTTCTATCTAAAAAATAATATAGCTTGCTGCAGTTCTATATACGCGGTTGAACATGACAAGTTTTGAAAAATACGGCCGCAAACCGAAAAAATGTTTAAAATTCTCGTACTGATTTACACTTTTATTAATCAAAAATACGATTTTTGCAAGCTTAATTTTCATCTTAAAAATAAAATAGCTTGCTGCAGTTCTATATACGCGGTTGCATATGACAAGTTTTAAAAAAGACCGCCGCAAACCGAAAAAAATGTTTAAAATTCTCGTACTGATTTAAATTTTTATTAACCAAAAATACGATTTTTGCAAGCCAAAGTTCCATCTAAAAAATAATATAGCTTGCTGCAGTTCTATATACGCGGTTGCATATGACAAGTTTAGAAAAAAAACGCCGCAAACCAAAAAAAATGTTTAAAATTCTCGTACTGATTTAAATTTTTAATAACCAAAAACACGTTTTTTGCAAGCCAAAATTTTATCTAAAAATAATATAGCTTGCAGCAATTCTATATACGTGGTTGTACATGACAAGTTTTGAAAAATAAGGCCGCAAACCGAAAAAAATGTTTAAAATTCTCGTATTGATTTAAATTTGTATTAACCAAAAATACATTTTTTGCAAGCCAAATTTTTATCTAACAAACAATATAACTTGCTGCAGTTTTATATACGCGGTTGAACATGACAAGTTTTGAAAAATACCGCGGCAAACCAAAAAAAATGTTTAAAATTCTCGCTTTGATTTAAATTTTTATTTACCAAAAATACAATTTGTGCAAACTAAATTTTCATCTAAAAAGTAATATAGCTTGCTGCAGTTCTATATACGCGGTTGTATATAACAAGTTTTAAAAAGACCACCGCAAACCGAAAAAAATGTTTAAATTCTTGTACTGATTTAAATTTTTATTAACCAAAAATACGATTTTTGCAAGCCTAATTTTCATCTAAAAAATAATATAGCTTGCTGCAGGTCTATATACGCGGTTGCATATGACAATTTTTAAAAAAGACCGCCGCAAACCGAAAAAAATATTTAAAATTTTCGTACTGATTTAAATTTGCATTAACCAAAAATATGTTTTTAGCAAGCCAAATTTCCACCTAAAAAATAGTATAGCTTGCTGCAGTTCTATATACGCGGTTGCATATAACAAGTTTTAAAAAAGACAACCGCAAACCGAAAAAAATGTTTAAAATTCTCGTATTGATTTAAATTTGTATTAACCAAAAGTACAATTTTTGCAAGCCAAATTTTTATCTAAAAAATAATATAGCTTGCTGCAGTTCTATATACGCGGTTGAACATGACAAGTTTTAAAAAATACCGCCGCAAACCGATTTTTTTTTTAATATTCTCGTACTGATTTAAAATTTTATTAACCAAAAATACAAATTTTGCAAGACAAATTTCCATCTAAAAAATAATATAGCTTGCTGCAGTTCTATATACGCGGTTGAACATGACAAGTTTTGAAAAATACGCCCGCAAACCAAAAAAAATGTTTAAAGTTCTCGTACTGATTTAAATTTTTATTAATCAAAAATACGATTTTTGCAAGCTTAATTTTCATCTAAAAAATAAAATAGCTTGCTGCAGTTTTATATACGCGGTTGCATATGACAAGTTTTAAAAAAGACCGCCACAAACCGAAAAAAATGTTTAAAATTCTCGTACTGATTTAAATTTTTATTAACCAAAAATACGATTTTTGCAAGCCAAAGTTCCATCTAAAAAATAATATAGCTTGCTGCAGTTCTGTATACGCGGTTGCATATGACAAGTTTTAAAAAAGATCGCCGCAAACCGAAAAAAATGTTTAATATTCTCGTACTTATTTAAATTTTTATTAACCGAAAATACGATTTTTGCAAGCCAAATTTTTATCTAAAAAATAATATTGCTTGCAACAGTTCTATATAAGCGGTTCAACATGACAAGTTTTGAAAAATACCGCCGCAAATCAAAAAAAATGTTTAAAAATCTCGTACGGATTTAAATTTTTATTAACTAAAAATTTGATTTTTGCAAGCTAAATTTTCATCTAAAAAATAATATAGCTTGCTGCAGTTTTATATACGCGGTTGCATATAACAAGTTTTGAAAAAGACCGCCGCAAACCAAAAAAAATGTTTAAAATTCTCGTACTGATTTAAATTTTTATTAACCAAAAAGACACTTTTTGCAAGCCAAATTTTTAACTAAACCATAATTTAGCTTGCTGCAGTTTTATATACGCGGTTGAACATGACAAGTTTTGAAAAATACCGCCACAAACCGAAAAAAATGTTTAAAATTCTCGCACTGATTTAAATTTTTATTAACCAAAAATACGATTTTTGCAAGCTAAATTTCCATCTAAAAAATAATATAGCTTGCTGCAGTTCTATATACGCGGTTGCATATAACAAGTTTTAAAAAAGACCGCCGCAAACCGAAAAAAATGTTTAAAATTCTCGTACTGATTTAAATTTTTATTAACCAAAAATACGATTTTTGCAAGCAAAATTGCATCTAAACAATAATATAGCTAGCTGCAGTTCTATATACGCAGTTGCATATAACAAGTTTTAAAAAAGACAACCGCAAACCGAATTTTTTTTTAAAAATTATCTTACTGATTTAAATTTTTATTAACCAAAAATACGATTTTTGCAAGCTAAATTTCTATCTAAAAAATAATATAGCTTGCTGCAGTTTTATATACGCGGTTGCATATGACAAGTTTAGAAAAAGACTGCCGCAAACCGATTTTTTTTTTAAATTTTCGTACTGATTTAAATTTTTATTAACCAAAGATACGATTTTTGCAAGCCAAAATTTTATCTAAAAATAATATAGCTTGCAGCAATTCTATATACGTGGTTGTACATGACAAGTTTTGAAAAATAAGGCCGCAAACCAAAAAAAATGTTTAAAATTTTTGTACTGATTTAAATTTTTATTAACTAAAAATACGATTTTTGCAAGCTTAATTTTCATCTAAAAAATAAAATAGCTTGCTGCAGTTTTATATACGCGGTTGCATATGACAAGTTTTAAAAAAGACCGCCACAAACCGAAAAAAATGTTTAAAATTCTCGTACTGATTTAAATTTTTATTAACCAAAAATACGATTTTTGCAAGCCAAAGTTCCATCTAAAAAATAATATAGCTTGCTGCAGTTCTGTATACGCGGTTGCATATGACAAGTTTTAAAAAAGATCGCCGCAAACCGAAAAAAATGTTTAATATTCTCGTACTTATTTAAATTTTTATTAACCGAAAATACGATTTTTGCAAGCCAAATTTTTATCTAAAAAATAATATTGCTTGCAACAGTTCTATATAAGCGGTTCAACATGACAAGTTTTGAAAAATACCGCCGCAAATCAAAAAAAATGTTTAAAAATCTCGTACGGATTTAAATTTTTATTAACTAAAAATTTGATTTTTGCAAGCTAAATTTTCATCTAAAAAATAATATAGCTTGCTGCAGTTTTATATACGCGGTTGCATATAACAAGTTTTGAAAAAGACCGCCGCAAACCAAAAAAAATGTTTAAAATTCTCGTACTGATTTAAATTTTTATTAACCAAAAAGACACTTTTTGCAAGCCAAATTTTTAACTAAACCATAATTTAGCTTGCTGCAGTTTTATATACGCGGTTGAACATGACAAGTTTTGAAAAATACCGCCACAAACCGAAAAAAATGTTTAAAATTCTCGCACTGATTTAAATTTTTATTAACCAAAAATACGATTTTTGCAAGCTAAATTTCCATCTAAAAAATAATATAGCTTGCTGCAGTTCTATATACGCGGTTGCATATAACAAGTTTTAAAAAAGACCGCCGCAAACCGAAAAAAATGTTTAAAATTCTCGTACTGATTTAAATTTTTATTAACCAAAAATACGATTTTTGCAAGCAAAATTGCATCTAAACAATAATATAGCTAGCTGCAGTTCTATATACGCAGTTGCATATAACAAGTTTTAAAAAAGACAACCGCAAACCGAATTTTTTTTTAAAAATTATCTTACTGATTTAAATTTTTATTAACCAAAAATACGATTTTTGCAAGCTAAATTTCTATCTAAAAAATAATATAGCTTGCTGCAGTTTTATATACGCGGTTGCATATGACAAGTTTAGAAAAAGACTGCCGCAAACCGATTTTTTTTTTAAATTTTCGTACTGATTTAAATTTTTATTAACCAAAGATACGATTTTTGCAAGCCAAAATTTTATCTAAAAATAATATAGCTTGCAGCAATTCTATATACGTGGTTGTACATGACAAGTTTTGAAAAATAAGGCCGCAAACCAAAAAAAATGTTTAAAATTTTTGTACTGATTTAAATTTTTATTAACTAAAAATACGATTTTTGCAAGCTTAATTTCTATCTAAAACATAATATAGCTGGCTGCAGTTCTATATACGCGGTTGTATATAGCAAGTTTTAAAAAAGACCGCCGCAAACCGAAAAAAATGTTTAAAATTCTCGTATTGATTTAAATTTTTATTAACCAAAAATACATTTTTTGCAAGCCAAATTTTTATCTAAAAAACAATATAGCTTGCTGCAGCTTTATATACGCGGTTGAACATGACAAGTTTTGAAAAATACAGCCGCAAACCGAAAAAAATGTTTAAAATTCTCGCTTTTATTTAAACTTTTATTTACCAAAAATACGATTTGTGCAAACTAAATTTTCATCTAAAAAGTAATATAGCTTGCTACAGTTCTATATACGCGGTTGTATATAACAAGTTTTAAAAAAGACCGCCGCAAACCGAAAAAAATGTTTAAATTCTTGTACTGATTTAAATTTTTATTAACAAAAATACGATTTTTGCAAGCCAAATTTTCATCAAAAAAATAGTATATTTTTCTGCAGTTTTATATACGCGGTTCTATAAGACAAGTTCTGAAAAATACCGCCGGAAACCAAAAAAAATGTTTTAAATTCTCGTACTGATTTAAATTTTTATTAACCAAAAATACGATTTTTGCAAGCCTAATTTTCATCTAAAAAATATTATAGCTTGCTGCAGGTGTATATACGCGGTTGCATATGACAAGTTTTAAAAAAGACCGCCGCAAACCGAAAAAAATATTTAAAATTGTCCTACTGATTTAAATTTTTATTAACCAAAAATACGATTTTTGCAAGCCAAATTTCCATCTAAAAAATAATATAGTTTGCTGCAGTTCTATATACGCGGTTGCATATGACAAGTTTAGAAAAAGACCGCCGCATACCGAAAAAAATGTTAAAAATTCTCGAACTGATTTAAATTTTTATTAACCAAAAATACGATTTTTGCAAGCTAAAATTTTATCTAAAAATAATATAGCTTGCAGCAGTTCTATTTACGCGGTTGTACATGACAAGTTTTAAAAAATAAGGCCGCAAACCAAAAAAAATGTTTAAAATTTTCGTACTGCTTTAAATTTTTATTAACCAAAAATACGATTTTTGCAAGCCAAATTTCCATCTAAAAAATAATATAGCTTGCTGCAGTTCTATATACGCGGTTGTATATAACAAGTTTTAAAAAAGACCGCCGCAAACCAAAAAAAATGTTTAAAATTCTCGTACTGATTTAAATTTTTACTAACCAAAAATACAATTTTTGTAAGCCAAATTTTTATCTAAAAAACAATATAGCTTGCTGCAGTTCTATATACGTGGTTGAACATGACAAGTTTTGAAAAATACCGCCGCAAACCGAAAAAAATGTTTAAAATTCTCGTACTGATTTAAATTTTTATTAACTAAAAATACGATTTTTGCAAGCAAAATTTCCATCAAAAAAATAATATAGCTTGCTGCAGTTCTATATACGCGGTTGCATATGACAAGTTTTAAAAAAGACCGCCGCAAACCAAAAAAAATATTTAAAATTCTCGAACTGATTTAAATTTTTATTAACCAAAATGACAATTTTTGCAAGCCAAATTTTCATCTAAAAAATAATATAGCTTGCTACAGTTCTATATACGCGGTTGCATGTGACAAAATTTAAAAAAGACCGCCGCAAACCGAAAAAAATGTTTAAAATTCTCGTACTGATTTAAATTTTTATTAACCAATCATTCAATTTTTGCAAGCCAAATTTCCATCTAAAAAATAATATAGCTTGCTGCAGTTCTATATACGTGGTTGAACATAACAAGTTTTGAAAAATACCGCCGCAAACCGAAAAAAATGTTTAAAATTCTCGTACTGATTTAAATTTTTATTAATCAAAAATACAAATTTTGCAAGCCAAAATTCTATCTAAAAAATAATATAGCTTGCTGCAGTTCTATATACGTGGTTGAACATGACAAGTTTTGAAAAATACCGCCGCAAACCGAAAAAAATGTTTAAAATTCTCGTACTGATTTAAATTTTTATTAACGAAAATGACAATTTTTGCAAGCCAAATTTTTATCTAAAAAATAATATAGCTTGCTACAGTTCTATATATGCGGTTGCATATGACAAGTTTTAAAAAAGACCGACGCAAACCAAAAAAAATGTTTAGAATTCTCGTACTGATTTAAATTTTTATTAACCAAGAATACAATTTTTGCAAGCCAATTTTTTATCTAAAAAATAATATAGCTTGTTGCAGTTCTATATACGCGGTTGCATATAACAAGTTTTAAAAAAGACTGCCGCAAACCGAAAAAAATGTTTAAAATTCTCGTACTGATTTAAATTTTTATTAATTAAAAATACGATTTTTGCAAGCAAAATTTCCATCAAAAAAATAGTATAGCTTGCTGCAGTTTTAAAAAAGACCGCCGCAAACCAACAAAAATGTTTAAAATTCTCGTACGGATTTAAATTTTTATTAACCAAAAATACAAATTTTGCAAGCCAAAATTCTATCTAAAAAATAATATAGCTTGCTGCAGTTCTATATACGTGGTTGAACATGACAAGTTTTGAAAAGTACCGCTGCAAACCGAAAAAAATGTTTAAAATTTTCGTACTGATTTAAATTTTTATTAACCAAAAATACGATTTTTGCAAGCCAAATTTCCATCTAAAAAATAATATAGTTTGCTGCAGTTCTATATACGCGGTTGTATATAACAAGTTTTAAAAAAGACCGCCGCAAACCAAAAAGAATGTTTAAAATTCTCGTACTGATTTAAATTTTTACTAACCAAAAATACAATTTTTGCAAGCCAAATTTTTATCTAAAAAACAATATAGCTTGCTGCAGTTCTATATACGTGGTTGAACATGACAAGTTTTGAAAAATACCGCCGCAAACCGAAAAAAATGTTTAAAAATCTCGTACGGATTTAAATTTTTATTAACAAAAAATACGATTTTTGCAAGCTAAATTTCCATCTAAAAAATAATATAGCTTGCTGCAGTTCTTTATACGCGGTTGCATATAACTAATTTTAAAAAAGACCGTCGCAAACCGAAAAAAATGTTTAAAATTCTCGTACTGATTTAAATTTTTATTAACTAAAAATACGATTTTTGCAAGCAAAATTTCCATCAAAAAAATAATATAGCTTGCTGCAGTTCTATATACGCGGTTGCATATGACAAGTTTTAAAAAAAAAACCGCCGCAAACCAAAAAAAAATGTTTAAAATTCTCGAACTGATTTAAATTTTTATTAACCAAAATGATAATTTTTGCAAGCCAAATTTTCATCTAAAAAATAATATAGCTTGCTACAGTTCTATATACGCGGTTGCATGTGACAAAATTCAAAAAAGACCGCCGCAAACCGAAAAAAATGTTTAAAATTCTCGTACTGATTTAAATTTTTATTAACCAATCATACAATTTTTGCAAGCCAAATTTCCATCTAAAAAATAATATAGCTTGCTGCAGTTCTATATACGTGGTTGAACATAACAAGTTTTGAAAGATACCGCTGCAAACCGAATTTTTTTTTTAAAATTCTCGTACTGATTTAAATTTTTATTAACCAAAAATACAATTTTTGCAAGCCAAATTTCCATCTAAAAAATAATATAGCTTGTTGCAGTTCTGTATACGCGGTTGCATATAACAAGTTTTAAAAAAGACTGCTGCAAACCGAAAAAAATGTTTAAAATTCTCGTACTGATTTAAATTTTTATTAATTAAAAATACGATTTTTGCACGCAAATTTTCCATCAAAAAAATAGTATAGCTTGCTGCAGTTTTAAAAAAGACCGCCGCAAACCAACAAAAATGTTTAAAATTCTCGTACGGATTTAAATTTTTATTAACCAAAAATACAAAATTTGCAAGCCAAAATTCTATCTAAAAAATAATATAGCTTGCTGCAGTTCTATATACTTGGTTGAACATGACAAGTTTTGAAAAATACCGCTGCAAACCGAAAAAAATGTTTAAAATTCTCGTACTGATTTAAATTTTTATTAACCAAAATGACAATTTTTGCAAGCCAAATTTTCATCTCAAAACTAATATAGCTTGCTACAGTTCTATATACGCGGTTGCATGTGACAAAATTTAAAAAAGACCGCCGCAAACCGAAAAAAATGTTTAAAATTCTCGTACTGATTTAAATTTTTATTAACCAATCATTCAATTTTTGCAAGCCAAATTTCCATCTAAAAAATAATATAGCTTGCTGCAGTTCTATATACGTGGTTGAACATAACAAGTTTTGAAAAATACCGCCGCAAACCGAAAAAAATGTTTAAAATTCTCGTACTGATATAAATTTTTATTAATCAAAAATACAAATTTTGCAAGCCAAAATTCTATCTAAAAAATAATATAGCTTGCTGCAGTTCTATATACGTGGTTGAACATGACAAGTTTTGAAAAATACCGCCGCAAACCGAAAAATTTTTTTAAAATTCTCGTACTGATTTAAATTTTTATTAACGAAAATGACAATTTTTGCAAGCCAAATTTTTATCTAAAAAATAATATAGCTTGCTACAGTTCTATATATGCGGTTGCATATGACAAGTTTTAAAAAAGACCGACGCAAACCAAAAAAAATGTTTAGAATTCTCGTACTGATTTAAATTTTTATTAACCAAGAATACAATTTTTGCAAGCCAATTTTTTATCTAAAAAATAATATAGCTTGTTGCAGTTCTATATACGCGGTTGCATATAACAAGTTTTAAAAAAGACTGCTGCAAACAGAAAAAAATGTTTAAAATTCTCGTACTGATTTAAATTTTTATTAATTAAAAATACGATTTTTGCAAGCAAAATTTCCATCAAAAAAATAGTATAGCTTGCTGCAGTTTTAAAAAAGACCGCCGCAAACCAACAAAAATGTTTAAAATTCTCGTACGGATTTAAATTTTTATTAACCAAAAATACAAATTTTGCAAGCCAAAATTCTATCTAAAAAATAATATAGCTTGCTGCAGTTCTATATACGTGGTTGAACATGACAAGTTTTGAAAAGTACCGCTGCAAACCGAAAAAAATGTTTAAAATTTTCGTACTGATTTAAATTTTTATTAACCAAAAATACGATTTTTGCAAGCCAAATTTCCATCTAAAAAATAATATAGTTTGCTGCAGTTCTATATACGCGGTTGTATATAACAAGTTTTAAAAAAGACCGCCGCAAACCAAAAAGAATGTTTAAAATTCTCGTACTGATTTAAATTTTTACTAACCAAAAATACAATTTTTGCAAGCCAAATTTTTATCTAAAAAACAATATAGCTTGCTGCAGTTCTATATACGTGGTTGAACATGACAAGTTTTGAAAAATACCGCCGCAAACCGAAAAAAATGTTTAAAAATCTCGTACGGATTTAAATTTTTATTAACAAAAAATACGATTTTTGCAAGCTAAATTTCCATCTAAAAAATAATATAGCTTGCTGCAGTTCTTTATACGCGGTTGCATATAACTAATTTTAAAAAAGACCGTCGCAAACCGAAAAAAATGTTTAAAATTCTCGTACTGATTTAAATTTTTATTAACTAAAAATACGATTTTTGCAAGCAAAATTTCCATCAAAAAAATAATATAGCTTGCTGCAGTTCTATATACGCGGTTGCATATGACAAGTTTTAAAAAAAACCGCCGCAAACCAAAAAAAAATGTTTAAAATTCTCGAACTGATTTAAATTTTTATTAACCAAAATGATAATTTATGCAAGCCAAATTTTCATCTAAAAAATAATATAGCTTGCTACAGTTCTATATACGCGGTTGCATGTGACAAAATTCAAAAAAGACCGCCGCAAACCGAAAAAAATGTTTAAAATTCTCGTACTGATTTAAATTTTTATTAACCAATCATACAATTTTTGCAAGCCAAATTTCCATCTAAAAAATAATATAGCTTGCTGCAGTTCTATATACGTGGTTGAACATAACAAGTTTTGAAAGATACCGCTGCAAACCGAATTTTTTTTTTAAAATTCTCGTACTGATTTAAATTTTTATTAACCAAAAATACAATTTTTGCAAGCCAAATTTCCATCTAAAAAATAATATAGCTTGTTGCAGTTCTATATACGCTGTTGCATATAACAAGTTTTAAAAAAGACTGCTGCAAACCGAAAAAAATGTTTAAAATTCTCGTACTGATTTAAATTTTTATTAATTAAAAATACGATTTTTGCACGCAAAATTTCCATCAAAAAAATAGTATAGCTTGCTGCAGTTTTAAAAAAGACCGCCGCAAACCAACAAAAATGTTTAAAATTCTCGTACGGATTTAAATTTTTATTAACCAAAAATACAAAATTTGCAAGCCAAAATTCTATCTAAAAAATAATATAGCTTGCTGCAGTTCTATATACTTGGTTGAACATGACAAGTTTTGAAAAATACCGCTGCAAACCGAAAAAAATGTTTAAAATTCTCGTACTGATTTAAATTTTTATTAACCAAAATGACAATTTTTGCAAGCCAAATTTTCATCTCAAAACTAATATAGCTTGCTACAGTTCTATATACGCGGTTGCATATGAGAAGTTTTAAAAAAGACCGCCGCAAACCGAAAAAAATGTTTAAAATTCTCGTACTGATTTAAATTTTTATTAACCAAAGATACAATTTTTGCAAGCCAAATTTTCATCTAAAAAATAATATAGCTTGCTGCAGTTCTATATGCGCGGTTGCATATGACAAGTTTTAAAAAATACCGCCGTAAACCGAAAAAAATGTTTAAAAATCTCGTACGGATTTAAATTTTTATTAACCAAAAATACGATTTTTGCAAGCCTAATTTCTATCTAGAAAATAATATAGCTTTCTGCAGTTTTTTATACGCGGTTGCATATAACAAGTTTTAAAAAAGACCGCCGCAAACCGAAAAAAATGTTTATAATTCTCGTACTGATTTAAATTTTTATTAACTAAAAATACGAGTTTTGCAAGCAAAATTTCCATCAAAAAAATAGTATAGCTTGCTACAGTTCTATATACGCGGTTGCATATGACAAGTTTTAAAAAAGACCGCCGCAAACCGAAAAAAATGTTTAAAATTCTCGTACTGATTTAAATTTTTATTAACCAATAATACAATTTTTGCAAGCCAAATTTCTATCTAAAAAATAATATAACTTGCTGCAGTACTATATACGTGGTTAAACATGACAATTTTTAAAAAATACCGCCGCAAACCGATTTTTTTTTTTAAAATTCTCGTACTGATTTAAATTTTTATTGTCCAAAAGGACAATTTTTGCAAGCCAAAATTCTATCTAAAAAATAATATAGCTTGCTGCAGTTCAATATACGTGGTTGAACATGACAAGTTTTAAAAAATACCGCCGCAAACCGAAAAAAATGTTTAAAATTCTCGTACTGAATTAAATTTTTATTAACCAAAATGACAATTTTTGCAAGCCAAATTTTTATCTAAAAAATAATATAGCTTGCTACAGTTCTATATACGCGGTTGCATATGACAAGTTTTAAAAAAGACTGCCGCAAACCGAAAAAAATGTTTAAAATTCTCGTACTGATTTAAACTTTTATTAACTAAAAATACAATTTTTGCAAGTCAAAATTCTATCTAAAAAATAATATAGCTTGCTGCAATTCTATATACGCGGTTGCATATGACAAGTTTTTAAAAAAACCGCCGCAAACCAAAAAAAATGTTTAAAATTCTCGTACTGATTTAAATTTTTATTAACCAAAAATACAAGTTTTGCCAGCCAAAATTCTATCTAAAAAATAATGTAGCTTGCTGCAGTTCTATATACGTGGTTAAACATGACAAGTTTTGAAAAATACCGCCGCAAACCGACAAAAATGTTTAAAATTCTCGTACTGATTTAAATTTTTATTAACCAATAATACAATTTTTGCAAGCCAAATTTTCATCTAAAAAATAATATAACTTACTGCAGTTCTATATACGTGGTTGAACATGACAAGTTTTAAAAAAGACCGCCGCAAATCGAAAAAAATATTTAAAATTGTCGTACTGATTTAAATTTTTATTAACCAATAATACAATTTTTGCAAGCCAAATTTTCATCTAAAAAATAATATAACTTACTGCAGTTCTATATACGTGGTTGAACATGACAAGTTTTAAAAAATACTGCCGCAAACCGAAAAAATGTTTAAAATTCTCGTACTGATTTAAATTTTTATTAACCAAAAATAAAAATTTTGCAAGCCAAATTTCCATCAAAAAAATAGTAAAGCTTGCTGCAGTTTTATATACGCGGTTCTATAAGACAAATTCTAAAAAATACCGCCGCAAACCAAAAAAAAATGTTTAAAATTTTCGTACTGCTTTAAATTTTTATTAACCAAAAATACGATTTTTGCAAGCCAAATTTCCATCTAAAAAATAATATAGCTTGCTGCAGTTCTATATACGCGGTTGTATATAACAAGTTTTAAAAACGACCGCCGCAAACCAAAAAAATTTTTTATAATTCTCGTACTGATTTAAATTTTTACTAACCAAAAATACAATTTTTGCAAGCCAAATTTTTATCTAAAAAACAATATAGCTTGCTGCAGTTCTATATACGTGGTTGAACATGACAAGTTTTGAAAAATACCGCCGCAAACCGAAAAAAATGTTTAAAATTCTCGTACTGATTTAAATTTTTATTAACTAAAAATACGATTTTTGCAAGCAAAATTTCCATCAAAAAAATAATATAGCTTGCTGCAGTTCTATATACGCGGTTGCATATGACAAGTTTTAAAAAAGACCGCCGCAAACCAAAAGAAATGTTTAAAATTCTCGAACTGATTTAAATTTTTATTAACCAAAATGACAATTTTTGCAAGCCAAATTTTCATCTAAAAAATAATATAGCTTGCTACAGTTCTATATACGCGGTTGCATGTGACAAAATTTAAAAAAGACCGCCGCAAACCGAAAAAAATGTTTAAAATTCTCGTACTGATTTAAATTTTTATTAACCAATCATACAATTTTTGCAAGCCAAATTTCCATCTAAAAAATAATATAGCTTGCTGCAGTTCTATATACGTGGTTGAACATAACAAGTTTTGAAAAATACCGCCGCAAACCGAAAAAAATGTTTAAAATTCTCGTACTGATTTAAATTTTTATTAACCAAAAATACAAATTTTGCAAGCCAAAATTCTATCTAAAAAATAATATAGCTTGCTGCAGTTCTTTATACGTGGTTGAACATGACAAGTTTTGAAAAATACCGCCGCAAACCGAAAAAAATGTTTAAAATTCTCGTACTGATTTAAATTTTTATTAACCAAAAATACAAATTTTGCAAGCCAAAATTCTATCTAAAAAATAATATAGCTTGCTGCAGTTCTATATACGTGGTTGAACATGACAAGTTTTGAAAAATACCGCCGCAAACCGAAAAAAATGTTTAAAATTCTCGTACTGATTTAAATTTTTATTAACCAAAATGACAAATTTTGCAAGCCAAATTTTTATCTAAAAAATAATATAGCTTGCTACAGTTCTATATACGCGGTTGCATGTGACAAAATTTAAAAAATACCGCCGCAAATCGAAAAAAATATTTAAAATTGTCGTACTGATTTAAATTTTTATTAACCAAAAATACGATTTTTGCAAGCCAAATTTCCATCTAAAAAATAATATAGCTTGCTGCAGTTCTATATACGCGGTTGCATATGACAAGTTTAGAAAAAGACCGCCGCATACCAAAAAAAATGTTAAAAATTCTCGTACTGATTTAAATTTTTATTAACCAAAAATAAGATTTTTGCAAGCTAAAATTTTATCTAAAAATAATATAGCTTGCAGCAGTTTTATTTACGCGGTTGTACATGACAAGTTTTCAAAAATAAAGCCGCAAACCAAAAAAAAATGTTTAAAATTTTCGTACTGCTTTAAATTTTTATTAACCAAAAATACGATTTTTGCAAGCCAAATTTCCATCTAAAAAATAATATAGCTTGCTGCAGTTCTATATACGCGGTTGTATATAACAAGTTTTAAAAAAGACCGCCGCAAACCAAAAAAAATTTTTATAATTCTCGTACTGATTTAAATTTTTACTAACCAAAAATACAATTTTTGCAAGCCAAATTTTTATCTAAAAAACAATATAGCTTGCTGCAGTTTTATATACGTGGTTGAACATGACAAGTTTTGAAAAATACCGCCGCAAACCGAAAAAAATGTTTAAAATTCTCGTACTGATTTAAATTTTTATTAACTAAAAATACGATTTTTGCAAGCAAAATTTCCATCAAAAAAATAATATAGCTTGCTGCAGTTCTATATACGCGGTTGCATATGACAAGTTTTAAAAAAGACCGCCGCAAACCAAAAGAAATGTTTAAAATTCTCGAACTGATTTAAATTTTTATTAACCAAAATGACAATTTTTGCAAGCCAAATTTTCATCTAAAAAATAATATAGCTTGCTACAGTTCTATATACGCGGTTGCATGTGACAAAATTTAAAAAAGACCGCCGCAAACCGAAAAAAATGTTTAAAATTCTCGTACTGATTTAAATTTTTATTAACCAATCATACAATTTTTGCAAGCCAAATTTCCATCTAAAAAATAATATAGCTTGCTGCAGTTCTATATACGTGGTTGAACATAACAAGTTTTGAAAAATACCGCCGCAAACCGAAAAAAATGTTTAAAATTCTCGTACTGATTTAAATTTTTATTAACCAAAAATACAAATTTTGCAAGCCAAAATTCTATCTAAAAAATAATATAGCTTGCTGCAGTTCTATATACGTGGTTGAACATGACAAGTTTTGAAAAATACCGCCGCAAACCGAAAAAAATGTTTAAAATTCTCGTACTGATTTAAATTTTTATTAACCAAAATGACAAATTTTGCAAGCCAAATTTTTATCTAAAAAATAATATAGCTTGCTACAGTTCTATATACGCGGTTGCATGTGACAAAATTTAAAAAAGACCGCCGCAAACCGAAAAAAATGTTTAAAATTCTCGTACTGATTTAAATTTTTATTAACCAATCATACAATTTTTGCAAGCCAAATTTCCATCTAAAAAATAATATAGCTTGCTGCAGTTCTATATACGTGGTTGAACATAACAAGTTTTGAAAAATACCGCCGCAAACCGAAAAAAATGTTTAAAATTCTCGTACTGATTTAAATTTTTATTAACCAAAAATACAAATTTTGCAAGCCAAAATTCTATCTAAAAAATAATATAGCTTGCTGCAGTTCTATATACGTGGTTGAACATGACAAGTTTGAAAAATACCGCCGCAAACCGAAAAAAATGTTTAAAATTCTCGTACTGATTTAAATTTTTATTAACCAAAATGACAATTTTTGCAAGCCAAATTTTTATCTAAAAAATAATATAGCTTGCTATAGTTCTATATACGCGGTTGCATATGACAAGTTTTAAAAAAGACCGACGCAAACCAAAAAAAAATGTTTAGAATTCTCGTACTGATTTAAATTTTTATTAACCAATAATACAATTTTTGCAAGCCAAATTTCCATCTAAAAAATAATATAGCTTGTTGCAGTTCTATATACGCGGTTGCATATAACAAGTTTTAAAAAAGACTGCCGCAAACCGAAAAAAATGTTTAAAATTCTCGTACTGATTTAAATTTTTATTAATTAAAAATACGATTTTTGCAAGCAAAATTTCCATCAAAAAAATAGTATAGCTTGCTGCAGTTTTAAAAAAGACCGCCGCAAACCAACAAAAATGTTTAAAATTCTCGTACGGATTTAAATTTTTATTAACCAAAAATACAAATTTTGCAAGCCAAAATTCTATCTAAAAAATTATATAGCTTGCTGCAGTTCTATATACGTGGTTGAACATGACAAGTTTTGAAAAGTACCGCTGCAAACCGAAAAAAATGTTTAAAATTTTCGTTCTGATTTAAATTTTTATTAACCAAAAATACGATTTTTGCAAGCCAAATTTCCATCTAAAAAATAATATAGTTTGCTGCAGTTCTATATACGCGGTTGTATATAACAAGTTTTAAAAAAGACCGCCGCAAACCAAAAAGAATGTTTAAAATTCTCGTACTGATTTAAATTTTTACTAACCAAAAATACAATTTTTGCAAGCCAAATTTTTATCTAAAAAACAATATAGCTTGCTGGAGTTCTATATACGTGGTTGAACATGACAAGTTTTGAAAAATACCGCCGCAAACCGAAAAAAATGTTTAAAAATCTCGTACGGATTTAAATTTTTATTAACAAAAAATACGATTTTTGCAAGCTAAATTTCCATCTAAAAAATAATATAGCTTGCTGCAGTTCTTTATACGCGGTTGCATATAACCAATTTTAAAAAAGACCGCCGCAAACCGAAAAAAATGTTTAAAATTCTCGTACTGATTTAAATTTTTATTAACTAAAAATACGATTTTTGCAAGCAAAATTTCCATCAAAAAAATAATATAGCTTGCTGCAGTTCTATATACGCGGTTGCATATGACAAGTTTTAAAAAAAACCGCCGCAAACCAAAAAAAATGTTTAAAATTCTCGAACTGATTTAAATTTTTATTAACCAAAATGATAATTTTTGCAAGCCAAATTTTCATCTAAAAAATAATATAGCTTGCTACAGTTCTATATACGCGGTTGCATGTGACAAAATTTAAAAAAGACCACCGCAAACCGAAAAAAATGTTTAAAATTCTCGTACTGATTTAAATTTTTATTAACCAATCATACAATTTTTGCAAGCCAAATTTCCATCTAAAAAATAATATAGCTTGCTGCAGTTCTATATACGTGGTTGAACATAACAAGTTTTGAAAGATACCGCCGCAAACCGATTTTTTTTTTAATATTCTCGTACTGATTTAAAATTTTATTAACCAAAAATACAAATTTTGCAAGACAAATTTCCATCTAAAAAATAATATAGCTTGCTGCAGTTCTATATACGCGGTTGAACATGACAAGTTTTGAAAAATACGCCCGCAAACCAAAAAAAATGTTTAAATTTCTCGTACTGATTTAAATTTTTATTAATCAAAAATACGATTTTTGCAAGCTTAATTTTCATCTAAAAAATAAAATAGCTTGCTGCAGTTTTATATACGCGGTTGCATATGACAAGTTTTAAAAAAGACCGCCACAAACCGAAAAAAATGTTTAAAATTCTCGTACTGATTTAAATTTTTATTAACCAAAAATACGATTTTTGCAAGCCAAAGTTCCATCTAAAAAATAATATAGCTTGCTGCAGTTCTGTATACGCGGTTGCATATGACAAGTTTTAAAAAAGATCGCCGCAAACCGAAAAAAATGTTTAATATTCTCGTACTGATTTAAATTTTTATTAACCGAAAATACGATTTTTGCAAGCCAAATTTTTATCTAAAAAATAATATTGCTTGCAACAGTTCTATATAAGCGGTTCAACATGACAAGTTTTGAAAAATACCGCCGCAAATCAAAAAAAATGTTTAAAAATCTCGTACGGATTTAAATTTTTATTAACTAAAAATTTGATTTTTGCAAGCTAAATTTTCATCTAAAAAATAATATAGCTTGCTGCAGTTCTATATACGCGGTTGCATATAACAAGTTTTGAAAAAGACCGCCGCAAACCAAAAAAAATGTTTAAAATTCTCGTACTGATTTAAATTTTTATTAACCAAAAAGACACTTTTTGCAAGCCAAATTTTTAACTAAACCATAATTTAGCTTGCTGCAGTTTTATATACGCGGTTGAACATGACAAGTTTTGAAAAATACCGCCACAAACCGAAAAAAATGTTTAAAATTCTCGCACTGATTTAAATTTTTATTAACCAAAAATACGATTTTTGCAAGCTAAATTTCCATCTAAAAAATAATATAGCTTGCTGCAGTTCTATATACGCGGTTGCATATAACAAGTTTTAAAAAAGACAACCGCAAACCGAATTTTTTTTTAAAAATTATCTTACTGATTTAAATTTTTATTAACCAAAAATACGATTTTTGCAAGCTAAATTTCTATCTAAAAAATAATATAGCTTGCTGCAGTTTTATATACGCGGTTGCATATGACAAGTTTAGAAAAAGACTGCCGCAAACCGATTTTTTTTTTAAATTCTCGTACTGATTTAAATTTTTATTAACCAAAAATACGATTTTTGCAAGCCAAAATTTTATCTAAAAATAATATAGCTTGCAGCAGTTCTATATACGCGGTTGTACATGACAAGTTTTGAAAAATACCGCCGCAAACCAAAAAAAATGTTTAAAATTCTTGTACTGATTTAAATTTTTATTAACCAAAAATACGATTTTTGCAAGCCAAATTTTTATATAAAAAATAATATAGCTTGCTGCAGTTCTTTATACGCGGTTGCATATGACAAGTTTAGAAAAAGAACGCCGCAAACCAAAAAAAATGTTTAAAATGCTCGTACTGATTTAAATTTTTAATAACCAAAAACACGTTTTTTGCAAGCCAAAATTTTATCTAAAAATAATATAGCTTGCAGCAATTCTATATACGTGGTTGTACATGACAAGTTTTGAAAAATAAGGCCGCAAACCAAAAAAAATGTTTAAAATTTTTGTACTGATTTAAATTTTTATTAACTAAAAATACGATTTTTGCAAGCTTAATTTCTATCTAAAACATAATATAGCTGGCTGCAGTTCTATATACGCGGTTGTATATAGCAAGTTTTAAAAAAGACCGCCGCAAACCGAAAAAAATGTTTAAAATTCTCGTATTGATTTAAATTTTTATTAACCAAAAATACATTTTTTGCAAGCCAAATTTTTATCTAAAAAACAATATAGCTTGCTGCAGCTTTATATACGCGGTTGAACATGACAAGTTTTGAAAAATACAGCCGCAAACCGAAAAAAATGTTTAAAATTCTCGCTTTTATTTAAACTTTTATTTACCAAAAATACGATTTGTGCAAACTAAATTTTCATCTAAAAAGTAATATAGCTTGCTACAGTTCTATATACGCGGTTGTATATAACAAGTTTTAAAAAAGACCGCCGCAAACCGAAAAAAATGTTTAAATTCTTGTACTGATTTAAATTTTTATTAACAAAAATACGATTTTTGCAAGCCAAATTTTCATCAAAAAAATAGTATATTTTTCTGCAGTTGTATATACGCGGTTCTATAAGACAAGTTCTGAAAAATACCGCCGGAAACCAAAAAAAATGTTTTAAATTCTCGTACTGATTTAAATTTTTATTAACCAAAAATACGATTTTTGCAAGCCTAATTTTCATCTAAAAAATATTATAGCTTGCTGCAGGTGTATATACGCGGTTGCATATGACAAGTTTTAAAAAAGACCGCCGCAAACCGAAAAAAATATTTAAAATTGTCCTACTGATTTAAATTTTTATTAACCAAAAATACGATTTTTGCAAGCCAAATTTCCATCTAAAAAATAATATAGCTTGCTGCAGTTCTATATACGCGGTTGCATATGACAAGTTTAGAAAAAGACCGCCGCATACCGAAAAAAATGTTAAAAATTCTCGAACTGATTTAAATTTTTATTAACCAAAAATACGATTTTTGCAAGCTAAAATTTTATCTAAAAATAATATAGCTTGCAGCAGTTCTATTTACGCGGTTGTACATGACAAGTTTTAAAAAATAAGGCCGCAAACCAAAAAAAATGTTTAAAATTTTCGTACTGCTTTAAATTTTTATTAACCAAAAATACGATTTTTGCAAGCCAAATTTCCATCTAAAAAATAATATAGCTTGCTGCAGTTCTATATACGCGGTTGTATATAACAAGTTTTAAAAAAGACCGCCGCAAACCAAAAAAAATGTTTAAAATTCTCGTACTGATTTAAATTTTTACTAACCAAAAATACAATTTTTGTAAGCCAAATTTTTATCTAAAAAACAATATAGCTTGCTGCAGTTCTATATACGTGGTTGAACATGACAAGTTTTGAAAAATACCGCCGCAAACCGAAAAAAATGTTTAAAATTCTCGTACTGATTTAAATTTTTATTAACTAAAAATACGATTTTTGCAAGCAAAATTTCCATCAAAAAAATAATATAGCTTGCTGCAGTTCTATATACGCGGTTGCATATGACAAGTTTTAAAAAAGACCGCCGCAAACCAAAAAAAATATTTAAAATTCTCGAACTGATTTAAATTTTTATTAACCAAAATGACAATTTTTGCAAGCCAAATTTTCATCTAAAAAATAATATAGCTTGCTACAGTTCTATATACGCGGTTGCATGTGACAAAATTCAAAAAAGACCGCCGCAAACCGAAAAAAATGTTTAAAATTCTCGTACTGATTTAAATTTTTATTAACCAATCATACAATTTTTGCAAGCCAAATTTCCATCTAAAAAATAATATAGCTTGCTGCAGTTCTATATACGTGGTTGAACATAACAAGTTTTGAAAAATACCGCCGCAAACCGAAAAAAATGTTTAAAATTCTCGTACTGATTTAAATTTTTATTAACCAAAAATACAAATTTTGCAAGCCAAAATTCTATCTAAAAAATAATATAGCTTGCTGCAGTTCTATATACGTGGTTGAACATGACAAGTTTTGAAAAATACCGCCGCAAACCGAAAAAAATGTTTAAAATTCTCGTACTGATTTAAATTTTTATTAACGAAAATGACAATTTTTGCAAGCCAAATTTTTATCTAAAAAATAATATAGCTTGCTACAGTTCTATATACGCGGTTGCATATGACAAGTTTTAAAAAAGACCGACGCAAACCAAAAAAAATGTTTAGAATTCTCGTACTGATTTAAATTTTTATTAACCAAGAATACAATTTTTGCAAGCCAATTTTTTATCTAAAAAATAATATAGCTTGTTGCAGTTCTATATACGCGGTTGCATATAACAAGTTTTAAAAAAGACTGCCGCAAACCGAAAAAAATGTTTAAAATTCTCGTACTGATTTAAATTTTTATTAATTAAAAATACGATTTTTGCAAGCAAAATTTCCATCAAAAAAATAGTATAGCTTGCTGCAGTTTTAAAAAAGACCGCCGCAAACCAACAAAAATGTTTAAAATTCTCGTACGGATTTAAATTTTTATTAACCAAAAATACAAATTTTGCAAGCCAAAATTCTATCTAAAAAATAATATAGCTTGCTGCAGTTCTATATACGTGGTTGAACATGACAAGTTTTGAAAAGTACCGCTGCAAACCGAAAAAAATTTTTAAAATTTTCGTACTGATTTAAATTTTTATTAACCAAAAATACGATTTTTGCAAGCCAAATTTCCATCTAAAAAATAATATAGTTTGCTGCAGTTCTATATACGCGGTTGTATATAACAAGTTTTAAAAAAGACCGCCGCAAACCAAAAAGAATGTTTAAAATTCTCGTACTGATTTAAATTTTTACTAACCAAAAATACAATTTTTGCAAGCCAAATTTTTATCTAAAAAACAATATAGCTTGCTGCAGTTCTATATACGTGGTTGAACATGACAAGTTTTGAAAAATACCGCCGCAAACCGAAAAAAATGTTTAAAAATCTCGTACGGATTTAAATTTTTATTAACAAAAAATACGATTTTTGCAAGCTAAATTTCCATCTAAAAAATAATATAGCTTGCTGCAGTTCTTTATACGCGGTTGCATATAACTAATTTTAAAAAAGACCGTCGCAAACCAAAAAAAATGTTTAAAATTCTCGAACTGATTTAAATTTTTATTAACCAAAAATACGATTTTTGCAAGCTAAAATTTTATCTAAAAATAATATAGCTTGCAGCAGTTCTATTTACGCGGTTGTACATGACAAGTTTTAAAAAATAAGGCCGCAAACCAAAAAAAATGTTTAAAATTTTCGTACTGCTTTAAATTTTTATTAACCAAAAATACGATTTTTGCAAGCCAAATTTCCATCTAAAAAATAATATAGCTTGCTGCAGTTCTATATACGCGGTTGTATATAACAAGTTTTAAAAAAGACCGCCGCAAACCAAAAAAAATGTTTAAAATTCTCGTACTGATTTAAATTTTTACTAACCAAAAATACAATTTTTGTAAGCCAAATTTTTATCTAAAAAACAATATAGCTTGCTGCAGTTCTATATACGTGGTTGAACATGACAAGTTTTGAAAAATACCGCCGCAAACCGAAAAAAATGTTTAAAATTCTCGTACTGATTTAAATTTTTATTAACTAAAAATACGATTTTTGCAAGCAAAATTTCCATCAAAAAAATAATATAGCTTGCTGCAGTTCTATATACGCGGTTGCATATGACAAGTTTTAAAAAAGACCGCCGCAAACCAAAAAAAATATTTAAAATTCTCGAACTGATTTAAATTTTTATTAACCAAAATGACAATTTTTGCAAGCCAAATTTTCATCTAAAAAATAATATAGCTTGCTACAGTTCTATATACGCGGTTGCATGTGACAAAATTCAAAAAAGACCGCCGCAAACCGAAAAAAATGTTTAAAATTCTCGTACTGATTTAAATTTTTATTAACCAATCATACAATTTTTGCAAGCCAAATTTCCATCTAAAAAATAATATAGCTTGCTGCAGTTCTATATACGTGGTTGAACATAACAAGTTTTGAAAAATACCGCCGCAAACCGAAAAAAATGTTTAAAATTCTCGTACTGATTTAAATTTTTATTAACCAAAAATACAAATTTTGCAAGCCAAAATTCTATCTAAAAAATAATATAGCTTGCTGCAGTTCTATATACGTGGTTGAACATGACAAGTTTTGAAAAATACCGCCGCAAACCGAAAAAAATGTTTAAAATTCTCGTACTGATTTAAATTTTTATTAACGAAAATGACAATTTTTGCAAGCCAAATTTTTATCTAAAAAATAATATAGCTTGCTACAGTTCTATATACGCGGTTGCATATGACAAGTTTTAAAAAAGACCGACGCAAACCAAAAAAAATGTTTAGAATTCTCGTACTGATTTAAATTTTTATTAACCAAGAATACAATTTTTGCAAGCCAATTTTTTATCTAAAAAATAATATAGCTTGTTGCAGTTCTATATACGCGGTTGCATATAACAAGTTTTAAAAAAGACTGCCGCAAACCGAAAAAAATGTTTAAAATTCTCGTACTGATTTAAATTTTTATTAATTAAAAATACGATTTTTGCAAGCAAAATTTCCATCAAAAAAATAGTATAGCTTGCTGCAGTTTTAAAAAAGACCGCCGCAAACCAACAAAAATGTTTAAAATTCTCGTACGGATTTAAATTTTTATTAACCAAAAATACAAATTTTGCAAGCCAAAATTCTATCTAAAAAATAATATAGCTTGCTGCAGTTCTATATACGTGGTTGAACATGACAAGTTTTGAAAAGTACCGCTGCAAACCGAAAAAAATTTTTAAAATTTTCGTACTGATTTAAATTTTTATTAACCAAAAATACGATTTTTGCAAGCCAAATTTCCATCTAAAAAATAATATAGTTTGCTGCAGTTCTATATACGCGGTTGTATATAACAAGTTTTAAAAAAGACCGCCGCAAACCAAAAAGAATGTTTAAAATTCTCGTACTGATTTAAATTTTTACTAACCAAAAATACAATTTTTGCAAGCCAAATTTTTATCTAAAAAACAATATAGCTTGCTGCAGTTCTATATACGTGGTTGAACATGACAAGTTTTGAAAAATACCGCCGCAAACCGAAAAAAATGTTTAAAAATCTCGTACGGATTTAAATTTTTATTAACAAAAAATACGATTTTTGCAAGCTAAATTTCCATCTAAAAAATAATATAGCTTGCTGCAGTTCTTTATACGCGGTTGCATATAACTAATTTTAAAAAAGACCGTCGCAAACCAAAAAAAATGTTTAAAATTCTCGTACTGATTTAAATTTTTATTAACTAAAAATACGATTTTTGCAAGCAAAATTTCCATCAAAAAAATAATATAGCTTGCTGCAGTTCTATATACGCGGTTGCATATGACAAGTTTTAAAAAAAACCGCCGCAAACCAAAAAAAAATGTTTAAAATTCTCGAACTGATTTAAATTTTTATTAACCAAAATGATAATTTTTGCAAGCCAAATTTTCATCTAAAAAATAATATAGCTTGCTACAGTTCTATATACGCGGTTGCATGTGACGAAATTCAAAAAAGACCGCCGCAAACCGAAAAAAAAGTTTAAAATTCTCGTACTGATTTAAATTTTTATTAACCAATCATACAATTTTTGCAAGCCAAATTTCCATCTAAAAAATAATATAGCTTGCTGCAGTTCTATATACGTGGTTGAACATAACAAGTTTTGAAAGATACCGCTGCAAACCGAAATTTTTTTTTAAAATTCTCGTACTGATTTAAATTTTTATTAACCAAAAATACAATTTTTGCAAGCCAAATTTCCATCTAAAAAATAATATAGCTTGTTGCAGTTCTATATACGCGGTTGCATATAACAAGTTTTAAAAAAGACTGCTGCAAACCGAAAAAAATGTTTAAAATTCTCGTACTGATTTAAATTTTTATTAATTAAAAATACGATTTTTGCACGCAAAATTTCCATCAAAAAAATAGTATAGCTTGCTGGAGTTTTAAAAAAGACCGCCGCAAACCAACAAAAATGTTTAAAATTCTCGTACGGATTTAAATTTTTATTAACCAAAAATACAAAATTTGCAAGCCAAAATTCTATCTAAAAAATAATATAGCTTGCTGCAGTTCTATATACTTGGTTGAACATGACAAGTTTTGAAAAATACCGCTGCAAACCGAAAAAAATGTTTAAAATTCTCGTACTGATTTAAATTTTTATTAACCAAAATGACAATTTTTGCAAGCCAAATTTTCATCTCAAAACTAATATAGCTTGCTACAGTTCTATATACGCGGTTGCATATGAGAAGTTTTAAAAAAGACCGCCGCAAACCGAAAAAAATGTTTAAAATTCTCGTACTGATTTAAATTTTTATTAACCAATAATACAATTTTTGCAAGCCAAATTTTCATCTAAAAAATAATATAGCTTGCTGCAGTTCTATATGCGCGGTTGCATATGACAAGTTTTAAAAAATACCGCCGTAAACCGAAAAAAATGTTTAAAAATCTCGTACGGATTTAAATTTTTATTAACCAAAAATACGATTTTTGCAAGCCTAATTTCTATCTAGAAAATAATATAGCTTTCTGCAGTTTTTTATACGCGGTTGCATATAACAAGTTTTAAAAAAGACCGCCCCAAACCGAAAAAAATGTTTATAATTCTCGTACTGATTTAAATTTTTATTAACTAAAAATACGAGTTTTGCAAGCAAAATTTCCATCAAAAAAATAGTATAGCTTGCTACAGTTCTATATACGCGGTTGCATATGACAAGTTTTAAAAAAGACCGCCGCAAACCGAAAAAAATGTTTAAAATTCTCGTACTGATTTAAATTTTTATTAACCAATAATACAATTTTTGCAAGCCAAATTTCTATCTAAAAAATAATATAACTTGCTGCAGTTCTATATACGTGGTTAAACATGACAATTTTTAAAAAATACCGCCGCAAACCGATTTTTTTTTTTAAAATTCTCGTACTGATTTAAATTTTTATTGACCAAAAGGACAATTTTTGCAAGCCAAAATTCTATCTAAAAAATAATATAGCTTGCTGCAGTTCAATATACGTGGTTGAACATGACAAGTTTTAAAAAATACCGCCGCAAACCGAAAAAAATGTTTAAAATTCTCGTACTGAATTAAATTTTTATTAACCAAAATGACAATTTTTGCAACCAAATTTTTATCTAAAAAATAATATAGCTTGCTACAGTTCTATATACGCGGTTGCATATGACAAGTTTTAAAAAAGACTGCCGCAAACCGAAAAAAATGTTTAAAATTCTCGTACTGATTTAAATTTTTATTAACTAAAAATACAATTTTTGCAAGTCAAAATTCTATCTAAAAAATAATATAGCTTGCTGCAATTCTATATACGCGGTTGCATATGACAAGTTTTTAAAAAAACCGCCGCAAACCAAAAAAAATGTTTAAAATTCTCGTACTGATTTAAATTTTTATTAACCAAAAATACAAGTTTTGCCAGCCAAAATTCTATCTAAAAAATAATGTAGCTTGCTGCAGTTCTATATACGTGGTTAAACATGACAAGTTTTGAAAAATACCGCCGCAAACCGAAAAAAATGTTTAAAATTCTCGTACTGATTTAAATTTTTATTAACCAAAATGACAATTTTTGCAAGCCAAATTTTCATCTAAAAAATAATATAGCTTGCTACAGTTCTACATACGCAGTTGCATATGACAAGTTTTAGAAAAGACCGCCGCAAACCGACAAAAATGTTTAAAATTCTCGTACTGATTTAAATTTTTATTAACCAATAATACAATTTTTGCATGCCAAATTTTCATCTAAAAAATAATATAACTTACTGCAGTTCTATATACGTGGTTGAACATGACAAGTTTTAAAAAATACTGCCGCAAACCGAAAAAAATGTTTAAAATTCTCGTACTGATTTAAATTTTTATTAACCAAAAATAAAAATTTTGCAAGCCAAATTTCCATCAAAAAAATAGTAAAGCTTGCTGCAGTTTTATATACGCGGTTCTATAAGACAAATTCTAAAAAATACCGCCGCAAACCAAAAAAAAATGTTTTAAATTCTCGTACTGATTTAAATTTTTATTAACCAAAAATACGATTTTTTCAAGCCTAATTTTCATCTAAAAAATAATATAGCTTGCTGCAGGTCTATATACGCGGTTGCATATAACAAGTTTTAAAAAAGACCGCCGCAAATCGAAAAAAATATTTAAAATTGTCGTACTGATTTAAATTTTTATTAACCAAAAATACGATTTTTGCAAGCCAAATTTCCATCTAAAAAATAATATAGCTTGCTGCAGTTCTATATACGCGGTTGCATATGACAAGTTTAGAAAAAGACCGCCGCATACCAAAAAAAATGTTAAAAATTCTCGTACTGATTTAAATTTTTATTAACCAAAAATAAGATTTTTGCAAGCTAAAATTTTATCTAAAAATAATATAGCTTGCAGCAGTTTTATTTACGCGGTTGTACATGACAAGTTTTAAAAAATAAGGCCGCAAACCAAAAAAAAATGTTTAAAATTTTTGTACTGCTTTAAATTTTTATTAACCAAAAATACGATTTTTGCAAGCCAAATTTCCATCTAAAAAATAATATAGCTTGCTGCAGTTCTATATACGCGGTTGTATATAACAAGTTTTAAAAAAGACCGCCGCAAACCAAAAAAAATTTTTATAATTCTCGTACTGATTTAAATTTTTACTAACCAAAAATACAATTTTTGCAAGCCAAATTTTTAACTAAAAAACAATATAGCTTGCTGCAGTTCTATATACGTGGTTGAACATGACAAGTTTTGAAAAATACCGCCGCAAACCGAAAAAAATGTTTAAAATTCTCGTACTGATTTAAATTTTTATTAACTAAAAATACGATTTTTGCAAGCAAAATTTCCATCAAAAAAATAATATAGCTTGCTGCAGTTCTATATACGCGGTTGCATATGACAAGTTTTAAAAAAGACCGCCGCAAACCAAAAGAAATGTTTAAAATTCTCGAACTGATTTAAATTTTTATTAACCAAAATGACAATTTTTGCAAGCCAAATTTTCATCTAAAAAATAATATAGATTGCTACAGTTCTATATACGCGGTTGCATGTGACAAAATTTAAAAAAGACCGCCGCAAACCGAAAAAAATGTTTAAAATTCTCGTACTGATTTAAATTTTTATTAACCAATCATACAATTTTTGCAAGCCAAATTTCCATCTAAAAAATAATATAGCTTGCTGCAGTTCTATATACGTGGTTGAACATAACAAGTTTTGAAAAATACCGCCGCAAACCGAAAAAAATGTTTAAAATTCTCGTACTGATTTAAATTTTTATTAACCAAAAATACAAATTTTGCAAGCCAAAATTCTATCTAAAAAATAATATAGCTTGCTGCAGTTCTATATACGTGGTTGAACATGACAAGTTTTGAAAAATACCGCCGCAAACCGAAAAAAATGTTTAAAATTCTCGTACTGATTTAAATTTTTATTAACCAAAAATACAAATTTTGCAAGCCAAAATTCTATCTAAAAAATAATATAGCTTGCTGCAGTTCTATATACGTGGTTGAACATGACAAGTTTTGAAAAATACCGCCGCAAACCGAAAAAAATGTTTAAAATTCTCGTACTGATTTAAATTTTTATTAACCAAAATGACAAATTTTGCAAGCCAAATTTTTATCTAAAAAATAATATAGCTTGCTACAGTTCTATATACGCGGTTGCATGTGACAAAATTTAAAAAATACCGCCGCAAATCGAAAAAAATATTTAAAATTGTCGTACTGATTTAAATTTTTATTAACCAAAAATACGATTTTTGCAAGCCAAATTTCCATCTAAAAAATAATATAGCTTGCTGCAGTTCTATATACGCGGTTGCATATGACAAGTTTAGAAAAAGACCGCCGCATACCAAAAAAAATGTTAAAAATTCTCGTACTGATTTAAATTTTTATTAACCAAAAATAAGATTTTTGCAAGCTAAAATTTTATCTAAAAATAATATAGCTTGCAGCAGTTTTATTTACGCGGTTGTACATGACAAGTTTTAAAAAATAAGGCCGCAAACCAAAAAAAAATGTTTAAAATTTTCGTACTGCTTTAAATTTTTATTAACCAAAAATACGATTTTTGCAAGCCAAATTATCATCTAAAAAATAATATAGCTTGCTGCAGTTCTATATACGCGGTTGTATATAACAAGTTTTAAAAAAGACCGCCGCAAACCAAAAAAAATTTTTATAATTCTCGTACTGATTTAAATTTTTACTAACCAAAAATACAATTTTTGCAAGCCAAATTTTTATCTAAAAAACAATATAGCTTGCTGCAGTTCTATATACGTGGTTGAACATGACAAGTTTTGAAAAATACCGCCGCAAACCGAAAAAAATGTTTAAAATTCTCGTACTGATTTAAATTTTTATTAACTAAAAATACGATTTTTGCAAGCAAAATTTCCATCAAAAAAATAATATAGCTTGCTGCAGTTCTATATACGCGGTTGCATATGACAAGTTTTAAAAAAGACCGCCGCAAACCAAAAGAAATGTTTAAAATTCTCGAACTGATTTAAATTTTTATTAACCAAAATGACAATTTTTGCAAGCCAAATTTTCATCTAAAAAATAATATAGCTTGCTACAGTTCTATATACGCGGTTGCATGTGACAAAATTTAAAAAAGACCGCCGCAAACCGAAAAAAATGTTTAAAATTCTCGTACTGATTTAAATTTTTATTAACCAATCATACAATTTTTGCAAGCCAAATTTCCATCTAAAAAATAATATAGCTTGCTGCAGTTCTATATACGTGGTTGAACATAACAAGTTTTGAAAAATACCGCCGCAAACCGAAAAAAATGTTTAAAATTCTCGTACTGATTTAAATTTTTATTAACCAAAAATACAAATTTTGCAAGCCAAAATTCTATCTAAAAAATAATATAGCTTGCTGCAGTTCTATATACGTGGTTGAACATGACAAGTTTTGAAAAATACCGCCGCAAACCGAAAAAAATGTTTAAAATTCTCGTACTGATTTAAATTTTTATTAACCAAAATGACAAATTTTGCAAGCCAAATTTTTATCTAAAAAATAATATAGCTTGCTACAGTTCTATATACGCGGTTGCATGTGACAAAATTTAAAAAAGACCGCCGCAAACCGAAAAAAATGTTTAAAATTCTCGTACTGATTTAAATTTTTATTAACCAATCATACAATTTTTGCAAGCCAAATTTCCATCTAAAAAATAATATAGCTTGCTGCAGTTCTATATACGTGGTTGAACATAACAAGTTTTGAAAAATACCGCCGCAAACCGAAAAAAATGTTTAAAATTCTCGTACTGATTTAAATTTTTATTAACCAAAAATACAAATTTTGCAAGCCAAAATTCTATCTAAAAAATAATATAGCTTGCTGCAGTTCTATATACGTGGTTGAACATGACAAGTTTGAAAAATACCGCCACAAACCGAAAAAAATGTTTAAAATTCTCGTACTGATTTAAATTTTTATTAACCAAAATGACAATTTTTGCAAGCCAAATTTTTATCTAAAAAATAATATAGCTTGCTATAGTTCTATATACGCGGTTGCATATGACAAGTTTTAAAAAAAACCGACGCAAACCAAAAAAAAATGTTTAGAATTCTCGTACTGATTTAAATTTTTATTAACCAATAATACAATTTTTGCAAGCCAAATTTCCATCTAAAAAATAATATAGCTTGTTGCAGTTCTATATACGCGGTTGCATATAACAAGTTTTAAAAAAGACTGCCGCAAACCGAAAAAAATGTTTAAAATTCTCGTACTGATTTAAATTTTTATTAATTAAAAATACGAATTTTGCAAGCAAAATTTCCATCAAAAAAATAGTATAGCTTGCTGCAGTTTTAAAAAAGACCGCCGCAAACCAACAAAAATGTTTAAAATTCTCGTACGGATTTAAATTTTTATTAACCAAAAATACAAATTTTGCAAGCCAAAATTCTATCTAAAAAATTATATAGCTTGCTGCAGTTCTATATACGTGGTTGAACATGACAAGTTTTGAAAAGTACCGCTGCAAACCGAAAAAAATGTTTAAAATTTTCGTTCTGATTTAAATTTTTATTAACCAAAAATACGATTTTTGCAAGCCAAATTTCCATCTAAAAAATAATATAGTTTGCTGCAGTTCTATATACGCGGTTGTATATAACAAGTTTTAAAAAAGACCGCCGCAAACCAAAAAGAATGTTTAAAATTCTCGTACTGATTTAAATTTTTACTAACCAAAAATACAATTTTTGCAAGCCAAATTTTTATCTAAAAAACAATATAGCTTGCTGCAGTTCTATATACGTGGTTGAACATGACAAGTTTTGAAAAATACCGCCGCAAACCGAAAAAAATGTTTAAAAATCTCGTACGGATTTAAATTTTTATTAACAAAAAATACGATTTTTGCAAGCTAAATTTCCATCTAAAAAATAATATAGCTTGCTGCAGTTCTTTATACGCGGTTGCATATAACCAATTTTAAAAAAGACCGCCGCAAACCGAAAAAAATGTTTAAAATTCTCGTACTGATTTAAATTTTTATTAACTAAAAATACGATTTTTGCAAGCAAAATTTCCATCAAAAAAATAATATAGCTTGCTGCAGTTCTATATACGCGGTTGCATATGACAAGTTTTAAAAAAAACCGCCGCAAACCAAAAAAAATGTTTAAAATTCTCGAACTGATTTAAATTTTTATTAACCAAAATGATAATTTTTGCAAGCCAAATTTTCATCTAAAAAATAATATAGCTTGCTACAGTTCTATATACGCGGTTGCATGTGACAAAATTTAAAAAAGACCACCGCAAACCGAAAAAAATGTTTAAAATTCTCGCACTGATTTAAATTTTTATTAACCAATCATACAATTTTTGCAAGCCAAATTTCCATCTAAAAAATAATATAGCTTGCTGCAGTTCTATATACGTGGTTGAACATAACAAGTTTTGAAAGATACCGCCGCAAACCGAAAAAAATGTTTAAAATTCTCGTACTGATTTAAATTTTTATTAACCAAAATGACAATTTTTGCAAGCCAAATTTTTATCTAAAAAATAATATAGCTTGCTACAGTTCTACATACGCAGTTGCATATGACAAGTTTTAGAAAAGACCGACGCAAACCAAAAAAAATGTTTAGAATTCTCGTACTGATTTAAATTTTTATTAATTAAAAATACGATTTTTGCAAGCAAAATTTCCATCAAAAAAATAGTATAGCTTGCTGCAGTTTTAAAAAAGACCGCCGCAAACCAACAAAAATGTTTAAAATTCTCGTACGGATTTAAATTTTTATTAACCAAAAATACAAAATTTGCAAGCCAAAATTCTATCTAAAAAATAATATAGCTTGCTGCAGTTCTATATACGTGGTTGAACATGACAAGTTTTGAAAAATACCGCTGCAAACCGAAAAAAATGTTTAAAATTCTCGTACTGATTTAAATTTTTATTAACCAAAATGACAATTTTTGCAAGCCAAATTTTCATCTAAAAACTAATATAGCTTGCTACAGTTCTATATACGCGGTTGCATATTAGAAGTTTTAAAAAAGACCGCCGCAAACCAAAAAAAAATGTTTAAAATTCTCGTACTGATTTAAATTTTTATTAACCAATAATACAATTTTTGCAAGCCAAATTTTCATCTAAAAAATTATATAGCTTGCTGCAGTTCTATATGCGCGGTTGCATATGACAAGTTTTAAAAAATACCGCCGCAAATCGAAAAAAATGTTTAAAATTCTCGTACTGATTTAAATTTTTATTACCCAAAAATACAATTTTTGCAAGCCAAATTTTCATCTAAAAAATAATATAGCTTGCAACAGTTTTATATAAGCGGTTGAACATGACAAGTTTTGAAAAATACCGCCGCAAACCGAAAAAAATGTTTAAAAATCTCGTACGGATTTAAATTTTTATTAACCAAAAATACGATTTTTGCAAGCTAAATTTCCATCTAAAAAATAATATAGCTTTCTGCAGTTTTTTATACGCGGTTGCATATAACAAGTTTTAAAAAAGACCGCCGCAAACCGAAAAAAATGTTTATAATTCTCGTACTGATTTAAATTTTTATTAACTAAAAATACGATTTTTGCAAGCAAAATTTCCATCAAAAAAATAGTATAGCTTGCTGCAATTCTATATACGCGGGTGCATATGACAAGTTTTAAAAAAGACCGCCGCAAACCAAAATAAAATGTTTAAAATTCTCGTACTGATTTAAATTTTTATTAACCAAAAATACAAATTTTGCAAGCCAAAATTCTATCTAAAAAATAATATAGCTTGCTGCAGTTCTATATACGTGGTTAAACATGACAAGTTTTGAAAAATACCGCCGCAAACCGAAAAAAATGTTTAAAATTCTCGTACTGATTTAAATTTTTATTAACCAAAATGACAATTTTTGCAAGCCAAATTTTCATCTAAAAAATAATATAGCTTGCTACAGTTCTATATACGCGGTTGCATATGACAAGTTTTAAAAAAGACCGCCGCAAACCGAAAAAAATGTTTAAAATTCTCGTACTGATTTAAATTTTTATTAACCAATAATACAATTTTTGCAAGCCAAATTTCCATCTAAAAAATAATATAACTTGCTGCAGTTCTATATACGTGGTTAAACATGACAATTTTTAAAAAATACCGCCGCAAACCGAAAAAAATGTTTAAAATTCTCGTACTGATTTAAATTTTTATTAACCAAAAGGACAATTTTTGCAAGCCAAAATTCTATATAAAAATAATATAGCTTGCTGCAGTTCTATATACGTGGTTGAACATGACAAGTTTTGAAAAATACCGCCGCAAACCGAAAAAAATGTTTAAAATTCTCGTACTGAATTAAATTTTTATTAACCAAAATGACAATTTTTGCAAGCCAAATTTTTATCTAAAAAATATTATAGCTTGCTACAGTTCTATATACGCGGTTGCATATGACAAGTTTTAAAAAAGACTGCCGCAAACCGAAAAAAATGTTTAAAATTCTCGTACTGATTTAAATTTTTATTAACTAAAAATACAATTTTTGCAAGCCAAAATTCTTTCTAAAAAATAATATAGCTTGCTGCAATTCTATATACGCGGTTGCATATGACAAGTTTTTAAAAAAACCGCCGCAAACCAAAAAAAATGTTTAAAATTCTCGTACTGATTTAAATTTTTATTAACCAAAAATACAAATTTTGCCAGCCAAAATTCTATCTAAAAAATAATATAGCTTGCTGCAGTTCTATATACGTGATTAAACATGACAAGTTTTGAAAAATACCGCCGCAAACCGAAAAAAATGTTTAAAATTCTCGTACTGATTTAAATTTTTATTAACCAAAATGACAATTTTTGCAAGCCAAAGTTTCATCTAAAAAATAATATAGCTTGCTACAGTTCTACATACGCAGTTGCATATGACAAGTTTTAAAAAAGACCGCCGCAAACCGACAAAAATGTTTAAAATTCTCGTACTGATTTAAATTTTTATTAACCAATAATACAATTTTTGCAAGCCAAATTTCTATCTAAAAAATAATATAGCTTGCTGCAGTTCTATATACGTGGTTAAACATGACAAGTTTTGAAAAATACCGCCGCAAACCGAAAAAAATATTTAAAATTCTCGTACTGATTTAAATTTTTATTAACCAAAATGACAATTTTTGCAAGCCAAATTTTCATCTAAAAAATAACATAGCTTGCTACAGTTCTACATACGCAGTTGCATATGACAAGTTTTAAAAAAGACCGCCGCAAACCGACAAAAATGTTTAAAATTCTCGTACTGATTTAAATTTTTATTAACCAATAATACAATTTTTGCAAGCCAAATTTCCATCTAAAAAATAATATAACTTACTGCAGTTCTATATACGTGGTTGAACATGACAAGTTTTAAAAAATACTGCCGCAAACCGAAAAAAATGTTTAAAATTCTCGTACTGATTTAAACTTTTATTAACCAAAAATAAAAATTTTGCAAGCCAAATTTCCATCAAAAAAATAGTATAGCTTGCTGCAGTTTTATATACGCGGATCTATAAGACAAGTTCTAAAAAATACCGCCGCAAACCAAAAAAAAATGTTTTAAATTCTCGTACTGATTTAAATTTTTATTAACCAAAAATACGATTT